>JALDNG010000006.1:0-475000 GCA_024349245.1 Neodontobutis hainanensis | reverse complement strand
CAGATAGTTCCTAAATAACAATTGATTTATTGCTACACATGTCCACCTTTGGACAATGACTTCTGCAGAAGAGGATAAAGGCTGAAGTAATGTTTTGATCAAGAGGTTTTGTGTCTAAATTTATAAGTAAGCAGTTTTGATGTGGTTTAAGTTATGCAGATTCCTAAAATGGAGTTTTATACCAAAGCTTTTGTATATTTTACTAACATTGTTTAGCTGTATTTCTGTCATAATATAATCATTAAAGTGCTTTCTTAGTCCCCATACTTCCATGTTTTTGACCAGTGGGGGGATGGTTCCACGAGAAAAGAGAAAACCACGTAGACTCCACACAAGGTGCCGTCTCCTTCAAGTGCTAACCACTATTATAAAAGTAACTTTAAATATGTATTTTTGTGACCTTACTCAAAATCACTGAAACTTTTAATTAAAGTGGGTAAAGCAGTTCTGAAGTTTGTATTTGTTTATGGCCCAAGAGTAAATGGCAGCATAAAATGCTCTCATTTCTCTTTTGAAAAAGAAATCAAACATACAGTTGTTTGCAGAGTGAAAAGAGTTTCTTTTGTTTTTGCTGGAGAAATCACCATCGTGCACTGCAGTCCTTGTTTTGTATTAATCACATTCCATTACAGGGCTCCTGTTGTGGGCACCGCTTCTTCAAGGTCAGGTAATGCTTATGGCTTAAATGGGCCAAGCAGCGGTGATTGTGTTGTTAATCACTTGACTGGCTTTTCTTTGTATTCCAATAGATGTTTATGCCTTCCACTTCTGTCTCTAAAGACCCCTTATATAACACAGTGACACTTGCTATAATAGCTACCATAATGCCCACCTGTAACCTTCCAGCAGCAGAAGCAGTGCTTGACATCAACATGTGATGGTCGTCATATTTCACATGGTTGGGAAATGACTTCAGCTCGTCGTCCCTAAATTGCCCGTTTGCACTTTCAAATCTAAATCCTGAATCCTCGATGCATTTATTACACATTACAGGCCTTCACACAGTCACTTGGTAGATTAACTACAGATGGTTTCTTTGCAGAGACAGCCTCACTTTAGGCACTGTTTAGTATTCTGTCCTACTTTACCTCTCGCCTTTTATATCCCACACTTAGGTGTTGGGGAAAACTCGTGATTTAACCTTGTGTAGCTGTTTAGAGTTGATGTATTGATCTTTTGTTGTTTAGAGAATGCTTCGAGTGATATACTCTTCATATTGTGCTTTCAGACATTATTGAGACAGTGAACAGTTTGGCTCAGATGTGTTACATGACGTTAACTGTTTTTAATGCACAGACTACAAGATAAGCAGTGCCCTCTTTGGCTTAGCTGCATCATGTGTGGTAATAACTTAGTATAACAAGGTGGTTTAAAAGGTTTTTCAGTTTATTTCATCAGCAGAGGAAAAGAACTGTTAAATATCAAAAGTATAATCAAAATGTTTTTTTTTTTTAATTGCTGCTGGTATATACTTTAAAGCATTTACAAGTTACAGACTGGGGATCAAACTCATGACCATTCTGGTTATTACAAATATAAAATAAAAAATGTATCTACTTATGTTCCCTCTCCTTTCATCAGATCTTTTTTATGTTGATTACATGTGAGTATTTATTTATAGAGAAATACCCTTTAACAAAACATTTTTATTTCTAGTCCTATATGGAGGAGATATGGAGGCCAATAAAGTCTAACTATAATTTGAAAAATCTGAAAAATATTTGCGAATGTTAAGGGACATTTAATGTAATAATAGCTCCTTTTTTTCAATGGAAAATGGTCAGAATAGACACATTGCAAAGAATAATTGAAAGGACACTTAAAGGACACTATATTATGATTTTTTTTTCAATCAATCAATTAAATTTCCCTGTAAAATTAAGAAAACTAAGAGAAAAACTAGGCTTAAACAGACTTGGGTCAGGAACCATTTAGTTTTTTTAAATATAGGTCTTCTGAAAAAAATGTTTGTGAAACATTCATTTAATCTTAGATAAAAATTTTCTTTGTTTTCTTGTAAATGTGCATGGATCCACTTGCAATCTATAGCACCAGCAAAAAGCAACAGTTGTCTCAGACAGCTGCACTGCTTTGACTCCAGTGTTAAAGGCAATTCAGCTCAAAGTCTCCACAACTTATAGCTTTAACTTTGGTTTTCTCCAGTAAAAAGCAGAACAAACCTACTCCTCCACAAGAGTTTCTTTGTCAGAGCTGTTAGCGGAGTGAACCTGTTGTGTTTATAGCAATAAGATTAATCATAATCTGTGGGATTCCCTACAAACTAAAACTGTAATACAAACTTTAAAATGTGAAATCTTGTTTTTAATCTTTCCTTTTGTCTTTGCTCTCACGGGACAATTATGGCCCAGGATAAATTAGACCTTTACAAAAAGAACCTTTACCTCTGTCACAAACCCAAAGTAAAAGATATCTCACTTTCTTCTCACATGTTCTCCATCCTTTTTCCTTCTCTTGTTCCTTTTAGCCCGACGCTGTGTAACCGAGATCCTGATGGAGTGAGGCGCATCATGCTAAGATCAATGTAACATGACAGGGTAGGCTTTTTGGCCAAGTATTTATAGAGCATTACAGCATTAGGGCCTCTCACTCTCACACATGCTGCGTTATTAGCAGAAAATTGCATTGCTCTAACCCTGGATGTGTTGGAAAATGGAGTCAAGAAAGTGGAAAAGAATGTCACTCTCCATTTGTAGGTGTTCGTAGACTCACTGAGAAGGCACGAGGATATGCGTTCACGGTTTAATTTTTTTCTAAACTGTCTCACGAGAGGGGAAAATAAATCAGGGCGTATTAGGTTAGCGGCTTAAATATTCACTTTGGAAAAAAAAGGGGCATAGCTTTGAAAAATCAAGCTATTTTTAAACCTACAAGCGCTGATTGGAGCCTGTGTGGTTGTCTCTTGTCTTCATTGGTTAGAAACACATGAAAGAGTCAGATGCATGGTACAGAGATATGTGTGTGCGTAACCGTAACACTTATAAGCATCGTCTAATTAACGTCACATACTCCCGTGTAACGTAGACTGTAACAATATGCTCACACACACCTCGGCTAATCTGCAGTGTGTTTGCCGAGAGATAGTCACCAAAATCTGTAAAAGAATAGTGTCTCTGAGCTCTTTTTGGGGGCTGCGTGAGCGCCTATTTGTGTTTATGCCATACTCCTGTGTGAATAAATTCAAGGAGGGATGTGAGAGCTTTAGGGTTTAGTAGGATTGAGGGAAAAGGGAAGGAGCGGTGTTTGCGTACGTGCACAGGAAGCGTGCGCGTGTGAGCCAGCAAAGGCAGAGAAACAGCAGCGCTAGCACTGCTTAATTAATCAACATCAAAAGACGGCATTAAAAATGAATGGGACCCGAAGCAACAGTTTGGCTAAAGTGAATTATTCAGGCGAGGAGCTTACCCCGCTGCCCAACATTCTATTACCAACTAAAAATGTGATTTTTTTTATTTATTTTATTTATTTTTTTGCCCCCATTTAGTCTGTGTTTGTACCAAGGTTGCAGAGTTGGCGGCTAAGGATCAATGCCCTGCTTTTTTTATTTAGATTTTTAGGCAAACAGCGCTCAAGTCCTCTCTTTCAGCTCTTGTGTTTTTTAGCAGAATGTCATTAGTCTCACCGCTGACCACAGTTACGGACCCTTAGTTCCAAATTAAGGCTCTATTCCTTTTTCAATTAATTGTATTCGAGGAAGTGGTTTTCAATTAAATGAAAAAGTCGCTGAACTCTGAGATAAGGAGATCTTTAACCTAGGATAAAAATACGTTGGATTTTTTTTTTTTTTGTTATAGCAAGTGTAATTTGGGTACGTGTTCTAATCACCGTGAGTTAAAGCAGGGATAAATTAAACACATTTAAATCATTCATTAAGCGCTGTGTACACCAGGCGGTCCCTGTCCATCACCAGTCATAATTGCTTGAATAATTTGGCAGCCCGTGTAAGAGATTGCCATCGGGCATTTACCCAGCTTCTGTTTTAACTCACACCTTAGCTTTCAATGCATATTACACTTGTTGATAGACTAAATCACTTTTGACAGGGAAATTAATAACAGTCACTAAGGTTACTTAAATCTATATCATTTTAACTGAGACATCTACATGGTGCTCAAAAGGGATCTACCTTTACATGAAACATGATACTTTGACTGTTAAAGCTGGGGTAAACCATTTCTTGTGTGGTTAGGACTGCTGCCTCACAGCAAGAAGGTCGTGGGGTCAATTGACACTTGGCCTCTCTGGTTCCAGTCAGGTTTCGGTGACTCCTAACGAGACTAAGTGAAAATGAAGGGATGATTCAAAAAGGCATTACAAAAGTGAAATAACTTTGTCACTAAAAAATAGACTGCTTTAAAATTGTCACATTAATTATTTTGGCAAGTTATACAAAGAAATCATTATCAAATTGCTGTCTTGGAAACAATCATTTATTTTTAGGGTT
Organism: Neodontobutis hainanensis; assembly: GCA_024349245.1. Lineage (NCBI taxonomy): Eukaryota > Metazoa > Chordata > Actinopteri > Gobiiformes > Odontobutidae > Neodontobutis > Neodontobutis hainanensis. The sequence goes on along the minus strand of JALDNG010000006.1, from coordinate 470,538 downwards.
TTTTGTTTCTTTTAAGAACTTTCTAAGCTAATGTCACATCAAGAAAGACATCTTTATTTGTGGAAAGATTTGAAACATCAGTTTGTCCAGATTATTCAAATAAATTATTAGTGGGCTATACTGTATGGGTCAATGTAAATGCTTTGCTGCATTGGAATAAAAGAGAGCTGTAAACACAGAAGACAGTGCACACTCATCATTCAGGAAGCCAGGAAGCGTCTGTCGCTCTCTGGGCCCACTTCCTGTTGGGTCGTCGAGGGGGATGTCGGAGCAGAAGGCGAGGAGAGACTTGGAGATTTGTGACTGCGGAGAGGGAAAAGCACTGAAAGACACAGGACTTCTGTGTGCATCAGTGTGACATGCATTGTTGCATGAAGCATATGCTTGTAACATGGGCTCGCTGCCTGCAGCTGAAGAGACACTTGGTGAATTTCATTTTTAAAACATCCCCGCACCATCTTTTTAATCTTTTATTAGGCCGTCACTTTGAGAAGCTGCAGGAGAGAATATATATTGATAGACAATATTTTACCAACTGCGCTAGTAAAAGTTTTCACATATTCCTCACAGTGCTGGTTATGAATATGTATTGTGTTTACTTTGAAAAGCAGCAACACAGCGCTGGCTTATTTTTTCACTGACATTATTTTTTGTGTATTTTGAAGGTTGTGATCTGATCTGAAAATAGACAACCTCAAAACAACATCCTGTATAGAGTAAGACACTGCAATATAGAGTAGTATACAGTCAGATGTCTTACACACGGGGCAATTTTTGTGGAGATCTCCAATCTTCCCTGAAAAATTCTCTTGGGACACACTTTAGTCAAAAAAAAAAAGAAAAAGAGAGTCATCTGGAACAAGAGACTGGGCCTAGGTCCCAATGTGTGTGTATTTGACAAGATGAGTTCAGCTCTCCCCAGAGTGAAAAAGTGAAAAACCATGCTGCATGTATATATATATATATATATATATATATATATATATATATATATATATATATATATATATATATGTATATACATACTGTATATGTGTGTGTGTGTGCGTGCGTTAAAAGGAAGGCTGGAGGCTTTCTGTGCGAGTTTCCTTTTCTTCTTTCAACGAATGCCTATTTCTAGATCAGTTGGAGGGTCAAGGTTTGGCCACCGGTGGAGAAAAGCTGTGTTCCCATTTAAAAGGGAAAAAAGCCCCCGCTCCCTTTCTCCTCACAATGAAAAGAGGAGCGAACACACACCATCCTTTTAAAGCTTTAACCCTTGCTCCGCCTTACAGCAAAGATCCTCCGAATAGATTTGTGATAAAATAAATCCAACAGCTTGACTTTAAAATGATCAGGGTGACCTTAAGCTTCGATAGTGACATATTTAAGTCTTCATTTCTTCAGGTGGAACCATAATGTGTTTGGCTCTGACCTTTAACATGTCTTGTAGTTTCTTTCAGCAAAAAACCTGTCAGTGTCAAAGTGGCAGTCGACTTTGGCCTGGTTTAGACGTTACGTTAGGATGCGTTCATGTTACCTGCTGGCAAGTGGACAGCTCTAGTGATTATGTTCAGACCTGACAAGAAGCACACTTCCCACTGTATCTTTAAATAAACACATGTTCCTGTCTGTGCTTTTATTTTCAAATGTAGGGTCTACTGTTGCATTCAGTCCCAGTTTGATTTCTCAGCCCCAGTGTGTCCACATGTTTTATGTCTTTATGTTACTTTATTCCCAGATTCAACTTTAACTTTGCTGTGCAGAGATTTACAGAAAACGGAACGCTAATAAAATTTTTGCACAGCATTAACTTGTTCATGAGTCAAGTAATAACAGACACATTTGTGTCTCTCCCAGGGCTGCGAGAAAATAATGCTTTTCTCGATGCCCTGGATTGGGAGTTCTCGCAGCTGGTTCTCGACACATGGGCCGATTTTTTTTTCTCGAGTGGTGTCCTACAACTGTTGTGTGATTGGTCAGAAATTTGAAGGGGGTGTTGTTAATGTGGAAAAGCATGACATATAAAATATCCAGAACTAACTTTGAGAAAACAAAGTAATTTCTCTGTTCTTATGCAATATTTGTCTTCAAAACATCTCCCACAATCCACATGTTGTTACTATCTCTGACAAAATAGCCATATATAATCCATAAACAACATTACAAGACCAGACACTTGTGTTCATCGAGGGACATATTTCAATGCCATGTCTAAACGAGGCCTTTCTGCAGCTCTATTGAAAGCAAACAATTCTTCTTTTAATATTTAATTTTTCAAGAAATTAGCGAAATTAATTAGTCAGGGCTTTTGACACCTTTCTATAATTAGCCTGCGTTATTCAAACTTCACTTCCCTGGAGTTCGTTCGAGTCGATCAAGATGACGACAGTGACTCACAATTTAACACAGGCCATAAATCCTTTAGGACTGTACAAAGAAGATGCCACTCCAAGGCTTTTTGAGGCAATTTCGGGAGCCTGGAGTTTCTGATTTATTGCCCATAGTGATTTTGTCATCTGTTTTGAACCAGATATAAGTCATTTAGCGATACAATAGAGCTCAGATGGAGCCCGGCAAATTGTAAAAAGTAATAGGCAGAGGCAGAATTCAATCAAGAAAACGCACTTGAAAATACTTTATGGGGTCAATTCTGCAGTGTACAGTTGCACAGTGATTTAATATGAGCCCAGGACAATTACATCTGTGAGTCGGACAAGAAACTCCCCCGAGGCCCACAGAAGCATTCCCATTGAGTCCTCAGGTAAATATAGTCTTTAAAGTAAGAAACCGCCTCGAATTATATTTGTGCAACGCTCAACGAATCACAAACTAAGCAAAATTGAAATGACAGCTTTCCAGCGCCGTTGTGATTATGTGTTGAGTATGCAAAATAATTGCCCCCGTCCCTCGAGCTGGCATCACCTGGCAGATATTGTACGGAGGTAATTGTGGGTGGCATCTGGAAAATGCTTAAAATTCTGAAAATAGAAAGTCACCCTGCAGCGACTTATTGATTCATGAAGGAGAAAGTAAAGGGCTGTTGTGGTTTGACTGAGCCTAAAGGTGGTGTTATTCCACCTATAACTTTTTACTTTATATGTATTTGAGCTAACTTTTTGTTACAGCTACCATTTGTACCATCGAATTGTGTATTTCATTAAAACTTTCAGAACAAGTGGCAAAAATAGTAGTAAAATTTGATCTTGTAAAATAAAAATATTTCTAAGCATGGAACTAGACTACATATTTCTGAGAGGAGTCTGCATGTCCTCCCCGTGTTACCGTAGGTTCTCTCCAGGTACTCCGGTTTCCTCCCACCGTCCAGTCCACAAATGTTCCTAGTGAATGAATGTGAGTGAATGGTTGTCCGTCACTAAAGCTCTGCCACCGACCGGCCATTGTTCAGAGTGTCACTCGCCTAAGGCCTAAAAGTGCTGGGATAGGCTCCAGTCACCCGCGACCCCTACTATATGGAAGAAAATTAATAAATGATTGTACAAAAGTAGGCCCAGTTTTAGTTTGTTGCAAAAACCATCGTTCAATAGTCTTTTTTTTTAACATGGAAACTGATACATTTGTGAACACTTACTACAGTAAAAATCAGACATCAATGTTTTATATGCCACATTCTATGCATGCCCAAAACCATTTTTTCCTTTCCCAATTTTTAAAGAAATGAATATTATTATTGCGTGCAGAAATAAGAAAAGAATACAAAAATATTTAAGCCTTTCTAACAATCTAATCTCTGGTTTCTGTGTAAAAGTGTGTCTTAGACCATCAAAAATGCATTTGCATGCTCCAATCTTTTTTTTCCATTCATCCACTCGAGAAAACAAATTGCAAAATGTACAATTTACGTTCAGAGAAAACCCAATGAGGAAGCCTTCCCATTGTCTTCTTTATAAAGAATGATTTACTGTAAAATCCCATTGCAAAGCCAAGCAAGAACTGTCACAGCCAATAACGGCATGTTTCCGACATTTCCTGTTGCTCTCGTTATTCCAGAGCATATACGTTTGTGTGTTTTCCCTACAGTCACCCTGCTTTTTATTGATCTGTGCCGTGTCATCCCAAATGCCAGTGTCTTCATCACCAACACACTTTGAGCTGTCGCCGGAAAAGCACAAGCATGTTTGCAGAATGTCAAGGGATTCGCAGCATCCAGATGTGATCCCGACTGTGAATTTTAATGGCATATTCATCCGCAGCCGCTGTCGTCGCGCCGCCTGCTGCTACGGCAAGAAATCACTGAGGGTCCATTTGATAACACATAGTCATAACCGAGTTAGTCATTTGCATTAACTCAGCGGTGATGGATGGAGGGGGAATATTGCTGCAGGACATTTCACACTGTTTGTCTCTAAGTTTCGTTTGCATCAAGGTTTCGTGATGGATAAAAGACTGCTACCGTGGGTTTTGCTGGAGGCCAGGTGGAAATCATGTTATTGTGGTGAGGGGCTGGCGTGGGCTATCTATGACAAGGAGGGAAAAAAACGAGAGAGACCAAACAGGAGAAAAAAACCAGTGAGTCTCTGCGGAGTTGTTTTGGTCATGGTGCTTGAGCACTCTGATTAATGCTCATCGAGACACACCAGATGGAAAAAAAAGAGAGAATAAAAAGATAGCAGAGTAAATCTGGAGCAAGGAATACAGTGAAAGAAAAAAAGGGCCGGATAGATTAACACATTGTGATGATGAGGGGAAACGTGTGCAGCACAAATGCAAATAAGGTCTCTCCTGTGGTTTTTGGTGAGGCCAGTACTTCTTTATCAGCCAATAATAGAAAAGTCCAAGCGAAATCACAATTAGTCATCCCTTGTTGCAATGAAAATCACATTTCTGCAATGAGTATCAGCGTCGCCTCATTACCCTGCAGGCCTGGCAGTGGTCAGGCCAAGCTTGTGTTTAATTTATGGCTAAGGTGAAAGGGGCATTGCACTTGCATGTCTAAGAGTCACTGGAATAGAGCGGCTTCTCTGTAGTCGCCTGATTTTGTAAACACAATTAATTTGTTTAAAGAGGAATGGGATTATAAGAAGCTGAAGAGAGTTCTCAGGCATAAATCTTGGGGTCTTTAGGGAGTTATGGGTTATTTTAATAAGTTTTGAAGGAGATATTTAACTACAATTAGTCTAGATCGATGTTCACCAAACTTTTGTTTAAATTTTTTATATGGGACTCACGTTTTAGAAGAATACAAAGATCATGACCTAACTTCACCCTGCGACTAACTGGCCACTGTCCAGGGTGTACTCCGCCTCAGGCCCAAAGCTGCTGGGATAGGCTCCAGTCACCCGCGACCCCTAACGGGACAAAGCGGTAGAAAATGACTGAATGAATGAATGACCTAACTTCCTGGTCAAGTTTTTAATTCAGATTGCATATTGTCTTGGTAAGTTTCGTTATGCTTTTGCTTTTTTGTCAAAGCTTTTTTATGTCTTTTTCATGATTCTTTCTTGTGTCTGACCTCAAAAGTAAGAATTTCTTTTATGAATCGACACATTTTGGGTTCTGAGCCTGTGTTTGGAAAACACTGGTTTAGATAGCAGTTGTCAGGAGTACAACTGTGGTTGTATAGGCAACTTTTAACAGTTAAATAACAATCTTTACTTTGAACCTGACGCTACTAGACTTTATTGAGTGGACTGTTGCCTCAGTAATTTCATCAGTGATCCCAACTAACTTTTTACCCCAAAACAAGATACAAGACAAAAATATTTAAATGTCCATATTAGATCATATGAAACAAAACAGCTTTATTGACTTATAACTTATTTGAATTGGGAAAATGGCAGAAACTATTTTTGACTGCAGTCTCCATATAGCCACACTTACTAATTCAAATCTGAACACTCCATTAGCATTTCAGTCCTGTAGCTACATTTAGTTATCCATTAGCTGATTAGCAAGTCAGTAATGGATATTTATTTAGTGCCTCTTTCAGTAAGCAGTGGATCGAGAGAGAGCGACAAGGTCAATGTGGCCAATGGCTTTTATGAGTCTTGTTAATGTGTAATTTCATGTAATAGAATAGAGTCATTAACACAAGGGCTGTGGTGATTTGATAAGAGACGGATTATAGGCAAAGGATCAGAGCTGATATTTGGAGACATAAAGATAAAAATGTAGCTATGTAGAGGGAATAGGAGAATAAATTTGTGCAGATTTTTTGTGCACTTGAATTTTTTAAAAACTCTTTGCACAGAGTCTGTTTGAGTGTGATTCAACAAAGAGCATCTGCAAAAGTGTTCATTATCTCACCAAGAAGTGGAACAATCCTAAAGAACACATTTTATTTCTGCTTAAGAGTATAGTAGCATATGTAACGTTCGCGGGAAGGGAATCTTGAAGGAGAAAGAGAAGCAGAAAAAAGATTTTTGGGAGATCAGTGGGTTTTCGGGTGCTGTGGGATTACTCCGAGATGTGGTGAGTGGGAGACAGGAATACAGAAAGACAGAGAGAAGAGAAAGACAGCAGCACTCGGTTTTGATTTGGTGGTGAAAATTCAAAAGCCAAAAACTTTTTGATGTGTGGCAAGACGTTTCCCCTCATGAAATATCTAACGTGACGAGAGAAGACATGTTGTAAATAAAGATTGTTTTCCACTGCTGCGTTTTTCATTTTTTACGAGATTGATGTGGTTCGTGTGACCTTGCCGTCCACCAAAAAACAGACAGTGTGTGCTTGGTTACGCTTGTCAACATGGTCCACAAATGCGTTCTGATCTGGCACAGTTTTTGGTAAGGAATAAATATGCTAGTCCAAAACAGCCACAGATGACAGTGAAAGTGGTGGTTAGGAGCAGCTACAAACACTGTCGGCGTCAAAACGGTAAAAACACACACCGTGCAGGATGTCCCAGTTTCATCAGCATCAAAAGCTTTAATTTTGTCATCTTTCTTCTTCATTTAAACCCAATTTTCAGTTCAAAGAGGAATTCAGTTCTGAAAAATAGCTCTGACATTTACTGTTATTGACTGTACATATATTTAATTATCAACATTCTCCCATACGCTGCACTTATCAGATTAATAATGCTCCCAGTATTCTAGATATAAATACAACATTTATAGGTAGATATCTAGACATAAAGACGATGTTTCACTCCTTGTCCAAGACTTTTCATCATTTGAATGACTGGCAGGAGACATCAAAACCCTGCAGAGCTATTCACACCTTGTCATTTGAATGGTAGCGTGGTTACCTACTGGATTGTTAACCCTCTCTGACATTACATGAAGACCTTAGCTTCTTTGAGAGTGTGACTTGGTATTAAATGTCTTGGGATGGAGTTTGGGGCAGTACTATAAATGGGTCAGGGGATTATGTCTTTCCATTTGAACAAAGATGGCCTCATTCGCTCGTCTCCCAAACCAGCAGCCTCTTTAGGACTTATTGTAGACTTCACTATCCTTCAGTGGCTAGTGTCACTTTTACACTTATGTCAATCTAGAGTAAGAAGATTTAAGGAGGACTTTACGGCATCAAAAGTATCATAGCTAAAAAATATATTACAATATTAAAATATAATAAATATATAATACTACTGTGACAACATGTAAGTTATCAGTTGTCCCTATTAATTACTATGTGTTTTCTGGGATGTTCATGTGCAAACAGTTGAAGGCATTGGATATTTTTTTGGTTCACTTTAGCTGCACCAAAAATGTCCCTTGAAAATGACTGACAGGAAGAAAGATTGACACACAGAAAAGTAGACAGCATCTGATCAGACAGAGATAGACGGAGAGGGAGGCAGCCATGACAGTGACCTTCACTGCTTCCAGACGTTTAAACGATGCTGGACGCGTATGACTGGACATAAGATGTTGATTTTTTTATTTTTTTATTTTTGTTGATGATGCAATACTTTAAAGCTATAATATGCAGAGTGATCATGCAATAGAAATCATGTTTATTTCACACCTATGGAATAAACGTACTGGTGCACTTGCCCTATGCCTTTACTTTATTCACTTGGGAGCAATGTTTTGAGGACTCCTTTAGATCTGGCACTTCAATCTGGACCGAGTGATCATATCTAATGTGGTCAGCCTTAACACAAGATGAGAAAGTGCCAGACATGTCCATGGTGCATTTCATGGACAATTTTACATCTTTAATGTCATCATACTATAAACATGTTCAGTATACTGTAGGCATCACAAATGATGGAACTGCATGAATAGTCAGAATTGCATTGATCCTTTGGCAATATATTTGGCTCATCAGGTGTTACTGCATCAGACAAGTCTCTCCCCTCGGAAACTGCTACTAAGCTAATAGCTAAAGTGGCAATGCATTGGCTTCTTGTCCTCTGTGGTCTGTTAGCAGTAGACAATATTAATATCTTTCCTTTTTTTTAATAATTTAAATAAATTTTCCAGCCACATATTAATGTATCTTTTACTCTGCGTGTGCCCACTGCCCTGTGTGTGTCTTTGATTGTGTTTACATGCCAGTGTTTACTTGTGCACCAGCACGTGGAGATGTATGTGTGTGTGTGTATGTTTGACTCTGAGATACTGTGTGTATCTTAATTGGACTCCATTCAAGTGTTTAATTACTCATTAGAGATGCTGCAAAGCAATCTATACAGCAGCTTTTTCCCGTTTGCAGCCGGTGCCCTCTGTGACTCCCAGCCCGCAGAGGCTCAAACGCTTTGACCCAAACTACATGGATTAGTTCACCTCGTCAATCTGGATCAACCACTTCATATTAGATGAAGATCCTTAAGCCAGAGGGTGATGCCGGCGTGAGACAGACAGTGAATAAGTCAGTACACCAGTCAGTCAGCCAGCCAGGCACTTCGACACTCGGCCAGTTTGTTAATGAGAAACATTAGAAGTCACTCAGTTAGACAGCTGGCCTCTTTTCACTGATTTTTTTTTTTTTCAGTAGTAAGTGGGCCAACAAGATAGATAGCCTTTTTTGCAGGCTGGATCTGTTACATAATCATGTTGTCACTCTGTCACTCATCAGACTGTCAGTCAAACTGTCAGTGAGCGGGAGATAAAGGCTCATCTTTGAAGTTGTGTAGCACCTTCTGAAATCTCGCTTAAGACAGATGGATGAGCACTATTCCACAAGCTGAAACAAGGCAATTACAGACATTTTGTTGGCACGGTCCCTATTGGCTTATGAAATGTTTTCAAGAGTGCAATAATATGTGTGGTTTTTAAAAAAGTAGGCTCTTTCTAAAATGCTGAGAAATAATCAAAAAACAAATAACAAATACCTAAAATAATTAAATGAAGTCTTAAAGGAAGACATAGGCATAAAGAGAAAAAAATCATCTATCTCTAGGTGCCAGAAAGAATTTAAAAAATTTACTTTGTAAAATGTTTGGATTTTAGTTTAAAATTGGTGCATGAAGCCTGTGTTGGCTGTAAACAATAAAATGGGATGTTGTACCCTCTGGTTGCCAGAGCCCAAGGACTTTTTAGCAGAAACAATTTGAAATAATAAATAAATACCTAGAATCATTCATTCACTGGGGAATGAGGTTTTATGTTAGATGCCAAATGTGTTGCCCAGAACAAGTTAAAGCTTGGGATTCTCACAACAAAATATAGAAAAAATATTATTTTTTTGCTTCAACTACAACAAAATACTGCAGGTCAGGTTGACTGACACCCTGAAGTCTGCCTATTTATCAAACCATAACCTCATTAAAACTGCATTGAATACGTTTTAAGAATGAATGAGTATTGGAGGGATGAAAAATGAATCAGCTGCTTCTTCTTCCCTCTTTAAACATTGACTGTGTGGATACGTGACATCTCTTTAGGGCGCTGACACAAATTCTTTTATATCTTTGCCCCCACTCTGTGTTAAAAGATTCCTATTGACCCTGCTTGGACACCTGCCGCCAACTCTTTGCTTCTTTTTGGGCTAGTGTTCCATAGATACTGCCTTGGTTTTGTTTGAAAAAGAAGGTGCTGCATTACAGTAAATGCATGAATGTATTATAGAACAGGACAGCAGATTATAGATTGCCGCCATTGGTCTGTCTTTCTTCTGACACATATCTCTTGGATGGGAGTGGTCCAGGTTTGATACACTTTTCTGCCCTATCATTTACTCTCCTGAATTCCTGATTCAGAAATATAAAAAAGCCTGCTGTCTGTTTGATTGTCACTAACTGGTACATTGGCTAAAACAGGTTTCTAGCAGCGTGGCTCATGGCACATGCTCAGTATACCGTACTTGTCTCTATTCATGAGTCTATCCTGTTCACTTGCACCAATATGGTGATTAAGATTAAAAGTTGTGCTTATTTGTTTAGAGGATGTGACAGACATTTCAGAAGCTGTGGGTGCCCTGTCAGTCATCTGTTTTAACAATCTTTGGGCTGCAGTACTGCCAGTGACCACTAGTGGAATTGGCAACACAGCAAAAGAGGAGGTATCTGATCTAGGTCTTAATACATCCCTGAGTGAAGGTCCTTTAGCAGACCGGCTGATACAGTATATGATGTGCTGTGTGTGTCATCTTGTCAAGCGCACCGCAAGCCTGGCTCTCATCTCGTCTGTCTGACTAACTCGGCCTGCTTGTCCATCCATCAGTGCCTGTGTCACTTTATCCATCTGGCTTTGGCTCGATCTTGTATCACCTTTCCTGTTTTGTATATTTTAGCTACAGTTCCTCCCATGTGACAATTATTTTATTTTTTTCCTGGAGGTTTATTTTTTTCCCTCTCAGGTTTGTTATGTTAATGCAGTCTGTAGGTGTTGGGTTGCCTGCGTTGTGTGTGGCAGTATGAATGTGCTGGGGACTGACACAAGCAGAGTGTTATCTGCAGGAGGTCCATGTTGCCCGTCTACTTGAAATACATAATAACCTTTCACATGCTGTGTATGTCACCAGGATGATCAGTGGACGACATTATTCAGACTGACAGATGTGGAACTCGCCAAAACAACACAACTTAGGAATCTTGGCGAGATGCGTGTTTTCGTGCTCTGTGCAGTGTACGAACAGCATCAGTGTGTGTTGGGATGTGTTTGTGTAAGATTGTGTAGAAGTGAATACCAAGGGCTGATTTACATAATTAAACAGGCGACATCTGTGTTCGGGATTCCCTGTGTATTTAGCATGAGCACATGTACACCCCCGATAAGTAGTAAGAATTAACCCAACTGGAATCTGTCACCTTTTATTGTCTTTAAACAGCAGTACAGCTTGACATTTTAATACTTACTCAGACTAAATGAAAAAAGAGACTTAAGAAAATAATGCTAATAAAACTAATTACCCAATAAAGCAACTGTGGGAGGACCTAGTTTATTTATTTTATAAGCCCCGTTGTGAAATTAACTGTTGACAGCCTCCACCAGGGGGAGCCCAGCATGTTTTGATGTTGGTGGGGGAAACCAGAGTACCTGGAATTAGCCCACCTAAGCACAGAGAGAATGTGCAAACGCTACACAGAACGATGTCCTGTCCATCTTGTCCGGTAGTAGCCGGACCAGCCACGACTAACTCTTTTCCTATTCTACACAAAGAAGTTAGTCTGGTTCCCTGTTTGCTTGTATTCGATTTCAAGTTATTTTCGATTTCACTGGTTATTCAAAACCGAGGTCAGACCAGAAATAGACGACCTCTCGGTAGCAGCGGTCATCATGTTAAATGTTTTAGTCTAACCGCACGAGCAGAGTCACATGTGAATGACATGGCCAGGCAAAAAAGACAGTGCTTACCACTTTGCCACCGTGCTGCCCCAGTTGAAGTTGAAGATGTAAAGTATAGAGTCACAGATTAACCCTCATGCTGGTTTTCATCACTTTACATTTGTGGATACTATATTAACTATTTAACTTCAGGATAATACTAACATTCCCCAAGAGCCAAGGAGGAGATCTGGTTGCTACATTTGTCGGTAGGACAGGACACAAGGGCATTGTCAGTTCTTCTTTTGAACATAAAAGACTGGCCATGACTTTACATTAAAAAGCACAAACAGGTTCCTTTAGTTGCAGAGTAAATGCATTGAGCACTGTGTGTTTCTATACAATTTTAACTCTTAATCTGGTATTTGTCAGTCTCCCGGCATGCATTTATGTAGATGATGGTAATAAAGACATCCACAGTGCCCCATGTTCCTAAGCACAATTTTCAGTGCAGCAGCAGGAACCACAGGCAAGAAACGGCACCATCCAAGAGCAATACCGCCTGCTGAGAGAAAAGCTGCTAAAGACTTTCAGCAAAGGGAAAATGTGTGCACAGAAGTCATTTTTAAACATTGAGAGAGAATCAACCAAAAGAGGAAGGCTAGGGAGATAATCTATGTGAATGGAGAAGAAGAGGAAGACTGATGAGAGCAGACAATAACAGTGTCTAAAGATGTTGCTCTGCTCCTGAGAGAAAGTTAAGGCGAGTGAACGAATGAAGCCGACGTAAATGAGGATTGAGAGAATGAGAGAAGAGACAAAGAGCAAAAGACGTTGTAAGGACAGGCTTGATGAAGATAGAGAGATGCAAGAGGAGAGTAATGTGGAGTTAATTTGGGAGACATTGAGAGTGAAGCTGCAGACAGAGACAGAAGCACAATCCAGGCTTCTTTTTTTTTACACACATCGCCTGCAGTTTCTCGCCAAAAAGCCAAATGAGGTAAAATTGTGCACATTTGAGTTGCTGAATAGGGAAATTTTTATATTTATGGAGCCCACATTTTAATTTGGCTCACAGTTCCTTAGAATTGCTGTGGTTAGTGAGTGATAATGGTGGAGTCGCTTTGTGCTAGTATGTGGTAGAGAGCAAACTCGATGTTCATTAGTGTGAATGAGATGATAAACTCTGAGCTGGCAGAAAATAGCTGCCCGTGGTTCGGCGGAGAGAAGTTGGCAACTCAAGTAGAATGTTGCAAACTTTAGAGTTAGATTTAAGCAGGGAAAAAAATCGATCCAAAGTTCAAACTTCTACCTGTCCTTGGAGCAAACTAATATGTTGAGTAAAACGCTTTTTGAGCACAGTAAGGACTTTTTAACCATATGCACCAAGTGGATGTTGGTGAAGTGGGATGCAATGACCATACATCCCAATTTAACTGACTGTCCTGATTTTATGCTCCTTGTCCTAAAAGAAAAACTCTAATATGTCCCAAAAGTGAACAGCCCCCCGCTCTAAATGTCCCACTTTTTAACCAATTTTTCAAAGCAAAGAAGTGCATTGTTGTTGTGCAGTCACACAATTTTACCCAAATGAAAAAACATAGCCATGCTTTGCAAGTTTGTAACTCAACACGAGTTGGTAAACTGATATGCTGAGTTAGTTTTTCCTGACTTTTATTTTATAAAAACATCAAGAAACAATACAGCTAATGGACACACAGTGTGCACCCCATGTTATTCCCACAGCAGCTTAGTTCCTACCTTCCCCTGAAAATCAGTAAATAGCTTCTTCTGTACTCCTTTCTGTGACATTAGTGAAAGTGTCTTCCGCCAATATCTCATCTGTGTGCTACTGTCCACGTTTATGCCGCCTACTGGCTTTACTGAAAAAAGACAACTGGCATCTGTTATGTACACCACACAAGCTCTTTTTCTGAGCAAATGGGAGCCAAAAACGTTTATGTGTATATGTAAAGGTCTTGTAGAAATTCACACTTAAAACACATTGCCATTTTGCATAAATACCCACAACTGCAATATCCTGCAACAATAAGTGAGCATTTTAAAAACCTAACGTCTTTGTACTACAATTACAAAATATAATTCCTTGTTTTGCACACATTACATTTTTTGCAGTTGAGGGGCAAGGACATTTCTTTAATTTTGGTCTCCATCTTTGTTAAATTTTCTGTAAACCACTCCCCTCATGTAAGCCTCACTCTGTTTGACAAAACTTTGTGTTTTGTTTTTTCCTGGTCTGCAGCATGTTTTCAGAGTAAGTGAAAGTGACGGGGGCAGATCAAGAAGACGAGGGAACGTCCTAGTGCTGGAGTGAGGGGGTGACATAGCGAGAGTGAACACTGGAGTGAGAATATGGAGGAAAGGAGGAATGCAAACGTGTGCTTTGATGTTTGTCGGTTGATCCGGCCTGCTGTTTAGGACGCAGGCAGGTATGGTAAACACACAGGGCTTTTCCAAACCGGAGGCTTTGATCACAGCGATGCCGTGAGATGATGTTGATGACTCAGATGTGCCAGAATGCTAAAGGAAATGACTGAACACACACATGACTGAACATCAGATGCATACAGTAAAAACTCATCAGATTCTTGGATGATTAAAAAGAAAATGTATATAGTGACCACATACAAATAAAAAACTTCTGCAACTTTGTCCACTATTGAAGAGACAGAGAAAGTCATCCTTCCTGGATCTAATTATCAAGTCATTCTCCTTTCACTTGTTTTACGTGTGGAAATGATATTGACTGTCAATACGGCAGAAACACAAAAGGCCATTTTTCACTGAAAATGAAAGATAATCAAAGTCTTATTACCCAGAAAATAAGAAGCCTATTTCTCATCCTGGTGACTTTACAGTGTCTGCGTGTAAGGAATAAAGCAAACCTATATAAGCTACCTGTAAGCCTCTATTCAGAAGGCTTTATTTAGTATTTGTCAAATTATGAAAATAGGATTAATGGGATTACAAATTTTCCATTGGTCAGAGTTTTTTGGCTTTATATTGTTCCAGTGCCTTTACAGTGGAGCAAAGTAAAGCACTGCACACAACAAAACCTCAGAAGACTCATCATGTGCTGTACAGTGGAGTTCATCATACACAGTATTAGTTATATTTTTAGTGCCGCTGCGTGACCTGGGTTTTCAAATCAGATTCAAATCGAGCCGCTCAGTTTTAGATTTCACTCCAGGCTTGTATTAGAATCAATAATCACATTACAATGTATGAGGCTCACTTCCAATTTAGTTAAATCATTCTTTTAGCGGCTTAAAAGGGTAAGCTGTATCGATAGCCGGGGAGTGGGGAGAGCTATGCATTTCCTCATAAATACAATTGAATTAAGCACTTTTCATGAAAGATTGCAACAAAGGCACAGCGCATAAATCAAAAATCCCTCTCGTCTTGACCATCTGCATCTATTTTATACAATCTATATTTGGACTGATTCTATTACATCTTAATTTAATGTGTTATATGCCATAAACTGCTGAGTATCAGATTTCTTTACTCAATGTTTTTTGTTTGTTACATTTTTAGGGATAAGCATCAACC
Organism: Neodontobutis hainanensis; assembly: GCA_024349245.1. Lineage (NCBI taxonomy): Eukaryota > Metazoa > Chordata > Actinopteri > Gobiiformes > Odontobutidae > Neodontobutis > Neodontobutis hainanensis. The sequence continues at coordinate 455,368 of JALDNG010000006.1, read as the reverse complement.
CCTCTGCTTAAATGGTTTGGGGTATGTAATTACACAGTTAAATATCAAATCTGGTCATATTTAGCACAATTAGGGGTAATGAATTGTGCTAAATATGTGGATATTTGCTAATCTCCGCTTATTCTCCACATATCATAGTGTTTTGCGTCATTATAGCAGTGTATATTTGTGAATAAAATATAAAATAATAGTATATGTCCTCAATAGAGCAGCATCTATTCTTTAAAAAAAACACTTGTGTCATGTATAACATTTCTGTCTGAGTTCTGACTTTCTGACAATCCTAGTGTTCGTACTATAGCAGTGTATATTTTACATGTCTGTCAGTGTTGTTTACAGTGTTGTGACAGCTCTTTTCACACCCCCACAGATCATAGTGCTGTTCCTGACATATATGACAATGTCATTTCTATAGTCTTTCATCTTCTAAAGACAAACAGGAACATTAAAAGAAAAGATAACCAGCGTGTGGCACCTACACACGCCACACACAAACGTAGAGTGAGAAGCTGGGAGTGCATTCCCGTGTCTTTTAGGCCGGTGCAGCGTGAGTCTTTAATTTCAGATGACACACAGCCTGAGAGGATGGGATAGTGGGACATTTACCTGTGCGCTGTACTGTATTAGGGATTCCAGCAGTGTCACAGAAAAAAGGAAGAAGCGCGGAGTAGATTAATACAAACTAATGTGTCCTGGCACTTTGGGCCTTTTTGTGGATTGAGAATTCTCTGTTATCTGAATCCACTTTTCCCACTGCACACACACAGCAGACAGACTCATGTGAACGGACACACAATCACTCAAGACTAGAAAGACTGGTCTTTGGACTTTAGACCAGTCTTGAGTCTGGTCATGGAAATGCCCTTTTTACTGACTTCTGTGAGACAAAGAGGACTCTGAATTTAAAAGTAAGCTCAAAAAAGGCCACAACTGATGTAGAGTTTGTTAAATGCAAACTCAAAAAAAATGTTTTTTTCTAAATAACTAACTTAGTCATTATATGTTTTGCATTTTAGTGGCATTTTGATCAAGCAAAGTAGAATTTTAATGGTTAAGCAAAATATCTACAATAGTAGAAGCAAACATTGGTGCAGGTAACACGTGGTAGGCTTGTTATCTTTAATGGTGCCTTAAGATGAAATAACCATAAAAGATATAAATACAAAATATATGGGCTATTTGTTATTACCTTTGCTTTCTTATGTCACATAGGCCTCTATACAATACTGACAGTTTGAATCTAAAAAAAGAGCTGAGCTGGCTCTAAATGGCTTTAAATGGACAATACTTGGATAGAGAAAAAAAACACTATAGCAGAAGAGTGGAATATATAAAAGTAAATCATAAGGTGAAATAATGAAATAAACGCCTAAACTAATATTAAAAAAGAGCATGCAGCATTTCTTAACGCTTACATAACCCTTAGTTTAAAGGTTATCAAAAAGTGCTTTTCTTCTGGTGCACAGCGCAACTGTCTCATTCAAATACATTCAAGTGAAAAACTACTTCTTCTTCCCGCTAACTTCTCTCCTCTCTTGCATCGCTCCCTTTGTTTTTCTCTTTTATTCTCATTCTATGCATCTCCCCCTCTCTGTGACTTTTCCCTTTAGTTGTTAATCAGAGCTGATTGGGAGCAGAATGAGCCGAGCGGAGCTCCCTGGTGGATCAATGCCTCCAAATGATCTGTTCAAGGATCTCTTTTAGAAAGCTGTGAAACTGGCTCTGATAGGGCACCCAAGCATGAAGCCGCTCATTTCACATCGAGCTCACTTCCTGATCTGCCCTCTGGGAGCCGCACAGGTCCGCCATTAGAAGGAGGGATAATCTGTCCCAAAGCTAAATATCCCACTAACCAAAAGTGCTCAGACTAAAATGTCTTCATTCCAGCCAATCAATTATTGCCAAGGTGAATGATGAATTTGTTTAAAAAGACCAATCTGTGAGACGCTGAAATTGCCCCCTGACAACCGGCTGCTTTGTTTATGCCTTATTTGATCGAAGATGTTTTCCTGCGTCTTGAATTTACTGAGTTTTTAAGATACAAGATTTTATAATGCGCACTCGACATGCTACATTTGATGTTAAATTGATCGTACACATGGCAATGTTAATGACAAGTCCCAGAAGAAGAGGAGGAGAAAAAGGCATCACGCAGTGTAGGATGTTAAACAGCTTTTAAAATGAGGCAGAAATAAAAAGACTATCAAGTCATATCCCCAAGACACATTGCTTATAGAAAACTGGTACAAAAAATATTGCAAATATCAAATATTTAAGCAGAGCTGTTGTTATTGTGTTTTCTCACAGAAGAATACTGATTCAACGACTAATTTATACATGCAACTAATGTATTCAAATGAGTTTCTGCTGCTTACATTGGGGACTAATTATTGTCATCATGTCTGGGCTAATAAAATAAGATCCTGTTAATTCAGTAAAACGTCAATCCAGTCAAATTAAATATGCTGCAAAAACATCCTTATTATTTTGGATTTGCACAACAATTTTAGCAGCTTTAAAAAAGGTGCATTTGTTTTATTTGATTATAGTAAAATGGTTGTGGAAGTAATTAGAGTCAGAATCAGAGGAAATATCAACCGCAGACAGACCGCAAAAGTGAAAGTATTTCAAGATGAGCCAATGCGTTGATTGGTTATGACATTATATGATTTGTTTATAAGGGAAGATATGAAACAAAATCAGCATCTATATGAGCCCGTTACAGTCCAGTAACTTGAGGATTGTTGACACGGGAACACAAACATAAATACAGATATAGTGTGTCGTGTGGGATCTGCTGCCATATGTTTTTAATGTGTATCTGAGGCGGTTGAACGATGCCAACTTGGTTTAAATGTCATATTATGTATTTCCATATTTTACCTCCTGTTATTTACCACATGTCTGATTGTGTCCCTGAAGGGCGACTGTATCAAGAAGCACTGCCACACTATATTATGTATTTACTTTTGTTATTTCTGCTAACCTCTGACCCATTTCTGTTCATTCGGCCAGTGATCTGCACACAGCTAAGTGGACACTTACCATATACATTCTGCTTTAGGCCCTGGGACTATAATGTAGGCTCTCTGGCATCACATGACCCACTTCTCTTGAGTATCACACAACAAGGCCCTTCTAAGCAGCACACAATAACCAGAGGGGTGCTCATTGATTTTTTTTTCTGTTTATTAAATCAGTAAAGAAAACGCTTCAGGATGTTGTTTTTGTGTTTTTGTGTATTGTTGTGACTCAGGTGGTTGTAAGAAGCTAATTTCAAAAGAATTGGTTGACGTGTCCTTGAGCAACATCTGGAAGCTTTAAGGCAGGGTATTTTTTGGGTGAATTGTGCTCTTTGATCTTGCTTTGCGGATGTGCGGTCGTGATTTTCTTAACATGGGTCAGTGGTTCACATAATTATAGCTCCCAAAATGACTTCACTAAGTGGACACTCTGTGGTTTCCTTTATGCGGTGCAATCATATAGAAATCCAAGACAAGTCATACATATTCATCGTGCCAGTCTCTAAACTGTTCCTGTTGTTGTTTGCTGCCCACTGATTGCATTCATATTTCTGAGCTAAAATCTAAATGAATTTCCTTTTTGGCCTGCAGGTTCTGGCACGGCGAGTACCGGGTGTCAGTGAACATTAACGACTACCTGGACATCTACTGTCCCTTCTACGATGGTCCTCCATCCCACGGGCGCATGGAGCGCTACATCCTCTTCATGGTCAACCACGAGGGCTACACCACCTGCCAGCACAGGATGCGTGGCTTCAAGCGTTGGGAGTGCAACCGTCCGAGCGGTCCAGACGGGCCGCTGCGCTTCTCAGAGAAGTTCCAGCTCTTCACCCCTTTCTCCCTGGGCTTTGAGTTCAGGCCTGGGCACGAGTACTACTATATCTGTACGTGCACACTCAGTATTTGTGTTGGTATGTCTCCTGCAGAGGTGTGTGCATGTGTGTTTGCATGTTATCCACACTTCTTCTCAATATGCACTTGTAAACTAAATGTAAATTTGCAATCAGGACGAGTTGATTGGGAGCGTTCTCAAACACAGCCGACAATAGCGATCATACCCCCAGAAGCCAGCACAAGTGCACCCTCCATCTTTTTCCCCGCTTTCTCCCTTTAGTCCCTTTATGCCCAATATATCTCTGCCTCTGCCTTGCTCATAAACGGTGTGCTCAGCAAAGTGGTAAAAATGTCACCAGGCGGAGTTTGTAATCATTTTTATATTAGCTGTATTGATGTTTCTTCTCACTTCAACAAGTGATGTATTAGTATCAGAGACAGGCTGTGCCCCCCTGAGACTGTTCTTCTGAGCTCAGTTAAAAAGCTATCATTCCCCCAAAAGGCATGGGGACAAATAGTAGCTTCAAATTACTCTTAAACATTGTTTTCAGCTGAGCCGCGGACCAGATGGGCCGGATAGATTTACGGCATCCGGATAGTTTAGTGCAAGATCAGTTGTTAATCTCAGGGAAGTGCATTAAATTGACTTTCAAAAGCTATCTTGACAATGTCTTAACTTTCTGGCACAGAAGAGAATACCTTTTCCCTGTAGTAGTCTCGTCATCAGAAGGCTGCATGTTTGAATGTGTGCACCAGCTGGGAGCATATGTACAAAGCCAATTAATAAAATGCTGGCCTGCTTTATTGTTATGCTGCACTAAAGACCCTGCACTTGAACCTTTAATTGCTTCATTGGCCCTTGTCACATGGGTGTTTGATCCCCCACCAGCCACCACACAATGAAGAGAGGCAGCCTTTCCTTTTTTAGTTAAAGAGCACATTAGTTAAAGAGCACATGCTGACAGGATTTCAGAAGTGTAGGGTATGACCTCCATTTACAAACATAACAAAATACTAACAGTTATTTAATCTTATTGATTTTTTTAAAAGTCCACCTGGGGATAGGTGCTCACTCAAACAAGATTTTAGACAAATAACAAGTAAATGAATTATCTTACCATAAAAAGGGACATCTGACCTGTGTGCTCAACAGCTCAATGACTTTTTATAGCTATTCTTTTCTTCTTTATTAAGCATAAGACATATTATACTGGTATAGTCGACATAACTACAGTTAGGGTCTGCTAACAAGTGTTGTAACTGTAGTGGCCATGCTTTTTCTGAACAATAAACCTTTACAAATACGATAATTGACAAGTGTGTATGTTTGATATGACAGTCCTGTGATCACCTATGCTATTTTTATTATATTTACAGAATTGGGTAATGGCATCACATGATACTTATACAATTTCAAGTAGTTGCCTCCTTGCTGTTATCTGTAACAGAAAACTCCCAACCCCAATACTGTATTCCTCAAAAGCCGTTTCTTGCTTTGCACTCCTAGATAACATGACTTCTTAAAAATTGTTGTCCACAGTCAGACAAAGACACAGCGGGGGGAGAGACATGAGGCTAAAGAGACAATATATCCACCATCCGATGTCCTAGTGCACTTTTCCCAGTCTGCACACAAACACAAGCTTTTGTCTTCTGTCTCGTGTAAGGAATGACATGGCCCCAGCAGAATTGTATAGTTGCTGACTTTTAGTATTGTGTTTCTGGGACCCCCGAGGGGAGTGTGTATTCCACTGAACTAGAGTGTGTATGAGAGCCTGTGTACATGTGGGGGATGGTTGGGGTCAGTTGTCAAGTGATTGTGAGTCCGTGAAAAGGCCATGTCGATCAGTTTGATTGACAGGCACGAGCACATTTTTGTTCTTCCATGCCCGAATGCACACATATGAGAGCCACACATTTTAACACAGGTTTGTATTGATCTATAAACAGCGACGCTGACAGGTTTGGACTTTGTGTAAGTCTGCAAATGTCTCATGAAGGTAAACCACATTGATCTTTGATGGTGGTTTGTGGTCAGAGCGGTGTGACCCCATGTGTATGCCATGTGGTTGACATGTTGACAGGACTACTCCTCCCCAACTCCTCCTGCTGCCATCTTGATGAGTTTGAAGGATTTTCAATGGCTTTTCAGGAGACACTTGGGTGTGCTGGAAAATAGAGACTCTGCTGACACAATGTTTTAAAAGTTGCATAGGTAACATTTTTGAAACTCAGTGAGCAATCAACATGCTCCAGTGCTTGGTGCTCATTTAGAAATCTATTACTACACAAAACAAAGACATTATTTACACACCCTTTGACAAAATACATTCCCAAAACAAATATAGGCTGACAAACAGAAAACAACACGAACATCAGAAATTTCAATGTAATAGTCTTATATGAATTGATGACAGTTCAGTAATGAATTTAGTGTTAGTGGTTGCAAAGCACACCTGTTTGTACGGGACTTACGGCACATAGCACAAGACACTAGGCACGAGAGAGCAAGTATCCTAAAAGGCACCCTTCATTTCTTCACATGTCAAAAGTTCCTTTTAAATTTCATAGATTATAAGAAAACATAACTATTGTTAACCCTAATTGTTGGGTCAGAACTTAAGAAGTAGCACTTTGTGTGAAGGCACCCAAAGTGCTAAAGTGGGGAAAAATATCATCACTTTTTACTCCTGTGAAAAGTGAAACCAGAAAATATAGGTGCACAATGGGACAGATAACTCAATACAGAGCTTTACAAGGGGCCACTTCCATCAAAGCAGTGCAAGCGGGGTAGGAGGACAATTTGAAGAAATTTGAGACAAAAGTGGGCTACAGGAGGAGGTGAAGGGCAGAAAGAAGGATGGAGGGAGGGGTATTGGGGAGGAAAGAAGGAGGAGAGGCCAATGAAGAGGTCAGATTTATTTCCTGTGTGCTGTGGATCCTGATGATGGTCTTTCAAGGGTCATTCTGGGCCCCGGCTATGAGGACTTCCTCAGGGGAGAGGGCCAAAAGGTCTCTACGCACACCCATACATGCACACCCATACATAGGCGCTTGTAATGTGCAAACGGTCAAAGTTGGCCACCATCTACTTTAAGGTCTCCAGCTCTATTTCACTTCAGAGCGAGGTGGGACTAAAAACCTAGATTCAATTTCGTTGACTCTACTTTGAAGTTGGAAATGTGGCAACTTTAAAAACATTTTTCTCATTTTTTCGGGCATTGAGACAGGGCAGCACGGTGGCTCAGTGGTTAGCACTGTCACCTCGCGGCAAAAGCGACCCTGGTCTGTGGGGAATTTGCATGGATTTCCTTCCACTTACTAAAGACATTCAAGTCAGGTCGATTGGAGAGCCTGTATTTCCCTGAGGTGTGAATGTGAGTGTGACTGAATCCCAGTTTGCAGGCCAATCCCTCACAGACTTGTTTACTTTGCCTCAAGTGTTTCACTGTTTACGTAAGTTCACAAGCTTCAGCGCATGGGTTTAATAGAACTTTAAAGAACATAAAATAAGAAAGTGCAGAATTGCTTCGAGCAATAAATGTCATCAAGAAAGTAATAGGCCACATTAATGACTGCATTAATGTCAAGTAGAAACAAATTATGGAGGGGAAACTGAATACAAACACAGACATGTGATTTACAGTTGTGTTTATGAGCTTACCCCTGAAGGCATTTCTAAACTGCTGCTGGACCCTTCACCACTTGACGGATAGACTTATTATTTAGTTTTATTGTTTATTTGTGTCCATTTGCAAATATTATGATGACATCAGAATGTATTAATTTCAGTGGGACTCAATTTCAATTGCAAGTTTACACTTCTAAAAATGTTGTGCTTGTTTTTGCTAACTTGTTTTCCTTAAGGGTATTAATAGGGAACATTAATGCTGTACTTAGCTTGCAAATTAGTAGACTGTTAACATCATGGATTTATTAATAAATACGAATGTTCCATTGTCTCAATGTGCAATGGTAGATTTCTTTGTCCCTAACAAATCCCAGTTGTATTTTTTTCCAAAAGAAACATCTGTAAAACTGCTGACAGAACACTTATATTCTTATATTTATTGACAGAGGCATTTTCGATGTCAAATTATTGGACCAGCCCGAGGCATCATGGTAGGACAAGTTTAGTTCAGCCAGCCCTTATGACCAGAGCTCAATTCCCAGATGGATCCATTTGCTCCATATCATCAAGTTTTGACGACTAATGCCAAAAATATCCCTGAATAAATCAACCTTCTTGCTGTGATGCAAGAGGTTGTGGGATTGATCACTGGGCTTGCTAACCATAGCCTTTTTCCTGATCCTTAGTTCTTTCATGGCACTTTGGCTTACTCCCTCTGTCTAAAGAAATGCATGTATTGGGGAACTGGTGACTCCAGTCTGCCCAGAGACAATAGATTTCAAATGACAGACCATTCCAAATGGTCTGTCAATGTCTTTGTCTGTAGCTCTGTGATTAATTGTCCAGAGTGTAGCACACCTTAAGCTGCAATCATCTCTGGCCGCTCCCTCATGACTTGTAATGGATAGTCAGATGATGAATAAACAAATTTAATACACGTAATTGTAACTGTTTGCCACCAAGTAATAAGAATTAGGCATTGACTATACACAAGACAATTGCATAATAAACACAATCATCTGCACAAATCAATCTGTTGTTTCAATCTGTATGCTTTTTTACAGCGTCTCCTCACCCAAACCATGTGGGGCGGGCATGTCTAAAGCTGAAGGTGTACGTCAGACCTCCAGGTAAGTCACGCTCTAACTACACACACATACACACCCATATCCAGAAGGTCCAGATTGGCTATCAAAGTAAAATTAGGGTCGAATAAGAGGTCTGATAGAAAGCCCCGCCAACACTCTCTGCTCTGATTCACAGACCAGCCGACGCTCTGGCACTTTTACACTCACACATACTCACAGCTACACATTCAGACATTGACATACACAGCCGTGCACATGCGGACCGGTCCACACAAGCACAAAGTGGCATACGCACTTCACATCAAATCCCATCACATCACTCTGGGTGTGAGGGAGACCTTCTGTCCTTGTAGAGAGGGAACAGAAAGTGCACTCTAAAACGTTACCAAGCCTTGACATTTCATCGCTAGTTAGATTTGTTCAGATAAAATAACAGTGCCATTTCAAAATACATCTAGGTCAATTTAATAATAAGTCTTTTTGGTAAATAAATCATCTTTATACACTCCTCATTAAAAGATAAAGCATGCATTTCCTCCTTATTGTGCCCCTCATTAATATGCAATGTCATAAGATTGTCTAGACAATGTAGGGGACATTGAATTACCTGGTTTAAATACAAGTCTCTAAGGCTTTTCTTTTCCTTAACAACCGGAAAGCACCTCACACTTTCCTTTGTCTGATGTCTAGATTAAAAAAAATCTTCATACTTATCTTTTAACCATACTTTATTTTCAAAACACAATCAGTCGTCTAACTTTGGTGTCGCCTGTCTCCAGTGGAAGAACTCTGGGTTTGACTTTCGTCTGCAGAACTCAATGTTCAGGCGTAGGCATCTTAACATAGTGTGCAAGCTTAATAACATTTTATCCTTAATCCAAAGAACTTTTCTCCAATCACCAGAGGCTTATAATTAAGAGACATGTGACGGTGAGATGTGCAGACGAATAAACATGAGGTTTGGAGGTTGGACTTTGTGAGTTGGAGAAATGCAGGTAAACATAACCTCCTAAACACTAGTGATGATAGGAGTGGCAGACTATTCTTCTGTTTAGATTCTCAGCTCCAGGTCCCATCCACTACCTCATCCTTCCACAGTGAACTTTCCATATTTAATCCTGTAAGTCCAAATAAGACTCAGGTTGGGTTAACCCTGTCTAAATCAAACGTGTTCCAAAATGAAACAACAAGGGCACATTCAGTGTCTGTTATTGACCCATTATTGTTTTATTACACTTTAGGAGTATGTTAAGAAAATAGAAATGAAAGTATTCATCTGAAAACCTTGCAGCCATTATAGATTCATAAAGTGTTAAGGCCAGCTTAAGCCTAATATAATTTAATAAAGAAGACTCTGATGGAAGATGGGCTCATGGAAATCCACCTGTAAGTCTTCCCAAAGGCAGATTTTAGCTTGTGAGTCCTCAGCCTAAGCCCGACTAAAGAACCAAACCTGCGTAGTAACACATCTCCCTTAATAATGACACAGCTTTGAAGATGTTCATGAAAAAGCCTGAGACTCAGCCTTTGCCGCTTTCCAGGCTCAGATCTTTCCAAATCTGGCTAACGGGAATGGAACTGCTCCCCTCCTCCATAATTACTGAAACAACACACTTTCTTTTATTCTGTCATTGCTGCAGCTTCTCATTGAGATTCAGAATTTTTTTTCCTTTTTTTGGGAAAGCTGTTAAAGTAATCTGTCTGACATTGCAACTTCCATCTCATCTGTGAAATGTTTTCGCTAAAGTGAGCTCTGAGCGATGTGTGTCTGTGTGTATATGTGTCTGTCAGCTGCTCCAGATTCAGAGTCTCTGTGATTAAACTGTAATTAGGTTGGTTAAACCCCCTGCAGAGCTTAGTTGCAGCCGTCTTCCCCTCCCTCCTTCCTTTTCCACATCCCTCTCTTCCTCTTAGTCGTTCACTCTCACTTCCTCTGTAAAAATTCACATCCATTTGTGATTTGACATTGTCTTGTCGTTCTTTTGTCTGGATGTCCCTCACAGTTCAGATGTTTTGTCGTTTCCCCCCTCTCTCTTTTCTCTCTGTTTCAGATGGATCAGGATATGATTCTCCAGAGCCATTTCTAACCGATGGCGGACCAAGATGGAGGCCAGGATTAATCCTTTTGGCCCCTCTGCTCCTGGGACTCCTCGACTGGCTGTGACCCTCTCTTTCACACTTCCATCGTGTCTGGAGGTCCCACCACAGGTCGATGGGCTGGGCTGGCAGTCCCTTCAAAATCCACCACCCCTCAGGGAAGTCTACGCCCCTTTCCTCTTCCCAACTCACCTCTTGATGACCACGGACCATCCTCACTGCCAGCCCCTTCCCAGGCACGACATGGATCTCGGAGCCGTCTGGGAAGCTGCCCCATCTCCGATTCCCTAACTTTGGGTCGTGTTGCACCTCGCAGCTGAAGAACACAAGGGAAATGTCTCTGCACTCATATCAGGGGGTCCTTTGATTTGACTATTGACTCTTGGCCACCGATGGGAGGGGTAGATGTAGCCACAGCTATGATTAAACTTGTCGTTCCAGCGCAATTCCCATCAACCAATCGCCGGCAGGATGCTTTAAGCGATAGGCCTGGATGCACAAAAATTGGATTTTGCTCACATTGCCATCCCATCCTCAAAGTTAGAATTGGAAGTGGTCAAGCCTGCAGTGTAATTGGAATTCTATACCATTTGGATTAATTCCAACAGATTGAGAAGGAAAAAAGTGGTCAGGCTTAGGCCGAAACCAGCTAGAAAACAATTCCCACAAAGACTTAAATAAATTGAGCTATTTGGGAAATGTAATATAATATGTGTTGTTATTGTCGGAGCTGTTGTTGATTTACCGAAATGCCATGTAAAATTCATACAGTTTGATTTTTTTCACTGAGATCCAATATCTTGACAAGTTTAATCACAGGCTGTTTCGGTGGGACGGGTGGGGAAGGGGTTGTTGTGGGTGGGACTGGGCGCCTGGACTGTATATTTTCAAGGGGGACGTTTTTTTTTGTCTTATACATGTTTCTAAACAAAGCATTTATCACAGCCTGGCTAGCACAGGCTCGTTCAGCACTGTCTAATGTTAACTCGGTCGGGTGGCCATGACTTTCTCATGTTTGAATGTACCACTGGTCACCCACCACCTCTTTGTCTCTCTGTATTGTTATGACTGTGGTCACTTACTTCTCTCAGACTGGAAGTATAAGAAGGGGTGGGGGCTGTATTTTGGGAACGGGCCGGGGGTGAATTAATGAAAGGATCGAGCAGGTGAGAAAAGGAGGCGACACTCAAGTTGCATGACCACTGTGAAATCCTTGAGATCAATCTTGTTTGTAATGATGATATATTTTTTCATGGGGGAATTATCTGAAACACCTTGCCACCAGCGCTCTCGCCCTCTTTAAGACTTTTTACGAACAAAATCCAACCTCTCCGCTCACACATTTTCTCCTGTCTGGCTTTTGGTCATTGATGGATTAGCTCGGTGTATGACAAATGGACCCACAGGGTGAAACTGACTGGGAATAAGCCCTCAGAACTTGGGACCCGGATCACGATGGACATAAAACACTGACTTGAGCTCGTCCTGGGTCCAGAGGGTTACAGCAGTGTGAGGAGGGAGCACATAAAGTGTGGCAAATGAGACGGAGGTGTGTCCGGTAGCATCACAAGAACACACACATGCACATTTACACGCACAGAGAGTCTTTGATAAGTTCCTCGGAGATGGATCTAGCATTTATGGACATCAAGGAAACTGTACAAAGGAAATGTGAGCCGCGGAGGAGGCATGTGTGTGTGTGTCATGGGACTTCTTTAATGTTAGGAAGTAACATAATGAGTAAGCACTGTGAACACGCACATACAAATACAAACACACACACAAAAAACAATGTACAGATTTGTACGCATACATTTGTAGAAGAAAATATAAGCATTTACATTGGCCCTAGTCAGACCTAGTTTTAAAATGTGCCCTAAGGGATTACGAGTAGCCAGTGGTTAAAGGTTCTGTCAAGTACTTCTTCTATAAACCTTATGCCACTTGTCAGAATGTATTTTTATTCACCAATGCATCAAATACAAGGTTTAATATCTGGTTATAACTGAAGCAATTCTCCAATGTTTAGTTACAACAGGTGAATTCAGACACTTGCCCAAAGACTATACAGTTGTATTGATGGATTTACACTGTAACACACACATAGCATATAGAATACACCTCAGTGATTCTATTGGCTGTGATACAATAAAGTGAAGTCTTACTAAAAACAACAGTGAACGCACATTATTAGCATGTGTTCATTTTCATCATTGTAATTCATATTCATCAAGAATCTCCATATTTTAGTTTTTTGACCGACTAAGTACGTGGGATAATGCCGTGTTTATCATTTTTAAAACATAGTATTTGTAAATAGAAGGTTTGTGCCCGAAAGCAATAATGTTATGTATATGAAACAGAAGAAACTAGATCTGGCCAGTTGTGATCAGATGATGTGACACATCTTATTGTCAGGTCTGAAGAGGGCCGTTGACATGGCATGCACATACACACATGTACAAGCAAAAACACAAACAAGGGGAACCACTTCTCTCCCCGTCTCATCTTATTTTTGTAGCATTTAAAGTCACTGTTAATGACTCCTGTATGGGTTGCAGTGATGGGATATAGCCTGTCAAAGATTATAAAAAAATGTGTCTTCTCTTCTTCTATTCCACTGATGCTGTCCAGCTATTGTTCTTCTTCTCTGGTTTGTAAATTCATGGTTGGTAGTGGTTAGGATACCTGCGGGTTCTGAGCGTCATGTATGAGTTTGTCTCCTTTTCTGTTTTTGGTGTTTTTGTGGAAGCTGACCTCAGCCATTAAAAGTCAGTCAAAAGTAAACACAAAAGTTAAAGTGAGGAGAGAAACACACAAATAAAGATTGTCTTTTTGTCTACTCTGAAAAAAAATATGGAGTGGAGTTTCTGTGAATCAATTTTTATTTGATTTTCATCTCTCTGAGGCGTTGGTGTCCAAAGGTTGGTTTTTTTCCGCAATATGTGATCAAGTGAAAATGCTAGAGGGCTGATGGTCTCCTGACATTTTTGAATCATAAAGGTTATAAATGTGCTGTTCTATAAGACAAAAGGATAAGGGAGAAACAGTGGTCTTATAATACATCCATGGCAATAAGGAGAATAAGCATACTCTATGACACTAAATAAAACAAGGAGCCAGGAAGTATTTAGTAATAGCACCAAGAGACAACTTCTGCCACTGGAAATAAACAAGAGCCGTATTTAATCTGCAACTCTATTCTACAATTAACCCAGGATTCTTTCTGACAGCATGGTCATGCTATTAAAAAATATAAAGCCATGCTGTGATTGTGCCCCAGGCTGTATTTTGTACGTGCAGATCTTGCTAAAGCAACAGTGTTCATCATGCTTTACAGTGCACCTGGGTCTTCATTTTTGCCCATTTTGCCATCTCCCTGTGACGTCAAAGCCTCGGGATACAGACAGCATTGAGCTCTGCCAGTCAAAGCATGAAATTATTCAGATGAAATCACCACTCTCCAATCTTCAGCTGTTTCCTCCACGCCGCTGTGACAGCTAATCTGAACTGCTGACAACGTGGCCACTGAATACTCTGATAGCCTTTCCTCTCTTGTTTCCGTCAGATTTCCAGCAGGGAGGACCACTGCAGAAAGAGCTCCCTCAAAGTGAAAAGTCACAGGTTTAGCCTCCATCTTACGGCAGTCAACAGAGAGGGCCATGTGTCCTTGAACAATCTACAGCTGAAGGATGAAAGTGGATATAAAATGTTTCCTCTCCCCTTTAAACTCAGTAGCCTTTTCTCCGTCAGATCCAGACATGAATGAACAGACAATAGAAACGTACTCCCATTGGGGCTTGTAAGGGCCAGTGCTGACTTGAAACATTTATCAGCCATGTTTTAAAAGCGTCATTTGAAACCCCGACTCGTCTCTTTTGGCAGCACAATGCTAAAATAATATCAGAAATGTTGTTTTTGGGTAAAAACTGTGGTACATGAATAATAGATGAGGCTCGGCTCGCCATGTTTGGCCGTCTTGTGTAAAGCAGGCTAATGGCTATCGGTGTCTCCAGTTTCCATCAAATTGCTTCATATGAGAGCTCAATTCAAACGGGGAAAGAGAAGATTTCTGTGAAAGGAGACGAGGGAATAAAATTATCTCTGACTATTGAGACGCATGCTTAGTCAGCCAATTATTTGTCCTGACAAGTATCAGGTCGCAACGGAATTAGCCTAACGTTAAATTAAGCCTGATCAAGGAAGCGAGGCCTAGAACCTTTCCTGAGTCTCGAGATGGATGATGGTGGTGTGAAAGCACTGGAAACACGCCAAATCAACAGATGTGCTCCTTAGCATCATGAGAAACTGGCGGTCTGGCTTATGTCACAAAACACAACCACCACACATGTAGCCTTTCCCAGATCTGATTATTCATTTGATTTAATTAGCTGTTTTCATTGGCCAGCATCCACGTGGGACAGTAATTAGCAAGAATTCATTTGGCCTGTATGATGTTGACTTTTGCAAAATAAAAAACAAAAAACATCCTTGGAAAGAAAAAAAAAGAAAAGCCAGAATATACAGATGGCAACCCGGCCTCTAAGTCATCTTTTAGTCTCCTTGGTAGATTTGCTGTACTCACTCACACATTATTAGGCAATATAGTTGATCTGTCTCCTCTCCCTGCTGTACTTTTTGTCTCCTTGTATTCAGCTAAGTAGCATGATTTAGGAATTATGGAATTAGGGCAGCGCTCCCATGTCTATTAATGAGGAACTGTATGATGAAAGAGCTTGATCCTGACCGTGCCATCTGCAGTCACTGTAATACATCCACTTAATCCTTTCTTATACTTCCTTTCCTCCTTCCTCCCATCTTTCTGAAACACTCTCACACATTATAGGCTACCTAAGTGGCAATTACAGAGGAAATACTAATTTTGAACTCTTCAGGCACTGCTGGATGTGGCGTGAAATGGTGAAATGGCAGGAAAAGTTAAGTGTGGACCACAGTGCCATGCTTCGACACATACACTCCAGATGGACCGTGTGTTATTGCTGAATAATGCAGGCTATGTAGACTCTATAAAAGATACATGGGCAGAGAGAGTTGGGCACCACGGGCAGATCAGTGAGGGCAGCAATGGGTAGGCTAATCATTTTGCAAACTCACTATTACCAAATATTTTTGTAGACATTTAGATTCACAGAAAACATTTAATTAAACTTCCAGCGAGAAAAAAAACTTTTGGACAGTGCCACTTCATAGGTTTTCTGGCACCCTGCCCAGTGTCTTTGCAGTCACCTTGAACAGGCTTTTGTGGTTTAAAACCATAAAACTTGGGGAATTACACAGCAGATTCAGTGCTGGAGGCTCGGATTTCAGAGCATCTCTCAGAATCGTTGTGGAGAAAGAAAAAGAAAAAAAAAACACCCAGCAGTCTTCTGTAAGATACAGAGAGGGGGAGGAAGAAAGGAGGGGGAGGTCTGGGTGAAGGGTAAATGCTGCACTCATGTGGGGAAAATGAGCAGCGCCCCCGCGCCTCTTTTCTGTTTGGAGTCATATGACCGTCCCGTGTTGTGTTCAAGTCCCAACTGAAACGGGACAAAACCAAGCTTTAAAATACTACACATAGGCCTAAAGCCCACATAAACTTCGTCAGAAATAACTGTAAGAACAGTTTAATGTGTTATAAGTTACCACGATGTAAGATGATTAAAAGGTATTCCTTCCAAACTTTACAACCTGCCTTTAATACCTAAATACTGTCGTTGATATTGGCTTATAGTTCAAACAGGCTACAAACAATGTTGTCCTGACATACATTTTAGTATTCACTAGTCTGCTTTGAATTTGCTTTGGTTTATGATGCTTCATGGACCTTATCACTGCTATTGTAGGCAGCAGTAGCCAAAGCTCAGCTTGTAAGCTAGACTACAAAACAGATCAGAATTGTAGCTTTTCCGAAAGCAACTAAAGGCACCCATCGATAGACTTCGGAAAGACGGCGGAAGAGTCACTGAAGGAATTCAGAAGTTGGCACATTCAAGTTTACATACCTCTAAGAAGAAGAAGGAGGAGTTGCGAGGTCACGTTTAAACAAGGAGGACTAACTGTAAGTATTGACTGGCCAGGTAGAGTTTTCCGTCCATTTTCCAATCGACATATTTGTCTAGCGGTGGCTAAAGTTAGTTGACAGTAAAGCGGAAGGAACTAGCTAACTAGCGAGCTAAGTTAGCCAAGTTCCCTGGATCCAGACGTGTTTACGACATTTGAGATCAATTGCAACTTTTTCCACAATGTAAGACAACTGAAATGTACTTTAGCAGGTTAATTTTTTTATTATTATTGAATTGGCTTTTTGAGTTTAATTGTGTTGAAGCGTGTTATGTACCGTCTCTATTTACCGCCACACTTTACTGCTTTGGGTGTGGGGTGCTTCTTTTTTTAATACCAGTGACTAATCTAACGTCACCTGTTTTTCAAGTGACCCATGTTTAAAACGCTTTGCTAAGTGCTCACCTGTACGTACTTTTACGTATTCTCTAAAACTTATTTAACCCGAGTGTGTTTCTACAATGTACTGCCTTGATGTAAACATTTTTAATAGCTGAAATTACTACTACTTAAAATCCTTACTGTTTTTCCAGTCTGACAATGTAAAACATTGTGAAACCTTTTATCCTAATTAATTACCAGCCAAAAGTACTCCAGCATTTTTTACAATACAATTTCTCTCATGTTTAATACATCGGTTATAATTAAAAGTCACACAATCTTTTTTTTGTAATAAATATAAACACTAATTCTAAAGCTAGAGTTTGTTAATGTGTTGAAATAAGAGTTAAATTTAATATAAAATCAGAACTGAGACGGGTGCTCGCAAAACAATGACAAAGTACGTCAGTTTGTGTGGCTTATCCTCGAGGTGAAAGAACAGGTTTGGGTAGAATAACCTGAAATGTTTCCCACTCAAACTGTAAGACGTATGTTAGTACTGTGACCAGTCTCCAGCCCAAGCCAGCATTAGAAACACAATATGCAGATCTTTTAGATTTGTTAAACAGTTATTTTTGTGCCTGCCAAGATACTGTGTCACCACACATGTTTTGTTATTGAGCGTGAAGTGGGAAAAATAGCACTTGCTGTTAGGTCATAATAGGTACAAATTGTATAAAAATATCTAGTCATGTGTGATTTAAGAGCTTCATCTGGGAGGCAGTAGGAGAAATCAATATCTGGCTATACAGGGTTGATTTCCTGACAGAAGTAATTGATTGCACTTTCAATGTTGACATGTTTATCTGCCCATGCCATGGCTTCGATATGTGCAAATCCTCTTTTTGAGTGTGACACTTGTACGCTTCATTGTTTCAGGCCCAGGCTAATAATCAGTCAGGAAACGCAACTCAAGCCAGTTTCTCTGCCTGTGGAAAAAATGCAGAGTCAACACCATAAATTATTCTGAAGTGAAGGGATTCAGGGACAATATGCATTTCCATGGGTTTTTTTTCTCTGGATGTTTGAAAGGGAAGGTGAAGTTCAGAGGTTTCTTTGCAAACAGGAAAAAGTCATGTCAAATGCAAAAAGAGAGGAGGATAAGAGAAAGATTAAAACCATCTTTCTGCAACATAGGAAGCAGTTTAATTCATGCTGACAATGTGCTCATGTGACCCAAAGCCTTTCTGAAGCATCCATTGCACTCGTCATATTGGAACAAGCTTTGATGCAACAAGTAACGTCCTGTGAAGGTCGTGTAAAGCAAAGATTGATTAGTCTTGAGTAGATTTCTATGAGTTATTTTCCTGGAACATTTTGCAATTTCAAAAAAATCTTAAAACCACAATTTCAACACAGCCATTAGTTTAGATACCATACTGTTCTTACGATCAGTATAGTTTCTACTACTGATAAAAGGAATAGTCCAGTATTCTGTAAAATAGGGTTGATTTCCTCTGTAGACTATTGCCAGCTAACCCTCTGTTTGGAGAAGCAGACAGGAGCAATGACACAGACTTGTGCTTGTTAAAGTCAAGGCCAGTGCAAATCCACTTTTATAGCAAGGCTTCTAAATAATATAAAACTAGTGCAAAGTGTTTGTTAAATAGAAAACATTTACATGCAATTATTTCATCAAATGACTTCCTTTTTATTATATCGCACATTTTAAACAACCAAAGTACTTAGCAGTCCCCAGTACAAGCACTTCAATGATGTATTATGGCCACACATTATAAATGGATGTGGAAGTATTTTAGTGGTTTAGTCTTTGTTTCATTGTGTCTGCTTCTCTAATTTGAAGTTGTGCTAAAAAGTGTTTGCTGCAGAGAATATGTTACCTAGTATCTCATAGAGCTCCTTTTACAAGACACTTGATTATGCTTTTAAAACGTTTGCATTTGAGTTTACTTTATTAGACTAAACTTTTTTTAGGGTCTGGTTCACGATTGAGGGAAGAAAGTGAGGTTGACAGGCAGATTGGTGCAGCTTCTGCAGTCGATGAACAGGTCTGTTGTGGTGAAGAAGGGAGCTGAGCTGCAAGGCAAAGCTCTCGAATTTACCGGTCGATCTACGTTCCTACTCTCACGTATGGTCATGAGCTTTGGGCCATGACCAAAAGAACAAGATCTCGGGTTCAGGCGGCCAAAATGAACTTTCTCCGCAGGGTGGCGGGGTGCTCCCTTAGAGATAGCTCAGAGTAGAGCCGCTGCTGCTCGACATCGAGAGGAGCCAGCTGAGGTGGCTGGGGCATCTTTTTCGAAATGCCTCTTGGATTCCTCCCTGGGGAGGTGTTCCAGCATGTAGACCTAGGACACGCTGGAAGGACTATGTCTCTTTTGGTTGGTCTCTGCTCAGACTATTGCCCCCGCGACCCGGTCCTGGATAAGAAAAACTAAACTATACTTTAGTTGAAGGGCTACACAACAAAAAATACAATGTGGTCAAAAATATTAGTGATGCTTGTATTAAATAAGGCTTTAAATTAAAAAATGCAGGTTTATGCTATCAACTAGCATTATTGTCTTTAATTTTAGTGTAAATCTGATGTTTTTAGTGTTGTTTTGTTTATTTATAGCAAGGTTTTGTCTTGATTATGATAATGTTTCCTCTCCCCATTAGTTATGGTGGCCATGTATTAACACTGAATGGTTAGTTTCATGTCTGTGTAATAACTGATCGCTGACATATTTCAACACAAAGGGCATTTCCAGTGTGTGGTCTGTTTCTATTTGACAATGTTGTAATCAGGTTTTAGAGACTCAGTGCATGTTGATACACAGCTGCTGAACATTGTTTGCAAAACCTAGAAATCTAAATGGGATCTGAAGGTTAGGTTTACACAGAGATGAGACATTATCATCATTTACAAGTTTTGTTTTTGAAATTTATGTGAAAGCGTGATGTGCTTTTTAAACTGAGCATCTAATTGTTTTGCAGTGATGAAATACTTTTGTGACAAAGTTTAAATTCAACATTAACTGCACATACTCATTATATAATCCATAGTGTATTTAGATCACCTTGATTTCTGTATGAATCACGTTGAAATGAGTCATAAATATGTTAAAGTCAATTGTCTCCACAATAGAAGGATGTGATCTTTATTCTGCCTCTGGGCACATCATCTTTTACAGTATAACCAACAGCAGCTAGTTTCTATTTCTATTTTAGGATTTGTTGATATGGTCTAGATAAATACTAACAGCTGTTATGTTGGGAAGAATTATATTACCACTGATCAAGCAGTATTTTTATAGTCATCCATTTTCTGCTGCTTCTCTACAGGCTAACCCTTGGAAAGTTAAAATAAATGTAATAAAATATACCATTTATTTAGCCTCTGGAGAAAATTCAAGCTTTTGACTCCATTTGATCTGAAGCACTGTTAGCTGCATAAATCACTCTCACTTTTCCTTTGATTTAAGTTGAATTAAAGCCCGTTTTGTGAGCTGACTCTAAATGAAGTCTCATGTTGAAGCAGACGTTGAAGGTTAGGCATTGTGGTGCACTTTTGCCAGCGCCCAGTCCCATGATTCTCATTTTCCTATTACGTCCTGCTTATCTCTGTCTATTTATTGTTGGCATACATTCAACCAGACACAACACAACTGAGCCTTACACTAACAAAGAACTGCAGTTGGCTTAAAAGCAGAAACGTATGATTTGTAATAAGTTTTCAAACCCACATTAAAACCATGTATGGGTTCAGTCGACAGTAGAGAGTGCCATTTGATTAGGTTTTGCATTTTCTGTTTGTCGCAAGATGAATTGACAAGACACTTGTCCAGTAGTCTGTGTAGGGCTGCACAAATCAGAAAAATCTCATACATGTAATACAAAATTAAATAGTAATAGGTTATTATTAACCCTCTGGACTAACTTCCACTGGTCAAAGCAGGAGCTAAATCACTATCAAAGATTATACCTGGATTAAGCACGTCTAAACTAGGACTAAATGAAGAAAGGAACCAGGACTTTTTCATTTGGACACATCACAGACAATGTTTTTGGGTGATCCGACAGAAAAGAAAGTAAAAGTTTATAAAATGGCAGCGTATATTTATTTTTTGTGACATGAATAATGTGATCAATAATATCGCGATAACAATACATTTGCAATATATTGTGCAGCCCTAGTGTATACATGTATGCACTATTCTCATCAGATTTTTACAGTTTTTTTCCTGCATTGATTGTAACTCCACTAAATGTGCTTATATCCCTGCTTTCTGTAAATACAAATGATATATACAGCTGCAGTGTTCAGATTCTATCTGTTGTGATGGTCCAATATGATATATATATATATTTCTTTTCTTTTTATCTTTCCTTCAGGCCACAAAACATAGAGCTTGGTGCCAAGGGAGGAGCCTCCAAAGTGAACAGCAGCAAAATGGACGACATGACTGTGGAGCAGATCACCATGAGGGCCAACCTAGTGACTGACGAGGTACAGCTCGCCACAAACTGTGCTTTTCATAATCTGTAAATGGTCTGCTCACTGAAGTTCTTATGTTGAGCAAATGGAGCCCACTGAGACGACACCTAGACGGCAGCTGTAGTCGGAGACGTTTTGTTTTGTGTTTTGTTGCCTCGTTGCCTCATCTTCCTCACTGCGTTCACACCACTTAAGTTGGTCACACCTCTGTTTTGGCCTACCACAGACGCCTTTGTCTTTGAAATGGCCAAAAGACACAATTTTGAGCCTTGAAGGAAAGAGTTTTGACACCAGAAGAGTCACTGGGTGGTGTGTAAGGCATTTAATTTTAAGGCATATTGCTACCTCAGGAACAAGTATGGACAAGACTGTTAGTGCCTCTGATGCAAAAGCTTCCCTTGAGTATTCCCACAATAAATACACTTAAATACAAATGATCTTTTCACATTGCTTTACACCTTTACATAAAACTAAAACTAATTGTATAATGCGGTTGAGTGAGGCAGTAGCCGTCAATGTGTGAAAGTTAACACCTAGTTTAACGCCAATAGCTGATCCTCTGTTCGGTTTTGACAGATTAAATGTTGTCTGCTATATTTAAGTGTTTTGTTAGGGAGGAGATAATAGTTTAATCACCACTCCAGGGCATCATGTTCATCAGATTCAAATACAGGCCTATTAGCTTCGTTTAATTCAAGTTAAAGCTGTTTTCTTCACCTTCAGCTCATTTCCACTTCACAAACAGTAAATGTGTGCTTTCTCTGCTTAATCTTACCATGTTTTTTTTCCCTCTGTCTCTTCTTTCTTCTGCTGCTGCCTGTTTACTGACGGCTCGTTGTTGTGTTTCTCCTTAGCACTCCGACTTTGGGTAACCACTCACATCTGATGCATGACGCTGTATCAGTGCACAATCAACACTGAAAACAGGAAGACACTAACTTTGGTGTAACACAAGCTATATTACTATTTTGAGTTTATATAATATGCCTGTTGCATTTATGTGACTTTAAATACCACACTTGCTTTTGTAGTGTGTTGTTCCAATGTTAATGCTGGTAGAGAATAGTGTTTATGAAAGCTTTTGTTCTTTTTGAAGCCAACACGTACCAGGCTTAACTCTATTTAATTTGATCCCAAATCAGTGACAAAAATACCACACTGTCTGTTTCTCAATGTCCAATCTGGAAATATTGGCTGATATTTCAATTTCAAGCTTAATTAGCCAAGTTCAGAGATTTGCCTGCGACATAATGTAATGTTTATCCACCCAAATAATGTTCTGGCCGCACAAACAGAAACCTGGCCGGGCTCAGCGACGTCGTTCTCGCCAGTTCTGTGTTTGTCTGTTTCTCAATGCGCTGATTAATGTATTCAGAGCAAACACAGCAGAGTGAGGATGAGGAGTGTGCTCCCCACTCTCTTGTGAACAGTTCATTAGTGATGGGGAACAGTCGAGCCATGCCCCCAGTCATTTCCGAGGCCTTTCTTCTTCAGATCCGTGGCTCTGGGCTCAGCATCTGCTAATAATAGAGCCACACAGCGACTCACCTGAACTGACTGCATTCCTTTTGGTCCATGTCCTTTTTTCCTCGGCTTGTGTTTCTGTCTCACAGTAGATTATGTCACCTGACCGAAGGAAAGTAAAGACGCTCAAAATGAGAGTTTATGAGACTTTTAGAAGCTGTGGTTTGTGAGCTGCTGTTTCAGTCAGACTTTGGACATGACATAAAGATATAAAAATGACTGAACTGACTGAACTTGGAGGACCACAAATAGGCTTCTTTAAATATAATATCTTATTATTGAGTCTTCCTTTCTATGACATCATTCTTTGAAAAGAGAAAACTATGTTGTGGTTAGTAATTATAAGCTTTGTAGAGCTCATATTAAGCGGCACTGTAAATTTCTTTTGAAATTGCCTAAAGGGATTATTTGGAAAAGCAGATTATTATACCCATTATGTGATCTTGATATAAAGTAATAAATGCATAGAAGTTATGCATAGATGAGGCTGTATTGAGGCACATTTAAACAAGCGGAAGAGAAGATGTCTTGGCACAAACGCCTTCAAACAGTGTAGTAGTCACATCTTCATATTATTCCCTTTCACAGACGCATTTCATTTTCCCCTGGACCCTTTTTCTTTTGTTTCCCATGTCCTTTGTTAAAACCAAGATGATGCAGCTTATCAACTGAATAAAACATATTATTTCTAACTATCCCTTTCCTGTTTTCATTTATGTTTTCACTTTTGTTTTTGTGCTGTGGTTTAAGGGAAAAAAAGCATTTATTACAAATATTTATTTGACTAACTCCTGGTGTTCCTCCGCAGTCACTGGAGAGCACTCGTCGGATGCGGCAGCTGGCAGAGGAGGTAAGCCTGAGCTCACAATGTGCTTTCACTCCTCACTAAAGACAGAAGAGCCTTGTTTGACAAAGCATTTTAGTTTGTCATTGCCTCCTTCCAGACATTTACTGCCTTGAAAAAATTGTTCTGTAAACCTACACGTTCTCACTTTTTTCTAACTTGTTTGTTTTTAGAGCAAACAGACGGGTGTCAACACCATGGTGATGTTGGACCAACAAGGAGGTAAATGCACACTGCTAGTTTAACTCTCGAATTACATCTCAAGTACGTTTTTAGGCCATCCTACGTCTTTTTTGTAAATTCTATTTTTGCAGCAGCTCACAGTAAAAAAAAAAATATATATATATATCCTGTTCACAAAAACTTTCTCTAGAGTTAGTTTTTGTTGCACAAAGGAGCAAGCTGTCAAAGTTGTCTGCGTATACAAGGAAAAATGTGTCCTTAAAAATTTTGCACCGCACCATGTCTTGGTTAAGTTTGTTTTAAAAAAAAAAAAAAAGGCAGGGTGTACCCCGTCTAAGGCCCAAAGTGGCAGTCACCCCTTAACTGGACCAAGCAGAAGAAAATTAATGAATAAAAAAACGCTTTTGTTTAAGTAGCAACTCGGATGTAGATGAACATACTTTTGCTGATCCCTCCTAATGTCTTTTTTTTTTAAAAAGTATGTTGCTATTTGTTTTAGTTTTTATGGGCAGTTTGCTCACTTTTACCTTACTCATGATGTGTTGATGACCCACTTTAAACGCCTCACACAAACTCGAGAAAATAAATTTTGTCTTAACCTTGATGAATAAAAAAAATACACTAAACGGAAACAAAGTTAACAGTGGAGCTAAAACTCTGGAGATGAAAGAGCAGAGGCTATAACACTGATATGGTGCTGTCTGTGTTTCAGAGCAGCTGAAGCGTGTGGATGAGGGCATGGACCAGATCAACCAGGACATGAGAGCGGCAGAGAAAAACCTGACAGACCTCTCCAAGTGCTGTGGCCTGTGTGTGTGTCCGTGTGACAGGTAAATGCTCCACATCCCTGCAGCGACGCTTGACGCTCCACTTATTCTTGCTGTGGATTTATTTTTTACCACTTCACTGATTGTCTGCTTGTTTTCCCCTGGGTCTGACACTTTGGTTCAGTTATAATTCTATCTATGATTTTTCTGCTCTGGCTAAGCATTTAGTTGCATTTTGCTTGTAGTTGAGTTATGACAGAGATGTTGTAAAAGCGCTCTGAACAACCAGTTTTCTAAAATATCCATGTAGTAAGTTTATATAGCTTTAACACAAATCAAATCTTCCCGAAATGCTTTCACTTTCAAGAGGAGGATTCTTTGATGAATACCGACAGATCAGGTAGGGGAGTCTCATCGCTGCAGTGTTCTTGTAGAAAGACAAACCCTTTTACATAAACACTTTTACACCCTTATTCTATTTTTGCATTTCTTATTCTGAATGTCTACTTTGTCTCTCAGGGTGTCGTCTATTGAGCACGACTCTAAATACAAGCGCACCTGGGGCATCGGAGGAGAAGATGAGGGAAATCCCAATGGCCCAAATGTTGTCTCAAGGCAGCCCTCCGGCGTTCGCAATGGTCAGGCCGGTCAGTTGAACGCTCCTGCACCGTCAGGCCCATACATCAAGAGGTAATGCAGAACCTTTGACCACAACGTGTTCAGGGGCATTACGTCCATTATAATGACGCATATAATAAGAAGTGTTGCATTTCTTTTCTCAGGATAACTAATGACGCTCGTGAAGATGAGATGGAGGAGAATCTGGAGGCAGTGGGAGGCATCATTGGGAATCTAAAAGAGATGGCCCTGGGCATGGGCAATGAAATAGACAAGCAGAACCAACACATCGACCGCATCACAGAGAAGGTAAGAGCCCAAACAAATCTCTTTTTTTGGTTTAATCTTTCAATAAACGTTCAAAATTGATAAAATTTTAACAGATTATTTTATTAAATTTCTACACTTTCTGTCTGTGTTTCAGGCGGACATGAACAAGGTTCGGATTGAAGAGGCAAACCAGAGAGCCAACAAACTCCTCAAATAAGATAAAGAACTCTGCTGTGGCCAGTTTTATGTCAACTTTCTGCCTCTGCTCGTACACACACACTGCATTTCAGCAAACATGCACACACAAACCTGTGCGCTTTAGAAAATACAGGAAGAATGT
Organism: Neodontobutis hainanensis; assembly: GCA_024349245.1. Classification (NCBI taxonomy): domain Eukaryota; kingdom Metazoa; phylum Chordata; class Actinopteri; order Gobiiformes; family Odontobutidae; genus Neodontobutis; species Neodontobutis hainanensis. The sequence continues at coordinate 429,267 of JALDNG010000006.1, read as the reverse complement.
ATTTGCCAGCAGTGTCCTAGCCTTAACTGTACTAAGATGTAAATAATATACTTATATTTTAATAATTGTACCCTTCTGTCAGCAGAGAATACACATATACACTTTGACACACACCTTTCATAGTCATGCTGGACTTCAAAGAGCAGCACTGGCATCAGAAAATCCCACCAAAGACAAAGTGCCTGAATGTCCAATCACTACTGCTGTTACCAAATATGCACCAGGTCTATTGTACCATATCTCCACATTCACAGGAGGGACATACTCGCTTTGTGTCGCCTTACACCTCTTTGTGACGTATGAATGAGGTTATCCAGTGCCTTGTATGAGCTGTCCTACTTTTAGAGTTTAAGCAGAAACAAAAGTCTGTCAGCCTTTATACTTACTGCTCCCTTGTGTAATTAGATTTATAGTGTCGTGTAATATTATTGACTTGATGTGCTTATTTAATTATTTCTAATTAAGCAGAAATGACCTGTGAATAAAGTGGTCTTTTGTAAGGCTTTCTTCCAGTCATTTTTGCTATTTCAAATGTTATTTCAAAAATATGTGCTTTGTAATATGATAAATGATTTATTTTATGCTTGAATTCGAAGCATCTACCCCTCTTTCTTTGTCATTTTAATTTTTTTTATGTGAAGGTTATAATTATTTGGGAGAACATTGGCAGGACCTGTCCTGAGAAAACCTCTTAAGTAACTTGTCCTTCAAATGTGAAAAAGTGACTATGATTATTAATACCAACTCAACAGAATCTGGGAGAAATAATAAACAGTAGATATCATATTTTCCACTTTGACTGCAGCGTTGACATAAAAACTGAAACTCACTGTGGCTGTTGAGCCTGCAATCATTTTGTTAATCTAATTTATTCTCTGCTTCCTCTCTGTTAATAGAGATTTATAACACCCATGAGGAGATTAACAGCATATGCAGCATTCCTACACAAGTCTGAGTGAATGAAAAATTAATTTCCCCAAGTTTATAATTGCCGTCTGTGAAAGTAGTGTGTGAAAACAAATGTTGCAGCCTGGAAACACATGGCGTCTCTCGTTATGTCTAGGCACTGATATAATGCCTCACACTAAATGTTTTGCTAATTTCTCACATTACTAGGTCATTATCGCGCTCTCGTGTCAAAATGGAAACTAAAATTGTTAAAAATTGTGCAGGATCCCCATCACTGCCTTAAATAAATGGCTGTGTTGTAACAGCCGACAGGGCCTCTGATGCAGCAGAGCTCAGTCCAATGATGATATCTGATGATGGAAAGCATAATTTGTTTTGTTGAAGTTGTAGCCAAGCTGAGGAAACGATGGCTGGCAGCAACCTGAAGAAGTATATATGCAAATGAATGTTGTTTAGGGGTTTAGTGTAAATGCAGAAGGAGTCCTGGCGGGCTGTTTAAGACCTTGATTTGGAAAAAATGGCTAATGTTAAAGTGATATAGCACGGTGGTGAAAGAGGGAAAAAAAAGATTTGTATCCATATTGTGGCTTATTTGTTTTGCAGAAAATGATAATTTGTATGCTCTGCTGCAGGCATACAGTACATCTATTGGGTTTGTAAAGAACTGTTCAAGGCTTTGTATTGCTGTAAGTGATCATCTTTAGCCTGTTGTCAGCTGAGATCTAATAAGTCTACCCTAAGGTTGCCTCCACTTTTTGTTTCTACATTGTCTTTTTTCAACTATCACTGGATGTAAATACAACAGCTTTGTCTTTTTGGGATATGTTCATATGCACCTCAGTTGCTTTACGGAGAACTGTTATCAAAGAAAAACTGCCTTTTGTGGTATTCTGTGATACACAATAAAACTATTCTGAAATTGAGTTTATTGTATTGTCCAGTGTAAAAACTAGGATGCAACAAGTATTTCTTTTAAACTTTATTGTTTCAAAATGTACTTAATCCTGTCAACATGTTTGGATACTTTACACAGCGAGTAGAGAGTAAAAAATGCAGTTTAAAAACCACTGAACAGAAAAGGCAGGTAGAGTGCAGTGGAGGAACAAAGAAAGTGAATGGAAGTGACGAGAAGTGTCTGTAAGTTGCATTCTGTAAGTAGTGACTGGTTAAAACAAGACAAAAAATAGGTGACATATGCTTACTGAACCATTGAGACAGGTTTATAACAAAAGCCCATAGTGCAGATGTAACATGGCTTTCTGCACAAGGATACGGCTGTAATTCCTTTTGATTGGTCATTAAATAATTGTTTTTTTTTTTTAATACCACAGATCATGATGCTACCACATTTCCATGAGAACTCACCCTGACTTTGTTGTAACTGAGGTCATAGTTTAGGGACAGAGTCCACAGTAAAAGGCAAGACGGCAGTGGGAGAGTATGTATGTGTTAACCACCAGTCAGGTAATAATAAAACATTTAGGTTTATTGTCATTTCAAATCCTGTACATATTCTGCTTTACTAAATGAATTGCAGTTATTTCTGTAAAATGGCTTAGTATTGTTCCTTTCCCTCCTTGATTCACTGAAAAGTCACATCCCTTCGGCCCTTTGCTGCTACTGCCTGCTCCTCACTTCAGATAATGATCCGGAGTGGTTTGGAAAAGTAGTCGAAATTCATCTGACGACAGCTTTGTCCTGGACTTTGGCTGATACTGGCTTCAAAACTGCTCCAGGCTTCTTTCAGCACTGGCATTAGTTCTAGTGGGATATTAGATGGAAATGTGTTGCTACAAGCCAACGTTGAACAAAAATGGTCAATTGGTCTTGATTAAAAAAATATCACAATAGCACCATGTCAAACTAAATGTAAAACATACATTGTACGTCATGCATTTGTAGATATACACTGCATATATGTTGATGAATAAATATGAAATACATAAGTGTTGAATATATTTGAAGTTCAGTTTAGACAGACTACCTCAGGACCATCTCTTTGTGAAAACACACAGTACTTCTCACAGTCCATAGAGCGTATTGTCTGCATCCCTGCAATAACACCTTGTGCCTGTGCACTGTACAGCCCTTTGCTTCTCACCAGGTCTTTACGTTGCATGAACAAAGGTTTCTGAAGCCAGTTCAATTCACTCTATGGCCCAAGGGTAGTTTTCAGTGCTCCAAATTCAAACAGCACAGTATAACAGTTCACAACCATTTTATAAGGCAGATTAATAGAAGTACTAATGAGTACTCTCAAGTCACCCTTGTGATCATTACACATCGCAGTATGATACACAACTATTGTGTTACATCCCATTCTGAAGCCAAAAATGCAGCAAAAGTAACAATTGTACAATCATTCTTTGGTGGAAAGTGAAAAGAGCATTCCTGTGCTTTATTTAATCATTTGAATTTGGCAAAAAAACAAAGAAAATCTGAACCTTTACAATGGCACGCTGCATAAATACAAGCAAATAGTGCTGGCATTGACCTAAACTACAATAATTATGTTGATTCTTGCAAAACAATAAAACAAATCTCATTTAAAAAGCTTGCTCGGACGGCTTGTACACAAAAACTACTTCCTCTTTTCAGGTTGCCTTGCCGTCACCTTTCACTTCTTCTTGGCAGAGCGACTGAACTTCTTCTCCTTGTCTTTCTTGGCAGAGCTGGGCTCGGGGAGTGCAGCGGAGGAGGAGGGAAGAGGCAGGCTCTGGGATTTGGCCCCTGAGGGCCCCGACGCCTCCTCGGCTGCCAGCGGCTCTATGGCCCTCTCCATGGCCTGGCTCCAGCGCTGCAGCTCGTCCTAAAACACACAGACAGAGGATTACAAAAGGAGTCCTGCACAAGAAGGGCACTGTGGTCTGTCTCCTGGTGCTTTTGGCCAAACCAACAAGAGCAGATTATTCATTTAGGATGACATTTAAAATAGGACAGCGCTGAGGTTATATCAAGGTTGTATACACTTTTATGAACTCCATTTTATTAAGTTAATGTTTATAGGTTAGGATAGTTAGGATAATGTGGTAAATTTAACTTTAGCTAAATAATATTAAGTGATATAAAAGTTGCTATAAAATGAAAATATATGTGCCCCTCTGATAGCCAGCATTATTCATAGTGTTCGAGAAATGATTACATCTAAATGTACAACTTGAGACACATTGAGAAGCTGTTCATTACTACGCCAGTTAAACTTACCTCGTCTTTACACTGGAACAAATATTCACTGCCGTCCGTAAGACTGTGGGAGACAGGGAAAAGAAGGGTTTATGTCATATCTCAGTAATAGTCTGAAATAGTCAGTAATTAGTTCTCTGCTGGGGGCTAATCATTTCAAATCCTTTTCAACCAAAAGCACATGTCCTTGTGTAATTCTTCTAAAAGGAGACTTGGCGGGGAGTCCTACCGCAGTTTGGCAACGTGCTTCTTCTTCTTGTAGTTGGTGAGGATCTCCCAGGTGCCGTTACTGAGGGACAGAGGCTCCTCGCCGTGGTACGTCAGTCCCTTCCCAAAGCACTTGGCGTCTTTGTAGACACAGAGCTGACCCGGCTTCAGCACGCAGTACAGATTGTTCCAGGACCTGAAACAACAAGAGCATTTTTAATATGAACATTTAGCTGCTTTCTGCTCTGCTTTCTTTATAATAAACTAAAATAATAATCAACATCAGAGTGAGAACAACAGCTTAATTAAGGCTTCATTCAGTTAATTATCAATACACTGTGTTTTTGGAGCTTATTAGAAAAACACAATCATCTTGAAACACATGTAGGAAACAAAATGTTCCGGATTGTTAGTACTTATATAGATTTACACGGCAATGGAAAAAAAATAGCTAAAGTTAGTATTTCTGTGCTTTAATTGACCTGTTGGAGGCCTTCTTCCCAGAGCCCTCCACATCGTATTTGCGTCCCAGCATCCCCTCCTGCAGCACCGCCAGAGTTTTCAGGGGATCTGTGGGCAAAGTTGCAGCCCGCTCCGGTTCTTTAAGGCTCGCTGCTGACACAGAGGGGTCCAGCTCCAGAGAGCCACTCTCTTTCATCTCAGACTCAATGGGCACTGTGGAGTCACCTGCTGTCCCCTCCAGCTGACCTGCACCAGACCCGGACTGAGGGAGAAAACATCCCACGCAAAACCATTAGTGTGCCCTCAGTTTACACTGAAGAAAGTTTAATATAGTTCGTCCTAAGTTGGAAAGTTAAGAGGTTTAATTGCAGAAAAAACCCAGAGGGAAAAAACAGGATCATTAGGCAATGCTTAAACTAAAGTGACCTAATGAAATGCAGAGAACAGAGGGTAAGTGACTGTAGAGACTAACCAGGGTCTGCTCCTCAATAGTGTAGAGCTGTGATGACTCTTCCACGAAGCCTGTGTCTTCTCTCCTGAAGAGAAGCAGAAGAATGGGCTTTTGCCTAAATAACACTCGACAGGGCACATACATTTGTATGCTGTCATAAAAGAGGCATTTACCACAGATATAAAGGCTCAGTATTTTTTTACATAAGTGCTGAATAACGCTGTCCACACTTTTTTTTTACTGTTTTTGGTTCAATAGAGCTTTTTGAAAATGTTGCTGCTTTATTTTTATGTGTTTCACCTAAAATCTCTTTGGTTCAATTGTGATATAAACAAAAAAACAAAGACCTATCAAAGCAATGAAGCTGTCTTGTTTGTTTGGCGTCTGATCGTATTTTCTGATTTGTCTTTTTGATGTGGGTTGGCCTCCCAAATTTACTCGCATATCAAGTAGTGTGGACGAAGCCTAGTCTATAATGAGTTATGGCCCATGTAACACCCCATAAATACATGTGGTGTGTGTGAGAGTTCCTTGTGTATATTGTGTACCTGCTGTCTTGATCCGAACGCTGCTCATCTTTAATGAACTGCTCCATCTCCTGCTGCTGCTTCCTCAGGTTCAACAGCTCAAGCTGCAACACAGTGTTGAACTAAAATCAATATCTAATCCATTACTGCTCCGATTTACTGCCCCAGCCCGACAGCCTTCGGTCCTGTTTAAATATTAGCCAGTGTTTGTGTGGAACAGACCGAAGTGTCCAGCTTCTGTAATTAATGCATGTCTCCTAATTGTGTTTTTCTTCTACCGTAGTGAGGCGCTCCAGGGCAGAGAAGCGCTCCTCCCATGTGGCGGTGGACTTTTCGAAGGCCTCGTGCCTCTTTAGGAGTTTTTCCACCTCGTCCACGGTGTGTCCCAGGTCTCGACTGGTCACGTAAGGCTCCTGAGCGATGAGCCAGGCCTCAGCCACCGAGGCGTCCCGTGCAAACTGGCACACCTCGAGAACTGGATAAAACAACACAATGTGGGTCTTATACCGCCTTATACGGCTTTAACACAAAAAATGGCACACTTTCAGGTTGTTTGTGTTTATATGTATTGCATTGGTGGGCTTGTACTGTTCCTTGGTCGACTCAGGTTGTTTAAAGCAGGTAAATTATTATAACTTCATATATATTTTAACATATTTTGTTAAATACTCATTGACCATAGTATTTATCACAAAATGAGAAGAACGTTGGTGGAAGTGGAGTAAGAATCCACATAATTTCTCATTAAATCTGTGGTAGTTTGTCGTATTCTCACTGACTTAAGCACATTCGGCTCTTGGCCACTTGTGACAGTGTGAATATAGCCTTCTTTTCATCTCATTGTGTAAAGGTTTTTGATTTCGAGCCTTCAGAGTTATTCTTCCGTTTGTGGGCGTTTGTAGGTCAAAGAAATCATGTTGGAGGTTGGTGCAGTTGTACTCACGCAGTCTGAGCCAGTCCCATCTGTCATCCCATTTGAACATCATCTCTTTCTTTTCTCCATCAGCTGCACCAGCTTCTCTTTGATCTGACACAAGCAGTTATGGAGAGTCGCAGTTACATACCGGCTTTATTAAACAACCCCGGCCTCCAGACGGGTTATTATCCTTTAAGAATTTCTATTGTGGAGTAATTAACCCAACATTACATTTAGGCCGGGGTCAACTACTCATTTAAATTCTTTTACTTTTATATTTCTAATTAGTCTTTGCTTTATAGTCTCCCCAGTGAATTTAAGAGGATTTTTTTTCTTTTTAGGCAGTCCAATTGGTTCACAGACGAGAACAATCACTCCCAAAAATGTAATTAAATCTAATGAAAGCAGTTATTCTAAGGCTGAGGTTGTGGATAAAAAAAAGCAGAGGGGTTGCATTGAAGGCTCACCTCAGCAGAGTCTCGGTGCTTACGTGCCAGCAGGGCTTTGCCAAGGTCTATGCAGTCTGTAAATTTAGCTCCACGAGCCTCTATCTCCGAGCGGATCCCCTGGTGGTACTTCTGCAGGAGCTCCACAGAGGAGACGTCCCTGATGAGAAGAGGAAATTATGGGATGCGATCGCAGGTAATGCCTGATATGCATCTACCTCTGTTGGTAAAGACTGGGACTGCAGCTTTGTATTGTACTAAACAGGCTCTACTGTAAGCCTTTGTTCAACAAATAATACTTTTAGAAACTAAAAGATACTGCAGGATGTCATTTTACCCGATGAGCCGAGTAAGAATCTACAGATTCTGTTCTTTTTTTTCTCAATAACATGACCAAAGACAAAATACACTGTCCAATATTCTTTTTTTCTTTTCAGTGCCTCCTAATTTCTCCACCTTTCTAAAGAGGGATTGTTCTAGACTCTAGCAGTTTCTGAAACTCAACAAAAAATTATTTGACAATTTGGTTTTATGGCCCCCATGATGGTGTAAAGAGAAACACAATTGTTTTCTTCCCTACAACAATTTATTTTTGGTGAAAGTCCAGAACGTAGAGGAGAACTGGCTTTTGCCTAACTCAAATACTTTAGAGTCATTATGAAAATCTAAAATAAAGGCTAATGTCTAAAGGTATATATACATTTCAATAGTATATCTGGTATAAATGCTGTTGTGTATTGGTTTACCTGGGTTTCTCCTGAGTCTCTATCTGCTGGATGATGCTCTCCATCCAGGCCATCAGGTCCCGGACCATAGTGTAGAAGCGGAACTTGTCGGCCGTGTCCACGAGCTGAGCTCTGCGACCATCGCTGGCGTCCAGCAGATTCTTCCAGGCCTGCAGCACGTCCCTCTCTGAGGCCTGGATGGCAGTCGCCTGGTCGCCAGCATACTGCGCATGAAGCCGCGCGGCCGTGTCTTGGTACTGTTGCACCTGGACAAAGAAAAAAGATAGAGAAAGAATCACAACAAATTCACTGTGAGTTTAAAGTCCTAGTCCTTTCTGTCCTTGAAAAGAGGCTGCTAAAAGTCAAAGCCTGATAAAACATAAGACCTCCCCATAACAGACCTAATCCTTCTCCCCCTCAGGATAACTTTTCAAATTAGGCTTAATATAACCTTAAATGGACATTCTCATCCACATTTGGCTCCTGGCTGCTTCCTGTTGTGTTCCCTCAGAGTAAAAGGATTTATCTCTCGGTGTTGTACCTGTTTGCCCAGAGCGGTGATGTCTCTCTCAAAGGCACCATGCACTCGGTGGAACGACTCGGCTTTGCTGAAATCGTCTCCCACATCTTCAGGCAGTTCAGTCTGCTTTTCATAGATCTGAGCCACCAACTCTTTGCCATCATCAAAATACCTTTAAAATATATAATATGCTTAAGTTTGTGATTCTTTCTTACTAATTAATGACTAAATGCTTTGATTTGCTGCAATTATTCATTTGTTTATTGTAATTCTTTAGCTTAACATATTTGGCTAACTTTTGTTCCTTTATGTCATTTATGTCAACATTGCTTATGTTCCTTCCACTGTTTCCTTACTTGAGCAGATCGTACGAGGCGGTGAGCATCTGGCCGCGGGTGTCAATAAGCTCCAGAAGATCGGCCCAGCTGTCATTGATGCTGTCCTTCCACTCAGCCATAGTGGCCGCCTCGCTGTGGCCTGCTTCGATCAGCTCGTCTATCGCCTGGTTGACCGCGTCCACTCGATGCTGACCCACCATCCCCGTCTCCCGCGCAAACTCTCTGAACTTATCCCTGAGGAGCTGTGGAAAAAGATGTGTTTGTTTTAGAGACAGCATTATAAATGGAAACGATCTAACTCCAGGGACTGGGCTATTTATTTTGACCTCTGTAGTGGACATATCTCTCTGTGTGTTACTTTGTTCAGTTCTTTTTTTAAAAAAACAACTGGGGGTTCTTACCACAGATATCAAGATCTAATTCAGTTTTAAGACCTTAGTTTATTTTAATCAAAAAAACAATGATTTCCTCCAGTCCCCTCTGCAGTGGACATCTGTGTTTTAGTTGAGCTAGTTGTAGTAGTAGTTTTTATTGCACATAATGGGTTCACGTAGAGAACACCTCAAATTAATAAAATCATTACAAATTATGACATTTTGCAATATTGTTTTTGAAATGTAAAATACAAACACTATGCTTCTCTTATCTCTCAAAAATGAACCGGCCAAGGGAAAAATAACCTTGACACCCAAGTTCATTCTAAACCCTCAAGAGTCGATGTAATGGGATTTCTGATTCTATGTGCACACTGCCCTGTATTTTCTGCTCATTGTAGCAGTTAGGCTGAGATTACTTTAAACTAAAAACGGTAAAAACACAGAGTAAACAATACTTCCCTCTGGAGGTTTTGCTAAACAAATAGCTTACTTACTGATGTTTAGTGAAAAATCTGTCTTTAATTTTTGTTCCTTCTCCCATTCCCACCACAAAACGCTAACACTTCAAAAGAAATACATGCAAACATGACTTAAACCAACAGTACACTATCTTTGCTTTCTAGTATAATAGGCCTTCTGAGTGCTTCTGTCTGTGTAGTTATACCGTGACTTGGTCCAAGTCCTGGCCCATCTCCTGAGAAGATGCCACCACGTCTTTCTCTGCGATCCACTGCTCCAAATCCTCCACCTCTCGACTCAACAGGAAGTGGTGATAGGTGTGGTCGAGCTTCTTCCTGCGGTCCTCGGCCAGCTCTTTAAGCCCCGCGTACTGCTTATCCACCTGGCCCTGTCGCCTGATGATGCCCTCGCTGCGGGAAAGAAGCGGAAATCAGATGCAGAGAGGACACACAGAGAAAAGGGCATCGAAGTTTACACGAGATGAGGCGTGTGATCAGAAAGCACGCTTGTCATCCTTATCTCACTTAACCATGGCTGACTGGGACAACATGAGTAAATTAGTATCCTAAAAAAAAAGGACTTTTATTTTCGGTGTTAGATTATCAAAGTGCAGACCCGTCCGGATGGTCCTCTGCAAACATCTTCTGGGCCCTGTCAGCCAGATTCTGGATGGAGTCGCCGTAGTCGTCCACAGCCTGCTTCAGGATCATGTGTCTCTTCAACATCAGCATTGCACTCTGCTCGTCCTGGAGAGTTACACAACAACGACAGAACAAAGGTAAGAGAAAGGGCAGGAGAATAACACAGTCAGTAAATTGGGTTTGAAAAAGGACATGAGACAAGACATCAAAGCAAAAATAAAACACTCCAAATAGGCTCTAAATTGAGAGTGGCACTTACGAGGAGCATGTCCACGTAATTGAAGGAAAATCCAGCCGTGTAATTATGTTAATGCATGCAGCGCTACTTGTGATTCCACAATATGACATGCCTTGTTTTGAATTATATTACTCCTGTAACTGTTCAAAAAGGGGAATTGCAGTTTCTGACCTTCTTTCTGCAATTTTCTTTTGTATTCAAATGCTTGATGAGAGCTAGAGGTTTTTTGTTAAGCTATGCCCAACTAGTTTCACAAGTTGTCAGTTTTGTAATTGAACTGAAAAAAATAATAAATGCAGTCACACAGGATCAGATTTACGTTTTCTGCATTATGGAAATCTCTTATTTAGTTTTGTAGGCAAGACCAAACTAATGAGACCAGTCACAAGAAGCCAGTCTTGCTGTGCTTTAAAGACCGGTTTCAAGACCAGCACCGGTCTAAAGAACTACAACACAACTCTTATATTTATCCATTCTGTGAATCATTTTTGGGCCTGTGATTTATGAATAAAATAAAAATGACCTAAAAGTCATTTTGAAGGGTACGCCCTGGTAGCGCACCTAGAGTGTATACCGTGCATGGGAGACCCGGGTTCTATTCTCGCTCGAGTCTTTTGCCCATTGTCATTGCTCTCTCGCCGTGTTTCCTGTTATTTTGCAATATATTCTGGCCTTGATATTACATTTGTCAGTGCAGCCTCTGGTAAAGCTTGTATTTAGCTTATTATTAAATCCTTGGTTTAGTAATGTTGCATCTTGTTATTTTTAGAAGTGTTTTTGACATATGTACAACACTTTCTTTCTTTCATAGTTTCTTCTAACCTTGGCCTTTTCATCTGCGATCATGTACAGCTCCTGTTCGCCGATCCAGGCCTCGGCCTCGTCCGCGTCGTTGTAATACTGCTGGGCCAAGTTGGAGCCATTGAGCCTCTCCCTGCGTCTGTCCATCTCGTCCTGAAGCCGCTCCCAGGCCTGCTCCAGCTCCTTCACCTGATCCGCAATGCGTCCGGCCTCGGGTCCGCCCTCTGCTCTGGCCGCCGCCTCCATCCTCCTCCCTCTCTCCAGCACTTCAGCCACACGAGGCTGGTGGCCCTCAATCTCCTTCTGCAGAGTCTGGTGAGGGACAAGAGGAGATGTGAGTATTACTGCTGCGCAAGCCAGCACACATCGGGACTTCAAAGAGCCGCTGCTATTGTAGAAACTTCAACTGTGATCATAGTCTGCTGCAGTAAGAGTGGTTACCTGGTTCTTTTTCAGCAACATTTGCACAGTTTGAAGGTTGTGTCCGTGCTCTTGTGACGTGGCCAGGGGCATCCTCTCCTCAACCCAGAGCTGAAGAATATAACATGTAACGAGACGTGGAAAGTACATGGCTTACATTAGTGATTAAAAACATACGTGAATAAAAATATCCTATTGCAAACAGTTAGTCACAAAATGTCTCAAACTGTAAAAAACCTTGCTTGTGCTCTCATCTTCCTTTCACTAAAGTGGATTTAGGCGGTGAAAGGCATAAGGGATTAGAGCTGTTACTCAGAAGCACCTGGGGAGCCAATTTCATGGTGAGAGCTGGTGGTCTTACTGTCACATAACTGAGATTGAAAACTTTATTTCATTATGAATAAACTCTTGAGTACAGGATTCAGCATTTCTACAACATAAGTCCCAGAAGGTGCCATCTTTCAAAAGCCAAGATTAATTCCACTACCCTTTAAAATCTAACTTGATTCTTATAACGTGCTATCGATCATTTTGTGCATAACGTGGAGTGCTTCTAATTTGAAATTTAAATGTATGTATGCTCACAATCTCGTCGGCCAGGTCTCTGTAGAACTGATGGACAGCCTTGGCGGCCTCCAGCTTGCCCTTGCGCTCGGACAGGGGAGTGAGGAGCTGCTGGAACTCTGTGTGCAGGGCCTGTTGCTCGGCCTCAAGCTCGGGCTGGTCCTCCCTGCCGCCGTGTTTCCTGACAGCCTCCTGGAGCTCGTCCAGCTCCCGGCCTCGGTCACGCACCTGGTTCTCTGTCATCTAGAGCAAGGATACATCATGAGAGGAAAAGATAAATGGCCTTTCAAAAGCTTAATCAAGATATGGGGGAAGCTATTCTCTTCAAGTAAGAATCATAGCCACCTTTACTTTTCTAATATAACAATTCAGTTGGGATTTTACAAACAACTTCTTGTATTCTAGTTTTGACTTTTGTAACTATAATACACTGTTTAAAATTGTCTTAACATGAGTTATTGTCAATTTAGAAACCAACATAAGACATGAATAAAGATCCAAAGCAGATGCTTTCTCTCTCAAAAGTAAATCCCCAGAAACCTCATGTTGTGAAAAGAGCTGTCTTATGCCATAATGTTTTCACTTCCATGGATCGACTTAAGCAGTTATGATTCGACGAGGGCACATTTCATAGAGCTTACAGACACAATAAGAATACATATGAAGTCTCTTCGGATGCAGACCTGGTGTTTCTTGAGCAGGATGTTGGCCTTGGTCAGGTCTTTTACGTCCTCGTCTGTGCCGCTCTTCAGCTGAAGCTGCAGTTCATTCAGCCACTTCCTAATGTCAGCCAGACTCTGGTCAAACAGCTCCGAGCGATTGGCGTCGAATAGCAGCCGGGCCTTCTCCTGCGTCGTAGACTCCAGTTTGTCCCACAGCTCGTGCAGCTTGGCCAAACGCTCCTTCACGATGGGCTCAAACTCAGGTTTAGACTCCATCAGCTCCTGACCCTCCTGAGGAAAAACAGACAGAAATGAGGTGTGATAGTGAGCCAGTTTTACCTTATAAAAAAAAAAAAAAAAAAAAAAAAAAAAAAACAACCTTAGGCTGGATTTTATGAAAATTATGTTGTATTGTTACTTAAAATTTAATGATCCTGCATTGGATTATATATTAGATTCTAGTGCTGCCATTGACCTTTAGGTGTAGTAATGCTGCTTATGCATCAGTCTGGCTGTCTCGGATTGGAACATGATGACGAGCTGTTAGTCCAATTGCAAAGTTTTAGTTTAATGGGAGTCATCTAACAAGTTGGTGGTGCATATATCTGCTTAAAAAAATGCCATGTGGGTAGAATTTACTTTTTTATTTACATTGGAAGCATTTTTTGTGTATCCTTTAATCAAATACACCTCATGGAATAAAGTACAGCAAAAAATGTCAATGGTGGCTGTAGTTCATATAATATTAAAAAAATTATATATGACGTATTCTCTCTGATTAGTAAAATAAGAGAGGATGTGGCATGGGGCCAGGTCTGTTTGAAACCATTTGCCAGAATATACTGTACAATTTGCTTTTAACATCCTTCTTTCAGCTCAAAATGTGGTCTTACGTCCAATGTATGTTAATGTACATAAATCGAGGCTGATCACTTTTTCATAATAATCATAACTACACTAATATGTACTTGTAAATGCACATACAGCACTCTGGAAATCAGTTTTTTTCAAAGTCTGGCTGTAGAAAAAGCGTAAAATCTTTGCCAGTCTGGTGCACACTGGACACTGACCTGATCCACTTTGTTGAGCCAGTCCTTGTTGGAGGCCAGCTCAGCCATGAAGGCCTGGTGTTTGAGCCACTTGCTGTGAAGGTTTCTGGCCTCATCATAAGACGTATCCTGAGCTGTCAGCATCTTCTCATTGATCCACACAGTCAGCTGTATTCGAGGTAAAAAAAAAACAAAAACAGATCAAATCTCTCCTTTGCTTGTGTATGACAATTTGAACAGCAGCTTCGGGTCATTGAAAAGGACACAACTTAGGAAAGTCATAGAAACTGCAACATTTAAAATTTGTGCAGAGGTGACTTTTTGGAAGCAGGATTTATATCTTTATCTGTTGAACACAGGGCAATAGCAATTAACAAAACGGGACCTCTTTTCCAAAAATAAACATTTAAATTAGTCTTGTGCCACACAAACTACACTGTGATGCTGAAATTAAACAAAAGTAAAAAGTTAATTGTGTAATGTTTAATTTCCTGGTGATTACATGAAACATAAACTAAGGTGAACTCACATCTTGAGTGTTTTGCAGAAAGTGCTGTAGGTCACGATTGTCTTTGAGTTTTCCAGAAACCTCCTGGGCTCTTCTTTTGTTCTTGTCCTGCCTATAACACAAAACAAAGACATACATTTTACAAAGACATATGCTTATTATGCCTCAGTTTAGGGACAGTATCAGCCCTGAGTCATAAAACCACTTTATAAAAGGTCAAAAACATTGATCATAAAGGTCAAAAAGACCAGCCCAGAACACTAAATTATTTGGCCATGCTTTTTTTCTTGTGACTGGATGGTAATATTTTTCATATAATTTTAAAGACATCCTTCTAACTCTGCCTCCTTCACCAAACAGCAACCTGTCCATGAGTTTAAGTTTGGTTTAAAGGTCGTGTTTGAATTTTATAACTGTTCACAGTGCTCTTGACTCAGTCCCTCTCTGCAACACTACTTAACAGAGCAGCTAAGCTACACAGAGTCTTTGTGTATGCAGTAAAATACCTGACATAGTAATATGCACACAGCCATTTCTCAGCCACATTTTGAAGAATAGCTCTCACTTAGAGATCAATATCCATTATTGTTGGTGCCGGTCTCTGAGGCTGAATGTGGGAGTTAATGGGAAAAGTGCCCCCCGCCTTTTCTACTGCGTCTTGTTGACAACAATGATACAGTAATCAAAAAGCTGTTATTAAAGATTGGTGGTTGAAAGTCTGAATATTTTCTGCATTAGATGAGGTTTTGAGACAAAGTGTTTCCCCTTGAAGAAGTTAGAAAAAAATACTGCTGAAAAGTAGCAGCATAAATAAATAAATAATGTGGAATTTATTTTTTATGTGGCAAAGGGGAGCACAAAACCCAAATCTGTCAAGTTGAGATGTGCTTATAATCAATACCAAACTTGATTGAAATCGTCAAAGTTTTCTCTGAAGTAATTCCTGGTCAAACTTTTTTCTATAAATCCTGCTGACCTGTCGCAGATGGAGTCCATTTTCTCCTGTACTTTGGTTGAGTACAAGTTATTACTGTCCACGAGCCGCTGTCCTGCCTGTACAGCTCCGTCTATCTTGTCATCGTTGGCCTCCATTGTGCTCACGAAGTCCTCATGTTTCTTCAAAGCCTTCTCAGCTCCCGCCAAGTTGTCGGGCTTGTCTATGTGCGCCAAAGTGTACTCCTGTAACCAAAAGGCCCACATTTTGAAAAGTTAGGACTGAAAAGGACAAGCAGCCGTCATATACACAACAAGAAGTGACAAAACATCAGCAGCTTAGAAACCACCCCCACTGCATTCTTCTTCTACACATTCTTTTAGATGCATATCCGAACACTAAACCCATCATTAGCAGGTAAGAAGTTACTAGTTTTCTTTACATTTTTGCATTTCTTTTTCAAAAGCATGTTTACTATAAACAAAACAGGGGAATCTTCAGATAAGCTGGATTTGAAAATTTACAAGCCAAATATGTCTTTCCCAATCTCTGGCTTCATAAACGTCTAGTAAGTAGTCAGCACATTTGTGGTCCTTTCACTAAAGTCATTTATTTTTAGAATTGTAGTGCTTTTACTCCAGGATATATTTTAGCTTTTCTACCTCTGATTTTTAACAACAAAAGCAAAAATGAGTGTACCTGGTTGTTGAGGATGCCCTCTACAGCCTTTGCATCTCTCATGAACTGCTGGAAACCTAAACCCTGGTCTAAAAAGTTCTTGCGGCTGTCCCACATCTTCTGCAGTTCGAGCCAACCACGGTCCAGGCCTCTGAGTCTCTGGTCCAGCTGCTGATACTGCGGGTCGTCCTCTTGACCCAGTGTGACCTGAGCCCCGGTGTCCCTCACTTTGTGGTAGTCCTCTTCGTGGTTGTTTATGTCTTCTCGGACTGCATCGTGAAGGCTCAGCTGCTCCTCGGCTTCTGGCAGCGTCGCAGGCATTTCCTCCGACGCCACAGCCTTCTGCATCTTAAAAAGCCACGACTGGAAATCGTCCATGTCTTGTAGAAAGGTCTGCAGCTTACTGACTTCACCTAAGGAGTCTTCTCTGTCTTTCAGGGTCTTCCTGAGCGTGTCCCAAGCAGCCTCTAGTGCGCCTCTGCGAGCCAAGATGTCTGCTGCGTTCTCAGGGTGGTCCTGGACCAGTTGATCGGCTTCTTTCCTCAGAAAGATGAGCTTGCCGTCTATAGCGGCCAGGTCTCTCTCGATGCCGTACAGTTTCCTTTGAATGGTCATGACGGCTTGCAAGTCGTTGCCCAATTCCTGTGTGGACTCTATCACCCGAGTCTTGTCTTTGATCCAGGTCTCGGTCTCGTCACACTCCAGGCCATAGTTGTGCAGACTCAGGGCAGAATCAATCCTCCTCTTCTTCTCCTCCACCATGGCTTTGAACGCTTCCCATCTGAAGAGAAAACATGTCTATTTTTAAATGTTAGAAGGAATTAAATGATTAAAAGTATATTTAAATAGTGATGTACCTTTTATTCAGTCTTGACTGACATTCTTTGACCTCTCTGGTTCGAGGGTGCCTGCTGTCCTCCAGCTGTTTCACCGCTTTGTTCACATCGTCAACTCTCGACTGAACATTGGCCATATCTTGAGCGAGAATACTTAACCTGTTAAATGAAATCATATTTAAATTACACACAAAAAAGCAATTTGACTAAGTACATTTAACTTTTTATAATCTTGAGTTCTCAACCTCTTAATTTTGCATTACTTTTCCTCAATAATGAAATGGTTACATCAGGAAAAAATAGGTGATTGTTTCTTAAGCCTTTAGTAGCTAACACATAATGACACGTTGTCCTGTTACCTATTTTGTACAATCTCCAGGTCTTCCAGCTTCTCTGGCACATCTAATCCCACCAGCCACGTCTCCTTCTGGCTCATCCACAGCTCGCAGGCGTCGGTCTCACTGAAGATGGTGTACAGTGCCATGGTGTTTTCGAGCTTCTTCTGTCTGAGTTCGGCAAGAGTCAGGAGATCCATGTACAGGTCCTTAATGTCCTTTAGGCGCCGCTGGATATCGGGGGTGTTCTGTAGCTCCTCTGGCAGTGAATGGGCTTGTTTGGATAAAGCTTCTATTGTGGCGCCATTCTTAATGGTCTCATTCCTCAGGTCGTTGTGCTTCTTCAGAAGTCTTTGGGTGGTGTACTCGTCGTGGCCAACATCTTCGCTACTCATCTGCCTCTTGGTGTCCAGCAGCCAGGCTTTGAGGTCATCAGCATCTCCCTGAAACTGGAAAAACCTCTGAGTGTCTTGCAGGTTCTGTTTCCGAAATGCTGCCAGGTCCTCCAGTTGCTGCCATTGACTGTCGATGCTGTTCATGCATTCCTGGACTTTAGGAGCTCCAAAGTGTTTAGCCTGAATCATCTTATCTCCTTCAGCTAAGACCTGTTGCAGATGGGCGCGTCGGGCTCCGAGCTCGTCCTCAAAGGCACTGTGTTTGCTTTGAAGCACCTGGACACTCGTCAAGTCTTTCCCATAATCCAACGATGAGAAAATGTTCTCCTTTTCCCTGATCCAGCTCTCCAGCTCTGCCACCTCCCACAGAAAGTTCCAGAAGCGACGGGACTGCTCCAGGCGAGCTCTTCTCTGGGCCGCCAGCGCACAGAGCTCCTTGTAGCACAGGTCCAAGTGCTGTACCCTGTCCCTGATCACCTGAGGATCGCACGGCTTATAACCTAAAGAGACAGAACATGTGTTTATTAGTTCAGTACCTTTGTTTTGCTAAACAATGTGGTCAGTATTCATGTTTATATCTCTGAAGAGGGGGGCGTGATGACCACAAGCTAAACACTGGCTGTAAGTTAAGTACCTCATAGAACCCCACTCAAAAATCACCATTTGGCTTTAAGGCTTTATAATTTAGCTAATTTAGTAGTCTTTAAAATAAGAGCAGACATCTGGAGAGAATCAACTCAAAGATGCCACTTAATTAAACGGCATATATACACAAGAAGCATGTTTGCCAAAGGGAAAGACATGTTGGCACACTTACTGTCTCCATTAGCAAACTTGAGAGCAGCTGCACTGGCACTCTGCACTCTCTCTGCCTGCTGAGCGATGTCGTTCTCCACCAGAGTGTGCTTCTGTAACAAGTCCTCCACTTCCAGCAAGTGCTTTCCAAAGTCAGGAGACAGTAGCCGAGCCTAAAGGAAAAAATATGTGCTTATGTATAAAAAGGAAACATTCGATTTATCATGTTTTATGTCATGCCACATACCTTCATGTCATCCATCCAGTTGATGATGTAAAGCATTTCTTGGAAGATCCTTTGCAGTGTGAGGTTCTTGTCCAGGCGCCCTCTACGGGCCTTCAGCAGCTCCTGCAGGTAATCCCAAAGACGCAGGATGTTGTCTTTACGTACGTCAATCCGCTTGGCGTCATGGTAACGCTCAGACTCCAGCTCCTTGGAGATGTTGACCATGGCTTGAACGCGTTCTTCGTACGCAGCGATGTCCGTCTCGATAGCGTCGTGCTTCTTCTTTGCTGCCTCCACTGCTGGCAGGTCATAGCCAAAGTTATCCTGGGATCAGAAAGTCATGTTAGAAAATAAAAGTAGTTGATGGTACAACAAATGTTTCTCTATAATGAGTTTGATTTTGTACTTGCAGCTGGCAAATCCTTGTTAGTGTGATTATTTGGTGTTTTCGAGCCAAGGTGCCTGTGCTACCTGCCTCTCGCTGTTAATGATGATGTGTGCAAACAACCTGCAGTCTCAGTTAATTAATTTAACCTGTTCTGTTTTACATGCCATTTTTAATTAGGGAGTCTGAATGGGTTTTGAATAAAGAGTGATAACAACTTAATCATAAAGAGCACAATATCACTCAGATATAAATCCATTAGATAAGAAAAACCTGTGTATGCACAGAATCTCTGTCTCACCTGAGCGACTAGTCTCTGGTTCTCCAGGAGCCAGGTCTCCCTCATGGCCGCCTTCCTGTCAAACCTCCTCGCCATCTGCTCCAGCTTCTCCTGTCTGATCAGCTCGTCTCTCAGGACGCGCTCCCGCTCGTGCTCGGCCCGCTCCAGACGTTCCCAGGCCTGCGCACAAATGATGAAAGGGATCAGGAGGATTGACATCATTGTTTTCATCTCATATTTTTGCACATTCATAAAAAAGTTTAGAGGTCAACCGCCCGACTGGAGCATAACAGTAACACATATGGTTGTATTTGGCCATCCCTTTCTGCTCAAACGCTACAACAGATTTCATGTTATGTATTTTCATAATTGTCTGGAGTAAAGGAGGACTACGTTTACATTTCTCAAAGACTTTCTTTCACTATATCACCTATAAGTTATAAGACTCAACACTTGCATGATGTAACTGTTGCTTCAGCACTGTGCTCTGCTGTGACTACCAATAACTGTGCTCTATTACTGACCCATGAACATATTCAACTCACAGTATTAGATTTTGCTATGGACTGTTTCTGCCCTCTTGCATTTCAATCCACATTTGGCCAGTTCAACTCATATTTGCACTTTGTAGTCTCACTTTACTTTGTAGATCAGCTTTTGCACTTCTCTGGTTTTTAACCTTTATCAGAGGAATGTTTGCTATATATTTTTATATAATCCAACAACACTTTAACAATGCACAGCAATGCTTTACTTGCTGTGTGTGTTGTTGTGTTCACCATTTTAAGTCAGCTGTAAAACCACAAAAGTCTGCGGTATCTGTTTTCTGTGTAATTATTCTCTCGTCTGTAAAACACATTAATGATTTTATATTAAGTGCTGAAACCACAGCCTCACCGACAAACTCCTGTTAATGAATACCAATGTAGTTAAGACAATGGTGTGTTGCTCCTACTAGTGGTGCTTTAGCTGAAAAACACTGGTGTGGGAAGTCTCTACAAGGAGCCCCCTCCCTCTTAATGTGTTTACAGATTCAGTCTCTCAGGACACTTTCAGGACACAGTCACACTTTACATAAATCGAATCACTCTGTCTAGATTTAAGAGTCAGGTCTGAAGGGGGCCTCTGTTTCTGATGCCTGCTGTTCAAGCATCTCACCCTGTTGATATCAGCGACCAGAGCGCCCTCTTTAGGTGTGTACACTCTCTGGTTGTTGGCTCTCATGCGACTCTGGATGGTGAACAGCAGTACCTCCAAGTTACCCTTCTCCTGGAACCTGAACAAAAACACACGTCAAGTCAAGCTGTGATGGTAAAGATTTAGTGGCAACTAGTGGTGAGGCTGCACATTACAACAAAATTCTAACTGAGTTTGAATACTTTCAGCTCCTTTTGGGCCTCTGTAAAAAGATGGTATCCCATTATTGCAGATTGTTGCAAAATGCTGCACTACAATGGCTTGACTTACTTGGGTGGTTTCTCAACAGTGCGGTAGGTGTTGAAGGCCTGAAGCTGCTGTTGAACCCCGGTTAGAGAGTTGGCCAGTTTGCGGTTGTTCAGGACAACAATGGTCTGTTCGATCCACTTGAGCAGGTCCGAGGCCAGAGTCTCGTACTTGTCAATCATCTTCTCGGTCTCAATGGCCTGATCCAGGACCTTACGAGAACACAAGTACAAAACCAGGTCAGCTTCTGTGGTCTTTTATTCTTTATGTGAAGTTTTCATGTTTGACGCTCACCTTCCCCACTCTTTTCCCTTCGACGGCGAGCTGCTTCATCTTAGAGAAATAGTGGTAAAAGGCCACGACGTAAGTGATGATGGACTTCTCGTCTGGGTTCTCTGTGAAAACATCTACAACACAAAACACATAGTGAGTCTTTTTCTACTTAAAATTCTAAGCAACACTTTTTGTGCTTTTGTGAGGATTTGTACAATTTGGAACAATTACATGATGCTTTTGCAAAAAAAAAAATAACAAGTAACTTTTAGATATCGGTTGGGTAGACTGGGTAGTAATAGAGGTATTTAACTTCACTTTTTATACTTTTTTATTGATTGACTTTGAGACTAGTTATTTTAATTATTTCAAGGCATTAGAAAGAAAAATACCATAAGTACATTTGGTTATGACTAGAAGTAAAGGTGTGTTTGATCTTTCCTTCCAGAGTATAATGCTCATAAATATTTCTACATGAGTCTTCATCAGTATCTCACCCTCTGGGTCTAGGAGCTTGGTCACACCCAGCTTCTGCTCTGCCACATTGAAAGCATCCTGCAGGTTGTGAGTCGGGTTGGACCGCCTCAGAGCGCCATAATCCACCAGATCAGGCCTAAAAGAATGGAAATAAAATGTCATTGAAAGTGATGTAATGAATGCAGACACAGAACAGACTAGTGTCTGTTTACATCTGTAAGAGTGGATTTATCCATTCATCTCCTCTTACCGGTGTTTGTGTATGAGAGCGTTGAAGGCCATGCCATCCTTCCAACTGGTGGTGAAGTTTGTTATGTTTACGTTGGGATATCTGCAATGACAGGACAAAGGGACATAGCTGAAGAGCTTCTGCTTTACTTCAATGTCAGATGCCATTTTGCATCTCACTACATTTAGTGTACTTCTGTGGTTGCTGCTACGTCACCAAGGAGTCAGTGTTTAAATCTGACAATATTTACAGATGCAATTAGGAACAAAGGCACAAAGTGGCACAAAGTGACCAGCAACTTCTGCATTCTATATAAATGTTTTAATGCAAAGCTAGTTACTTTGTCTGCGGTATTTCAAATACACACCTTTATCTAGGCATAATGAATGTTGCTCAGATCATTTACATTAACGAGATGCTTTTACCCAAAGCGACTTACATGAAGCTTCCATACACATACATAAGTGTTACAGCTGAAACACCAGTGGAGGAAAGGTGGGTTAAGTGTCTTGCCCAAGGACACAACAACTGTGGGGAGAGCGGGAATCAAACGGCTAACCCACCCACCCCTTCCGTGGAGTAAAAGTTAAATCCAGATTTATCTAGAATTAATTTAATTCACCTTTCATATAGTTTTCCTACACACTCCAATAGTCCCTCCTTATTAAAAAAAAATGATTATTGTTTTGAGATTGTTCTAAAGGGCCATAGGTTTTTATTGTGTGCAAAGTTATTTAATGTTACATGAAAGTTCAGCATAATATAACTGGAGACTCAAAAAGAGCTTGAATTCAAAAGCATCTAATGGTTCAAATTCAAGCATTCAAAGTACATAATATCCTCAGAAACAACACCAGTAATATTTAAAGAATGTTGTCAGAAATAGTGCCGCTTCCTTTCCTCTAGAGTGGTGCACTGTTAGTAGCATCTATAAATTGTTTTTCTTTTTTCGAAGCAGACGAGTGGTCCCCGTGGTGACACTTACCCTGCGGTCTTCATCTGACACCACAGAAGAAGTGCGTCTTTAGCCGAGCGTGTTTCCTTCTGGTCGGCTGGGCCTGTTTCCACAATAATGTCCTGAATCTGATGAGAACAACAAGCACATCACATCTGGATGGGTAAATTATGAATTTGAATAATGGCTCTGATTATAATTCAAATCCAAACATGTGGCTAATGAGATGCACCATTGGGGAATGTTTGAGTAAAGTGGCTTAAATAGTGCTTTGAAAGACATCATTTATCATCACTCACACAAACACTGGGAGGTTTGTACTCATCTAAAACCTATTATATTTTATGAAATGTATCAAGTGATTAAGCAGGCATATTTTTACAAATCTCTTCCTAAAGTCCAAGTGATAGAGATGTTATACAAGTTCTTATTTTCCCACACATTGAGCTAGTAATTAGAGCAGTGATATGATCTCAGAGACAAGGGCCCTGGGAGATGGCTAAATTTAGTTTGGCTTTGGTTCTCATTGGTTTATGCAGAGCGAGAAGACACAGACAGGATCCACTCATTTTCTTACAACTTACAAAAAAAAAAGAAAAGTAAGAAGTATGCAGGAGGCCATATTGTTTTGAACTCTAAAGTCTAAATATAACAGTGTCGCTGTCAAATTAAAAATAGATAAGTCCCGTTTTCAGAGATGATAAAAGTATCACACAGATACAGCCTGATGTTTCTGATGTGCTTCAAACAGCAACACAGATGGGACCTGAAGGCAACATTTCCAGGAAAGAGATAAATATGCAAAATATCCCAAGGCTTCATGTAAACCGCACAATATTCTGTGAAATGTAATTAAGGGAATGTAAGAGCTATGTTGTGTTTATAGAGATTACATAGTGTTTAATCAAAATGTTGTACAGTGCAGTAATACATTATAATTGTCCTGCAACAGATTTCAATTATATATGTATTTTGTATTTTTACTTTGTATTATTTCATATACATTTATAATTGCAATTGTTGGCCTAGATATATTGCATGTTATTGGAACCACATAAGGTTTTGACCCCATAAATAAAAAAGTAGAAATGGTTTTCCTTTCTAAATCCCTGAAGCTAATTTGAACTAATGAAAGAATTATGGACTTTAAACCTTACATGTAAATCAAATCATTGAATCAAATACATATTTTATAGTGATGATGTATTGACTGACAGGAGAAGTAACTCAAGTAAGACATTTTTCCCAAGTTGTTACCATTTGATTCTGACAAGTTATCAAAAGCAGTAATGAAGAAGAGTAACACATTTACATCAGACAGATCCTTCAGTGTTTTCCACAGCCTTCCTTATGTAAGACGAGGACCATGACTACCATTTTATGTAGTGACATGACAGTCTGACATGTCTAAAAATCATGTAATGAGTTAACATGATAGCGGTGCATTTTTGCTGAGCCTAGATCAATCACTGAGTCATTTAATGGCATTTAATGTTTTGTTAAATTTTTTTTTGCAGAAA
Organism: Neodontobutis hainanensis; assembly: GCA_024349245.1. Lineage (NCBI taxonomy): Eukaryota > Metazoa > Chordata > Actinopteri > Gobiiformes > Odontobutidae > Neodontobutis > Neodontobutis hainanensis. The sequence continues at coordinate 405,103 of JALDNG010000006.1, read as the reverse complement.
ACACTGCACTGAATTCATTGTTTGATTTAAGTTGTGGAATAAAAACTTAATGTATGATAAGTGTATACATCTTCACCTGGAAGCGAAGGATGATGGTCCAAATGAGACCGAGGATGAGGCGGTGGTTGCCGTCGACGATGTCATGTGATCCCATGTTTTCCAAATGGACCCTCTGCTCTTTGAGGAACTGCAGCGCTTTGTCCACATTCTCCAGACAGTGAATACGCATTCGTCCCTTTGTGGGCTTGGGCTAAAGACAAGGAAGAAATATGTCATGACAAAAAACATACCAAAAGAATCCTAGCCATATCTTCTAGCATTTCTTACCAGTTTTTCTCCAGACAGCACTTCGAGCAGTCTAATGAGCATGCGTCCATCCCGCAGGTCCAGGTAGAGGTCAGAGATGCGACAGCCGACACGAGACAGGATTGAGTTGACCCATTTAGTGAAGGTCTTCTTCTGAACCGCCTCACGTTCATCTGAAAGAGATTACACCGAGTATATAAGTTTTGTTTAATCATTTTGTCAATCCAGGTCAAATCCAGTGGGAAAGGATTTAAAGACCAGTCACCTCACTCAGTAACACAGCACGAGTACTAATGAAGAACGTCGAGGTCTAGTCTTTTGACAGCATCATAAAATTCAAATGGCAAAAGTTCCCTGAATCTGTCAGAGAGGTGAGGAAGTCTTCACCACTGACCTACGTGACATGATTCCAAATCTCTGTGGAAATGACTCTCTGTCGCCTCCTTTAAATCCAAATCAAGACAAGCTGCCTTGTATGAGACACTGTAATTAAAATGTAGATGGGTTTGTGGGGTTTATTTGGAATCTTGAGGAGTGACAGAGCAAAGAGATGCAGAGTGAAAAGGTGTCAGACAAGGCTCCCCACAGTTTGACATTTCTCACACCGGGCTCACGCTTTGAATCAGCTCAATGCAACTGTGCCGCCCACTCACCAGGCAAAAATAAAAATAATATATGACTCACAGTGCTATGTTTGTATGTTTGTTTGTTTGTTTGTCAACAGCAGATAGGAAGGTGTGGTAATACAACAACATGAAGGTGTGATGTATTTGAGAATATAATTGTCATAGTGTAATCACTTGTCAGAAGTCAGTGTTGATTTTAGATTTCAATGTAGATGTAGAGTAGAGATTTTCAAATTAAAGGTTGGAAAAAAATCTGAGAAAGCCTTGCTTATACTCATGGGACTTTCAACCTTTTATTGCACTTTTCTTCTTCTTTGTGGAAGTCACAATATGTTGCCTACACAGTTTTTGTCCAAGAGTAATGTGAATGGAGTCAACAAATGTTTGCCTCTTTCCAAAATCCGCAGCAGCATGCTACAATCTGCATCTCTCTCTGTCCATGTCCCAGGAGTAATTTACTCACTGCAAACTTTGTTGTTGCTCTGTTATAATTCAAGAGGCAGAAAAACTGTCTCCTTTTAAACAAGCCACTTCATAAAAGATCTGAAGTCTGTGTATAGTTTATTTATATCCGATGTATGTACTTACGTATTGAGTATATAATTTTAAGCACTTGTACTCATTCTGTAAAAACTGTTATCAGGACATTTCTTGCTTTATTATTGTCCCTCTTGAATGAAACCTTTGGCCCGGGCAACAGTTTGGTAGGAAACTAAAGCACGGAAGGCAAAGACAGCAGTTAACCTTGAATGCACCATGTACCAACACATACACACTTAGCTCCTTGAAGTTTATCAGGTCAGGGGCAGGTGTTGAGATCTCCTCCTCCTCCATCTCCTATTCAGCCTCCAGAGTGCCTTTCTGCAGCCTGCCCAGTTTATCCCTAAGCCCAATTGTGACTACAAAGGAGAGCAAAGGACTGCATCCCTAATGACGCGCATAATAAATGACTCAGACCCAGGGCTGTGGAGAACAAGCAGCTGAAGAGGAAGTACAGGAGACGGAAGAGACAAGGTTATGAGATGGGCATAAGAAATAGATTGGGGCAAAGGTAAAGATGGTTGGAAAGAAAAGGAGGACACTCCGCAGAGGTCACATCAGATCCGACTGACTGTAACGTAGACTTGGTGGGACACAGGCTTTCAGGTGGAGTCTACAGAGACATGCGCAGAAGAAATAGAATAGATACAGTATCTCCCTCCTGCTGAAAATGACCTAGTAACAAGTAAACGGCTCCTTTTCTTAGCATCAAAGCACTGGAACCAGGGGCTAATAGTATGTAAAGCACATGGCGCCGGGTACAGTAAATAAATCATGCTTCATTCTGCTTTAGTCAGCAGAACAAAGGCACGCAGCGCTCCAGTGCAATTCCACATCATCAAAAAGTAATGGCGATTAAAACCTGTAAATAACTGAGGAGCTCAATCACAGATTGTTAACTTTGGTTAACATGACAGAACAGGCCCCATGACAGCCATGTGCAACATAAAGGTCCATACAATACACATATTCAGCTAACATATGGCTGCTGCAGTGTCACATGAAGCTTATCTACAGCTAGTGTTCATGTTAACCCACAGTCTATTTGTTGAGTACTTTGTTCTGTATGGATAAAAGGAGACGGAATACCATGGAATTGCTCTATTTAGTGTAATTGATAGACTAAATACAGAGATATTCAGTCCTTCTTGTGCAAGATTAGATAGAAGGCAACGTCCTATCAATGCAGCAGCCCACCTATAGAAGAAGAAACACATTCCTGGGCATTTAGGAAACCACTAGGGAACAGAGAGAAGGGAAGTCTGCGCTGAGCTGTCCCTAAATTAGTAATATAATGAGCTCAAAACGCTCAATGCTGAACACGCCCTGCAGCTTTGTTTCAAAAGTAACATCTGTTTAAGGCCACATTTTTGCTAAGCTGTAGTTAGTCAAAGCGTCTAGATATGATAAGTGTACAATCAATGTTATGCTTTGTACCGTTTACTGTGACTGCTGACAGAGGAGCTTTTACAGTGAGCTAAATTGGCTAAACCTACAAACTGGAAGGTAGCTTTAAAACGTTGAAGTGTCTGGATGCTGTTCGTGTTACATCCCACATCATTAGGATGAGTGTATTTCCTTTATGCATTTCCATAAATTAAATATTACCCATTCCCATGTCGGACTAATTCCTGTCACTTTGTTGGGCGTCAAACTCACAGCATCTTGTCGTCTTCACCCAGTCTTTTCCTGTTGAGCTAAAGTTTCTCTGTCTCAGTGGAAGCCCTACTAAACATGTCTCTGTTTTACATGCTTTTACTCAGTAATCTCTCACTCACTCTTTAACTTCCGCAAAGCCCATGACTTATTCATGCTGATGGATTTTCCCTGTATACAGCCCGGTCTGTCTTTTCACACAGTCAGCTTTTACATTAGGCAGACTTATAGTTTCAGACTGCCAGCTACAGTAGCCACATGTCTGAGTCATGCTCCTGCCACAGCCACCTGTCCCGCAGCTAAGAGACTATGTAATATTCAGGGTCCTGTCAAAGACATAATAAATACCTGCACTGTGGTCTTCAGACATGCTGTCCGTGTTCTATGGTAAACCTTTGATAAAGTCTTCCCACATTTATGTGTTGTCAAGGCTCTAGAACACAGCAGCGCACACCACCACTGACTTTAGCCATTAACCATTCCTGTCCACTTTTACATTCACAGTCATTTCCCTTCCAAAATCCTAGTACAACCAATCTTAACTGTAATAAAATGGGACAGGTTTTAGGTAATGCTTCTTTTCTCTGATTGGTTGTATTCAGCTGCATCCAGCGGACGTTTATTCTGTGTCTGTTGATACTGCTCCCTGAGAGACCAGGCTAGATTAGGATAACCATACAGTATGTCCCGTTTTAAAAAATACCTCCTCACCTTTCAAGTTCCATATCCAAATTATGTGTAAAAAAAGCACTAATATGTTCCAGTTTTCAATTGCACCGGTCCCCATGTCCCCATCTAACCAATAACACGACTTATACAGTAAACGTTAATATATTTACCCATAATGTTTTGCAGCTTAATATGTTACAGTTGTCCTGTAAGATTTCTGACCAATGGATGGCAGCTACATTACACTCAACTACATTACAATGTATCTTAAATGCACACACACCAATGTAGCATGTTTACCATAGGCAGAGCATTTTATTATGTGCATTACGTGTTGGAGTTGTTCAAAAAAAATGTCCCAGTTTTAAGGTTTGGAAATAAGGTCATCCTATACTTCTTTGTTTTTATGTAAAGAATAAGGCCGGCCAAGATAACACACACCAGTATTTAGCAGAAATATGAGATAAAAATCTCAGGAACAGTAATCAACAGTGCTTTTGCAACTTTGAGAAAACCCATGCTTTTAAAGTTGTAAGCGAACTCTGACATGTGAGATTGAAGCTTAAATGAGCATCTATTAAAGCTAATAGTTATGTATAGCTTGTATTATAATGGAGGAGCCTTTAGAGCTTTGCAATATGACAAACAAGCAAAGAAAAGAACAATAAAGAGCGTGCAGTAAGGTGTGAAGACATGTTTTTTACATCTTTATGGTTTGCCTGTGAGCCACATCTAAAAGTGTCCCGCTAAAACAAAAAGCAGTCCCCATAGACCACCATGACAATCTGAAGATGTTACTCTATTTAAAATTGTATTTGAGATGCAGAGACTGTAATAAGCAGGTGTAATGTCCCACACACTGTAATAAAAATAAAATAACAAGTCTGACTCTGATCTAATCAATCATTAGTGTATAAAAACTGAGACACATTTTTATTCAAACTAACAGAAAAGTTGTTAAAAGTAGCCTATATAAAGGTGAACACTGAGCAAAGTAAAAAGGTTAAAGGTCAAGGCTTGTCAGAAAGCTGCAAAGATCATTGGCTATTTGTAGGAACCACCACACTCCCAAAGACATTAGATAAATAGAATGTGTGAGGGTGGGGTTTTGTTGGATTTGTTATTTGTTACCCATGTTATTTTAATATTGTTGTTCTGTATGGCTTAATTTTCTTCATTCTCAACTCAATCTCGCTAATAATGTCTAAACAGAAAAGCAGTGGGGGATCAATAAGCTTGGCCCGGGATGACTCGTTCATTTGGGCCAGCTTCAGAGTTTTACCGCTTCTCGTATCAGTTGCCTCTGCAGTCTTCGTAATCAGTCGATAACTTGAAAATCTAGCAGAGCCAGGGAGAAAAAAAGCAAAACGTGTTTCCCTCACTGTTACTCCATCGTCTGCCTCCATTCTCTTCCTCTCGCTAATGCACTCGTGTCATCAGGGAGTTGGATGCCATAGTGCAAGCTTACAAAAATCCAAAGTGACGGCAAAGCTCTCTCTTTAAAACGTCAGGAAAATTGATTCTTTTTTCTTTTTTACTCCGCCTATGCAATCATTCATGGAACGAGAAGGATGTAAGGATGAGAAAAAGAGGGATTGTAAGAGAAAATCATTAGCAGTTTGTTGATTGGTACCGTCTGTGAGTGTCCAGGGCCCAGTCGAGGTACAGCTATGAATATGTTGAATGATAAATTGCCACAAAAGAACAGGTGATGCTAACAAGCTGTGAATGGCTTCGGACCAAAATATCACATCAAGCTTTTTAGGAGCCGGTGTATTAATTTTTAAAAGAAATTCAGTGAACAATTGGGGCAGAGCCAGAGCATTTAAAAAAATAAATAAATGACAACTTTGTACATTTAATAAAAAGAGCCCCTGATGTGACAGACATTTTAACCCCCTGCATTTTTCTTACACTAGGACAACTAGTGTACTAGACAATTATGTTCACACCTCATATGATTTTTCTGCTCCAACCACTCAAAGACATATTTGGAGCCATCTTTGGTTTGAAACTGAAAAAAGTTATTATGATGTAGCATTTAATGTATAGTCATTTGCAAACTAAATTCAATTAAACTTACTGAATTAAAGTAACTGGGTGCCATGGTATGGTAACCGGGTAAAGCACATGCAGCTTAAAGACATTGTTCAATTCTCAGTCTGGACCATCTCCTTCAAGTCCTAACTCACTGACTGTCACTTCCTGTTTCTCTACCAACAGTTTTAGTTGTTAAAGCAGAAAACATGCTAAATACTTCTTGATAAATATGTGATCTTGCATCCTTCTAAGGTCTAAGATACAATTACCCTTGATTAACACAAAAGCCACATGGAAACAGATTTAACTGTTCACACCAAGCTTAAGAAGTGAATTTGGTTCAGGTGTAATAGTGACCCAAATCTGATAAAACAAATGAATTATAGTTTGTATAAAATATGCAAAAGAAAAACACATTTGGTCAACTTTTTTCATTGATGTAAACAAAACTACAAAGGCCTCAACAGCAGCTCACTGACCAGTTTGTTCAAGGACTGACTGGTCCTTTGGATGAGAACCCAAAATGTTTACTAGGTCAAGCCTTTTGGCCTTAAACCTGTTCAAAGCCCAACTTCTCTCTCCTGCTCTGTCCTCAACACAACCATCGAAAACATGACTTGAGAAGTTTAGTCTCAGGACAGAACAACTCTCAAAGACACACACTGGGGGGCTCAGTGCACCCCTGCCTGTACCTTGCAGCTGGCGGAAGCGTCCGTCCAGGATGGAGTTGAAGTTGATGTTGGAGGTACTGTAGCTCAGCCAGCGAGCCCGTTTCATGCTTCGGGCCGAAGAGGAGACGGAGGAGGAGGACGAGGAGGTGTAGAGGGAGGTTGGGGGGTGCTGCTGGGGGCGAGGATCCCGCTGACGTCTGGGGGTACATGAGGATGATGAAGAAGACGATGAAGACAATGTAGAGTGTCCCAAAGGAGTTGCAGAAACCGGGACATGGAGTAAAGTACCGTTTCTTTCCGGATGGTGCTCTGGTTCCTTTACACTTCCTCTTGGGGACTTCTTGGTGGACTTGTGAACGGGCGGAGTGCTCCTGCTTCTACTGCTGCTGCTTAAACTGACCCTCACAGCGGGGGGGTCCTTCTCAAAAGTTTGGACATAAGCCCGACTCGAAGTGTTCACCCCACTGCCGTTGGTCCGAACGGCCACGCTTTCCCTGGGACTGGCCTTCAGGCTGATCTTGACCTCTCGGAGCCGGGGTTGGCTGATTGGGGCCGCACGCAGCAAACAGGGGCTGCTCATGTTGACCCCCTCAAATCCTTAAACTCCACGTCTGTCGTCTTCTCTGTCTCTTGGCTCTCTGTCCTCTTTTTCCAGATCCTACTACACTCACTGGCTCCTGCCCCCTCCCTCTTCCTCCTCTCCTGTTGTTTCTGTGCAGCGTAATGATGCCATTCCTGCACGTTTAAGCTTCCGTCACTTCACTTCCGAGCGGCTTCTGTTGCCTCATCCATGGATACAGTATGTCTCAGTGGGTCCATGAGCTCATATTGAGTCTCCCTCTTTCCCTCTTCACGTCCACACAGCGCTCCCACACAGTTGTGACATCATGGAAAGTCAAGTGTGCACCTGACACTCTTTTCGAGGCTCCTAACACCTTCTCAAAGCAATGTCTTTTTACATTAGGAGCAGTGTAATCAACAGTAGTACCGTCAGTATGCTATATGTTCCTATAGTAGATATTTCAGCACACTCTCCTCTCTCTTTTTACTTTCCTTCCCTCTTTTCTGTCTGACAGGAAACACTGATTGCATTACCGAAACATCAGCGCAGCAGCACTCAATAATACAATAACACAATATCACCAACACCCACACACGAGCCTTCATCACTTAAAGAGACAGCAGCTCAGCCCGATAAGTGGTCTTAAAATGGCTGTAACCATTTTATCCACCAAGACAAAAAGCTGGGGATTGGACTTAGTATTTTCTATTCTGAGGACGAGGCTGGCTCATAATGTCTGCTCTGAATTGTAATGTTCTATAATCAAGCAGACAGCTACAAGCAGGCAGTAAGACTGTGCTGTTGCTATATCAGTGGACATATACTTCCAGTAAGTTTCAATTTGCTGCATAAGTTAATTATGTTTTAATGTGGTATGCATAGATTTTGAAGTGGGTTATATGATGTAGTAAAGTAAAGATAGACAAAACAAACACACGCAACCATGTTCAGTAAGATAAAAGTCACTGATAAAGCAGATTTTGTGTGTGCATTGTGTTTGTGAATGTGAGTCTTATTTTTGACTAAAAAGTCTTATTTTTGACTAAAAAGTCAAATGTTTTAACCATAATTCAACTTGTTTGGACCCTTTGATAAAGTCTACTCTACTTTCAACAAAAAAACACTAAAAGAAGTAAATGAAATAAAACCTTTCTTAATGTACCATAATCCAATACTTTCCTATTACAGCACCTCTCTCTGACCTCCTCTGTGTCTACACCTTTACATGTTGTGACCCTCTTGCTTCCCAGTCCAGAAACTCTGCTATTTAAAATCCCACAGGTGGGTCACGGCTTACGGGCTCAGGCAGAAATGCCAGAGATCTGTGCTATGAGATGCAGACTGAGGGGCAGCTGTCCAGAGCGGTCAGACGATCATTGGACATTTGGGGAATGTGCAAGTGATCCCAGTCGCTTGTAGAGCAGCAGTGTCAGGGCTCAGCTGCTGGGGGGGTGTGGAGCACGAGGAATATGCAAACACAAATATGCAACACAACACCTGATATTTCTGAGACTTTGTAGTAAAATCAATGAACCACTTAGGTGTGTCCAACATACAGCCATGGGGCAGGACAAGGGCTGGAATGAAATGGTGTGTGGCCAACAGTTTGTGACTTATTGGTTGATTTGTATTTTTTTTTTACAACATTTGAAGCAGTACACAGTTCAGTTCTTTTATTATTGCTCCTATCTGTTTTTTCAAACTGAGAGTGCACTGACATCTCAACATTACAAGTAAAGCAATAATTATATACAAACAGCGTAAAGAACCCTATTTACACTCATTATACCTCATCTTTAACAAGGCACTGAGGTAAGTTTACTGTGCTTCCACTCACCTGCCAGAGCCTTGATGCGTGAGCGCTCAAAACGACGAGCCGAACTGTTGTCATTGTCCAGCTCTTCGTCGGCGAGCTCGAAGCGGGTGTTAATGTGGCTGTATTGCTGCGTGATCTCCACATTGTCAAAGTCCGTAGTGGAAGTCATGGCGGCAGCCAGCGTGGACACGCGGCAGGGGACGGCGGGGGGGGGGTGTCGTCAGAGGGCTGGGTGGGGGGTTTCTTGTTGATGACTGGAGAGGTGAACGGAGAAGACACAGCAGATTGGAGACTGGAGAATAGTGGTCAGCTAAAATAAAAGTGAGAGAAATAAAATTTGTCATAATTATATCAATTATGAGTTAGTTTGAAAATGTTTAGGATACAACTTTCATTCAGCGGGAGAGTTCAAAGAGTAGAATACACCATATTCTCATCGTCACAATATCCACATGTGGATGTGTTCCTAACATTGGCTATTTATAAAATATCATCAATGTTTCGCTATTTATGAAGGCCCTGATCACAAAGGCAGCGAAGATGCCCAGGGTCATAGTCCCTTCAGCGTGTCCTGGGTCTGCCCCTGGGGCCTCCGACCGGTGGGACATGCCTGGAAAACTTCCCCATTTGCAGAGTGTGTGTATATTTTGTGTGACCTTCCAGTGCAAGTACGGTGCTTGGTGATCCTTTATTTTGACATTAAAGCATTTACTTGGTCAGTTTACCCACAGTTTTCCAGAGAGTCCAATGAGACCACAACAATACCTACAGTTCATGTTTATAATATTTGGAGCTACATTCCTTTTCTACTTTTCTGTTCATTTTTTGACTGTCTACAAATACTTTAATATGTCAAAATAACCCATCAAGCCCCTGAACACCTCCTAATCTCCATTTTGCCTAGTGTCAGTTTCAAAGTGTTGCACCATTAGTGTCTGTGCATTCTTTTGTGCATTTCTGTGTGAAGGGCAGCCGCTCAGATAGCTGTATCTGGGCGAAGCATAGCTCTCTTATCATGTGTCGCAGGGGGGAGGGCAACCCCGAGTACGACACAACGAAAAACCGCCTTCTTTTGAATGATGCTGTTCGCGCAGCTCGAACTGTGTTTGCAATGATAAGTATCTGTAAAGCGGGGAATACAAATTGTGTTTGTTTAAAATGTCTACGGCAAGACAGCGCACTATTATGCACTGGGCAATATGAGAGATGGGTAGAGGGGTCAAAATCAATGCTTAAGTAAAAAAAGACTTAAGTAAAGATTTCACACAACTATTAAACATAACAAACACAAAAAATATATATAACAGAAAAAATCAACATATGCATTGTATTGTTACTATTAGAATTGAATTGTGTCCACAGTGTATTTTGGTTGCTTTCAGGGACGAGGCCCAAAGTGATGTAGACTGATGGCAGCTACAGGTTTTCCTGGTCCCGCAGCTCAATATCAGTGCTCTGCAGAGACTTGTTATCTGCACCGGGACGCTCCACCCACCGCTGGGGATCCCCTTATCACCGACACACAACCTGCACACAGCACTGCTGCACAGCCCTCTTTACGCGCCTTATAAAAACCTATATCCCTGAACTGTCGGCCTCCACTGTACTGACTGACTGCTCTGCCAAACACAAACTGCAGCAAATTAAGCGTTTGAGCCAAGACTTACAGCGGGAACACAATGATAGGACACTAAGCCCTGGATAGAGCTGTATACAGACAGGCCTGCCCCCTGACTATCTAAGAGGAGACAGACAGGGCACTGGGCTGCGTCCTCCTACACTGAGTCTGTCAATAGAGACGTGTCCTTGAGAGAGGGACACAATGCAGACATACCTGTCCAGTCAGAGGAGACTTTAAAAATACACACAGAATGCAGAGGGATTTGGATAGGGTCACAATTTTACAGCAAAGTGAAAAAAAAACTGTATCACAAAACTGCACTATATAAGCAACAATTACCACTGATAGGATCTGTGACCTCCAGAATCCAGGTACACCTTTGTAAGTACTTCAGTTATCCTTCAGCCTCCTCCGTCCACTAACCCCACCTGGGATCTGCTGGGTTTTTGTTAAGCTCCTTGAGATGACTTTTGGGATGAACTGGGACTATATAAGGGACTTTATAAATACAGCTGAAATGAACTGAAAGCCTTCAAAGTCTGAAAGAAAGTCTGGATAAATCAGGAACAGAGTTTACTTTTACAATAGTGTGCTATAAACTGCAGACTCCAAAAATATGTATTGCTAGGGCACCACAGAAAGCAGCTGCAACACATTCAGCAGTAATCCAACTCTTTTCTTGAGAATTACCTGCTCTGACCTAAAACAAGAAGTAGATTACTACTGACAAAAGCATCCACATCCTCTACTAACCTGCTAATGCATTGATTTGCTTCATAAAACTTTGGTAAGTGTAAAGTTTTAACGCTTGTTTAGAATTTGAGATTAAGACATCCATAAAGGATGTGACTCAAAATCACTCGTCCCATTAGTATCTTCAAAACCATTGATCAGCCTACTTCCATTTGAGATGTTAATGATGGCACCTTCCCAGTCATTTTTATTAATCAGATAAAACTATTAGCCTTTGTCCATCTTGCTTTTATTGTAGATTAAAAGCATAGTGTATGGCCAAGAAATAAATCCATTTTATGACTCCATGTATCGAGCATCTAACCGAGCGGTACTGCATCATTTCTCAAAAGTGGAGAAATGTCAAGAGGGATGATAAAAATGTCAGCTGAGATTTTTCAACTGTTTCCAAGAGCTGCTCTCTCTTCGCAAATGAAAAGAAAAAAATAGAAAAATAAACCCTTCCAGACAGTAGGAATACTGTGAAGAAAAAAAAAAATCCTCTCTTGTTTTGTGGTGTGTTAATTACCTGTAGCTGTTTCCCTGCTTTGTTGTTTCTGCATGGATACATTACTAACTAATATTTGCAGTGTAAACACGACTCCATCACCTGAATAACAAGCACAGGGCCTGTTCTCTCTGCTGTTAAGTGAATTCTGTGCTGATGTCTGCACTCCCAGCAGCACTATGCATTAGTGAAGGCATTATTGTGAGCAGCACACAGTCCGGTCAAAGGGATGAAACAAGAGCTGGGTGTGACCTGCAGCGGGTGAGGCCTACAGTGGACGAGACAAGAGCAAGGTGGACATCCGATTCTTGAGAAAGTCCACTGTTGTGGTCAATATTGTTGTGACTGCTGGGACAATCTCAAAACCATGTGGAGAGGTTAAAAAGAATCAATAGTAAACTATTCCTGGAGAGTGTTTATACAATGTCCAGACTATGAGGGGACACACTGCTGTCCTTTTAAGGTGAATATCAAGAGCATAATGATAAACAGGAGGCAATATAGGGCTGAACTTTTAACTTGTTGGATCTAGAACTTGTGTCAGCCAAGAAAAAAAAAAAATTGTGAAAATAAAACACTTTGGGAGGAGGGTAAGGAATGGAGTTTTACAACTTACTGACATGAAGATATGGATGGGCATTTCTGGGCACATAATGGCGTCACGTCGTGCGTAATATCTCTAACGCGAGTCAGAAGGGCCTACTGTAGCCTACTATGTACAAGAACTTCAATGGAAAACAGTAACTTGTTAAATTGCTATCTGAGCTTTAGAAAAAACTAATTGCATGTGTTAATAAACAGATTAATGCAGATATATACGCGCTTGAATGACTGGCTGCTTTGACATGGTTCCAACAGGTGTTTTTGAGAAACTTTATTCAACTCCTCGACCAACAACAGCTACGAATGTGGCGCGAGCATAATGTGGGCAAAGTCAAAAAGAATTTTGGTCAAAGATCAATAAATGTATTAAACATTGCTGCATTAGTGGTGCCTTTGATTTCCACTCACTTGCTTCTGGGTGTCGTCCTGTCCCAAAGTGTTAATGCTGAGTCTGGTCCCTGCCAATAAACCAATTATAATCCCATTGAAGCAGCGGTGTCCTGGTCAGTGCGGAGGCTCTCCACGGAGCGAGGTGACACGGTCCTGCGCGCGGGGGGACAAGGACAAGGGAAAGGGACGTTAGGCGCCGCTGGCTCCACGGTCATTCCCAGAGCCAGAGAGTGGCCCACCCTGCCGGGTTAAAAATAAAGTGGGCGCATCCAGTACATGATCTGAGCGCGCGGGGGACGGACATTCCTCACAAGAGCTGGTGGCTCTAAATGGCAGAGACACTTGTGATCTCTAGTGCACCCCACCCCGGGTCTAATCACACATGCAACACCCACCCGCCCTGGGACCCTTCACAAATGTCACCTCTACTGGATGAATGTACAGCAGAAATGTACACAGAGTACGACGTTTAACCACACATGTTAAATAATAAACATTCACTGAAGCAGTAAAAAATGTACTTTGTCAGAGACTGGAGCACTCAACACTTAACAAAAAGTTTAAGTTTAGATTAGAAACGGTGGAACTAAAAGTGTTTGATTAAAAATGGAATATGATGAATCTCCTTTTAGCTGTGCAATCTTGTATGTTATACTTTTTTTTTTTTTTACAGAAATATCAACGTAAGTGTGAGAAAGTGGTGCCCCAGTCAGCCTGTTGTATCACTTCCTGTCACTAGGTGGAGTTGAGAGCTTTGGTTCCTAAAGAGCACATCTGAACATCTTGTATACAAAGACCCTGTTAAGACTGTAAAGCCCACAGTAAACTGTGTGCTGCTTTAGAGACATACACTGTACTGCAAAAAAATCACATGATAATAATGTGCTCAATCCAGAGACACTGAAAAAGTTTCAAAAACAGATTTAAGCCATTTAAACACCACATTTATAGCACTTTCAAGAAATACAGCTATATGCTTTAAAGGATAGAAATCTATAGGGTAAGAAAATGTGGGTTGTCAGCAAAGTTACAAAAGAAGAAAGCTGTGCATGCAGATTATAATACAATCTAAAACCATACTTTGGTTTCTCCCAGAGCTAAATGGTGACTTAAACCAGATACATAAAAAATGAATACAAGATAATCAGTGTTTTATTTAAAAAAAAAATCTGTTCTTACTAGCAACATACAATGGATTGTCAGTATTAAAATAAATATTTACAACATTTCTCAAAACTTAAATAAAATACATTTATACATTGAAAACACATATATTGGACATTAAAAATATATCAAAATAAAAAAGTTATATGCTCCTTCATGCTGGTTTTTCAGTCTAAATATTATGGCTTCACGTGGATGAGGTCACCTCAGTTTTGACTGAGAGCCGACCTGTCTTTGATCAGCTCCTGCATAGTTTCACACTGTACAAACACAAACTAAACTTCTTTACAAAAACATTAACAAATGCATTGACCATTCTGTGCCACTATAAAACAACTATAAAACACATTCAAAGCTTTTCAAGAAGCACAGGGATCAAAATAAATACCAGAGTTCAGAATAAAATGCAGATATAGGGTACCATATTGTCAAAGGTTAAAGGGAGTCAGGGAGATCCATGAAACCGTTGGACTGTGGGACACTTGTAAAAGCTGCTTGTGGACACAGGGGCTTGAACTGGGGACCTTTGGTCAGAAGCTGAACTTCTTTCATCCATCACAGACTGCAACCTTTTGCTTCAAACTGCCTCAAAGTTTTGGTTCAGATTTTAAGATACTTTGACATTTGTGCAGCGACTTGGATAACTACACTTTACGGATTACATTACACATAGCTTACAGACATTCATAGTTGCCCTTCTGCTACACAAACGGAGGGGCATCTTAAAGTACAGACATTTTACACAGCATTAAAACCTTAGTGGTTAAAATATGTGCTTGGATAAAACAAACACACTCACTAAACAAATAAAGACTAAAAATGATTTGATAAGATGTCCTTGATTTAGGACACTTAACTCAAAAAGTCTTAAATTAAGAGTAGTTTTTTTCCATGAACACAACCTCAAAAAACTTTCCAATTCTTTTCTGTTCTATGTAATTTAATTATACAACTTTTATTTTTAACTTTAATAAAAAGAGAGAAACTGTTAAACAGGTTTGTATACCGAGTGTATACAAACGAATGTGTACACTGTCCCCTGTTATTTTAATCTGTGTACTTGAGATTTCTCCAGCTGATTTATTCAATAAGAGCCATCCAAATCAGCTTTCTTCAGGGACTATTACGGTGTTCATTCATTAAGCTTTATTAAATAAAATGTTGAGCAGGTTTAATATGCAATGAAACTGAATTGGGGAACTTTTCACCATAATCTGTACTTGTCAACAAGTACAATGCACTAAGAACAATGTAATGCCACACAACCTGAAATGGATCTTTGGTTAAGAATATGATTGTTCAAAGCAATTATATCAATAGACAAATATAAAAACAGAATAATTAAGAAAATACCTTCATATAAACGGCTTTAACTCCTGCTGTGTCAGTGTAACAGTGCTCTTCATAAAAATAGTCAAGTAAATAGTTTCTGGTGCAAATAAAAAGACAAACTGCATCCAAACTGGAGACAGATGAACTAAGTGCTCACTGCGCAATGGGCTTTCATTGAACTGAGTCAGATTGATTTACGAAGCAACAAAACCATCAAGGTCAGCAATGACAGCTGCCTGTTTTCTGGCAACAGTGTTCAAAAATCGCTGTGGAAAAGAGGGCGCTCCAAGGTCCACCTGGACAGAATAATTCACCAAAATATAAGTAAAAAAGTAACTTGCAAGCAATTCTATAGCACACTGGCACAATCACTCACATGGAGAAGGTAGACAACCCTAGTGACTTCATGTCCTGAACGTTTGACTTGTTGGAGGAGCCAGCAGCTGGGCATCATCTCAGCTCGGACAGCGTCCACACCGGGGCGAGGCAGAGACTCTTCAAACACAGACTGCATCGCCAGAACATGAAGACCGCCCTAAAAGAAAATCATCAATAAAACAGGCCACTCAGCTTTTTGATCAGTCAAAAGGCAACAACACACACACTGACTGCTAATCAACATCTGGCAGTTTGATTTACAACCACTGCAGCTCGGTTTGTTTCTGGTCAGTTACTGATGTGGGCAGTGTCACAATGCACATGTACAACGTAAAATCATACAAAATATGTGTTTTCAAAATGTCCCCACAGCTATTGAGCCTTGAAATAACTACTTATGAATAACATTAGCTTTCCAGATGGTTTAAGTCTATATCCAGGATGTATTGCGACAACCATTGCATTAATATTGCCTGGTCTCCTAACAAATGGGAACAATTATTATTATCCGTGTATTAATATTGCATTGCTTTGCTAACAAACTACTTATTATGTGAGAGCTTTGTTGTGTTAGTAACAACACACCCATGGGTCTGATGCTGATATACTTTAAGCACAGTAAAACAAGAAATCTCACTGAATCTTAAATAAAAGTACATTGAACAGTAATCATTTTGGCTGTAGGGTTTATTTTGCAGCTGCTCTTACCTGTTTAGATACTGTGCTGATGCAGCAGAAGTCCCGAGGCTGGCTGAGGTGGCAGCTGGACGGATCAGTTAGTATGTACACTAAAAAGAAACAAGTAACGTGTCAGATATGAGAACAAGGTTAATAGAATCGAATCAAATATCTTAGATAGGATTTACTTATTTGAACGGCAGCTCTAAATGATTTGTCTTACGCTGTAAAACCTCAATGTGAGAAATGATAACAAGGGCTAAGTGTTTAAACACACAGAGACAAATACAACTTGAACAGAAATATGAGCAGATGGAGTGTAAGAGGCAGAAATATGGGAAATTAAATACAACCTACTGCAGGTGTGAATATACAGTGATGAATGACTTTGTTCTGTAATGCGCTATAGATAGCTAATGTGCAGATGCGTCATGAGGTGGAGTCCCAAAATGCTTTGCAAAAACATAAATAGATTTGCAGCAGTGACAAAAATCTTTCCCTATATTACTTATATATAAAATATAGAACTGTAGTGCACATAATATACTTAGATATAATGGTACAGCCATTACAGCAGTGAGAGCTCACCCAGCTGAGTGCTGTCATCTAGTGGTCGTGTCCAGACAGAACGGACTGACTGGTTGTACATGTGGCTCTTGGACAACTGGCAGACTTCTTTCCACAGGCTGTCCAGCGGTTTGTTCAGCTCTGCGGCCCCGAGAAAACTGTGTACAGAAGAGCTGGAGCAGGCTTTGTAGTAGGCCTGGACGCCTTGCTCTTCTCCTTCGTATCTAAAACCAATTTGATGAGGTTTATGATATAACAGAAATGCATAAAAATGACTTAGCAATTGGGAAATAATTTTACCTCCAGCCTGCAGTGGCCTTTCCAATCAGCAAGTTACTTAAATCCCCTCCAGATGCTAGTCGCACCTATAGAAGAAATATAAAATATACTGATGATATCCAAATATAATCATGGTATTTGTGAGATGAGGCTAAAATTATCTGATTGATTATATTTTTGATTTCCCAAGATTTTTTCATCAGATAAACTGTTATGTGTGGGGTACAAACCTCAGCGAGAGCTCGACCATGGAGAGTGGATGTGATGTCGTGATAGCTGGTGGAAATGGAAGATGAGGAGCCAAAAGAGGCAGTGCGCTGGCGCATGCAAGTGTTTACTGAAGGAGAGGAGACCATTAGGGGCTCAAACCCTGTACCAGAAGGGTCAACCCGAACATCTAAATAATATATGGAATTAGAAAAATACACACAGTACGAATAATATAATTTGCATTTTGTGTTTTTTTTTCATAATATAATGTGCCCTTTAGTTAGCTCTGTCTATAATATTATGTAAGTGTTTTTATTGAAGCACTTGATTTATAGCCTTGTCATTACCTTGTGCAGAGAGCCAGACTCTTTGTGTCTTCACACCTTGAGGAGCACAAATAGGTGGACGTGTCCTCACCTTCTGCCCTACATCCTGGGACCCTGTCATCTGTACAAAAACAATAATAATTTCACACTTAAAAAGTAAGTTAAAATGTATGCATTTCAACAACAGTTTTGGCCCACAAACCTGTCCATTTATCATCGAACTGTTGCTCAGCTGGAGTAGAGCTGTGTTGCCGCTGTTGTATCCTGATGTTGGTCCAGAGGAAAGGCTCAGACTGGATCCAGTGCACAGGGTACTATTGCTGATTCTGGTTCCATGCCTCAGGTCGTCCTGTTTAACACACAGAGAAATAAATTGCTAATACTCTGACATGCACATTACTTAAAAGGATATGGTGTGAAGGACGCACATACTGACCTTGACTTCCTGGGACATGGCCTGCTGCTGAAGCCTCCTCTTCTCCTGCTCTGTGCGCTCTCTCAGCCGTTCACGCGCCTTGGCGATCTCTGACCTGGCCTCCTCTCGAGCTCGGCTGTAGTCGCGCAGCAGCTGCTCAATGTCAGACGGGCACTGGATCGCACCTCGTGCAGGGTCAGGTATTCTGCTTTTATATCATTTAACAAGAAAGTGTCTCTATAAATATATTGTTCACACTGATGTATACAAAAGCATTTAGGACAAATGGTTATGCCGACTGACCTGGTGCTGTCTATGACCTCTTGGCGGAGCTGTTGTAGATATTCTTTACGGTGGCTTGGCATTGAAGGGGATTTGGAGGTAGTACCATCGTCCTGAGGGGAGGAGCAGGGATGCTTGCTGGGACTCAAACTACGAGTCCTCCGGTAACTCAGTAGACGCTCCTCCCTCTCCAGCCTCAAGCCCTCAATGCTTTTGCGATGTCTGTGGCACAATTCAGAAATAGTGAGAGGATGCATGACTTGACCTGAAAACACAAGCCACAAAATCTGTATTCTCACCGATCATAGAGCTGCTGTTTGGTCGGAGAAGCAGGTGGTGACTCAAGCTCTTCCCCGAGCTTTGGAGAGAGCATTTTCAGCAGTGTGTCTGTTTCTCCGAGGCTGTAATGCAGCTTGGCCTCTGTCAGCTCTACCGTCAGAGGTGTTGGGTTCATGCTTAGGCTGACTGTAGCCATTACCTGCTCTCTCTCCTGTCGAATTCTTTCTATTTCTCTCATTTTTCTGTCGCTCGGAATCAGTGAATCTAAATTGGAGCCGGAACTCTCAGTTTCTCCCCACTCAGCAGAGCTTTTACTCTTGTCACAGTCATTCAAGATGAGTCTGTTGGAGAGACTGGAGCGTTTTGTACCTCTTTGGCTAATGCCTGACCAGTCTGTAAACTTATTGTGCATGGGCAGGTCTTCTGGGACCTTCAGGTCATCTGGATCTGTAGACACATCTGTTATAGGTTCAATATTGACAAGGATGTCTGTGTTGCATTCACTTGGAGCTACTGACAGTGTATCATCTTGGTGAAGAAGCGTTGTCTTGTCACATTGTTGTCCGTTATAGAAATCAACACATAAGTTATCACTTGCATGTCTTGGTTTATTTGGCGTTTTAGTTTGTCGTTTCTGTCTTAATACAGATCTCATATAATCCTGCAGAGTTGAAGCATCAGTAGGTTTCCTTCTTTGAGCACTTTGTGAAGAGCTGGGCTGCACTTGGTCCACTCTGTTACAGCGGACCTGTCCGCAGTTACTGCCTTTATTTCTCTCCAGTGTTGAATTAAGGCTTGTTGGGCTTAGACAGACTATTTCTGTCACATTCTCATAAGATACCGATTCATATGTTTTACATGAAGAAATATCAGAGTCCTGCCTGAGTATTAGACTATCCTCTGACAGAGATGCACAATCTAACTGTTTTCTAAAATCCACAGTAAGGCTGCTTTTACTTCCGCCCTGATATCTTGGTGTGGACAGTTTTTCTTTCTGCTTCATAGATAATCTTGTTCCCACTGTGAGAATAGGAGATAATGCACGGTCTGTGTAAGTGGCTTGTTTCTTTGAACAACATAACAGGTCATTCTTTAGAGAAATGCTTTGATTTTCCGCTGTTCTTCTGGGCGTAGATTTTATACTTTTGTGGCACAGTGCCTCAGGCGTACTTTGCTTTGAGCCTTTGGAAGAGGCTGATTGTGAATGTCGTTGACATTCAGATGTACTTTTCATAGCAGAGGTCATAAGAGGCCTGTTCTCCAACTGTGGTTTGGACCTTTCTACTGCAGCAGAGGTGTTGATCCGTATATTAGTCATGCTTTGAGCTCTGTCATCTGAGTTTGCTACAGTTTTCACCACACAGTGCACATTGTTGTCAGGAGGCGAGGCAGTGATCACCTCAGAACCAATCACACTGATGATCACATTCAATTCATGAGAACTGGATTTTTCTTTCTCTTGAGCAGACTTTTCAGTCTGAATGGCAACACTGACTGCAGTTTGAGTGGAGTCATCTCTCTTGGACATATCTTTACACTCATTTGACCCGTCACTGATGTTTGACAGGTTTACGCTTCTTCTCAAAGTGGAGTTGCGAACTTCACCCGTTCTCATTCCCTGAACGTCCCCGAGCAGGTCAGAGGTGCTGTCGATCAGTTTGGAAATATGTGCAGACATATTTTCCATACTGGCCCAAGTTGATGACTCTTTAATGTTTATTTTGCTTCGCTGCGTCACTGGGCCATCAGTGCTGCTTCTTTGGTGTCTATTTTTCCTCTTTAAACTGTTGCTATTGCTGTCTGAATGTAGCAATGCTTTCAGACACTCATTTTGAGTGCTATGTTCACAAGTCCTCTTTATCTGGGATTTGGCTCTTGCTTGGGACTCCTGCTCAGATGAATAAACAAACATTATTTCATCATGACAGAAGTTGTTTCCACAAGGACCTTTGTTACTAGAGGAACTGTTGTTCACTGTGAGACTGGCTAGACGTGTGTGAATATCCGTTTCGGCCTTCTGAGGCAGATCCTGAGGTGGCGGCCTGTAGTCCTCCACGCTGCTGAGAGTACTGGACAGCCCCTTGTTAGTGGCATAAGTGCTGAGATGGGACTTAAAAGGTGAATTCTGTCGATTCAAACCGTTGTCCACACTCAGGCATCTTGTAATACGTTTCTCGTTGCTGTTCAAAAGAGGAGATTTACACGACAGATCAGCGGCACTTCCAAATACAGGGGTTTTAAAACAATGTTCATTTGTGTCATTGTTCTGCCACTGGTGAACAAAAGGATTGATGTCACTTGAGGCAAAATGGATGCGTGAGTCCTGAACCACTCTATGTTGTATTATACATTTATCTGCATTATCAGCTTGTGTTGCTTTAGGGGACAAGGAAAGTCTTTTATGGCTGCAGTTAGACTTGGTTTGTTTTTCAGGAGACAGCATCTTAAATGTACTCTTCTGTAATATCTCTGTGTTGTTGCTTCTGGACACATGGCTGACATTATTCACCAGTGTTGATGTGCGGAGTCTGCTCCGATGCACTTTGTTTGTGTCCTCATCTTCTTCATCTGATGACTTCAGAGAGGAGTCCGAATCAGACATGGGATAAGACTGTCTTGTAGATCTTCGAAATCTTTTAGACTTTGCTTTTTTAGCCGTTACAGTTGCATTGACCTGTTGATCACTTACATCACTTTGTTTTAAACCAAAATACACATTATATTGTCCCTTTTGTAAATCAGTAACACTTTTGTCTGGAGACTTTACCACAGGTTTTTCAGTTTCTTGACTGTTTTTGGAATTGGTGAGGGTTTGCCTTTGGTGTGGTTTTGATAGATGATAATTTTTGTAATTCATATTAACCACACTCCTCTGAGCCACATCTGCCATGTATGTGCAGGAATTATCCTCTGCTCTGATACAATGTGTTTTTGTGGCATAAAATCCACCAACAGTACATTTGTTCTGCGTGAAAACATCCTGCCGATCATCGGGGAGTGATTTGAAGCCTTTGGAAATGTGAGAAACAGTCTGAAATTGTTGAGTCATCTTTGGTGAAGAATGCTCCTGTGAAAGGCAGTCGGTGAATGCAGCTTTTGTACTGACATCCTTGACTTGAGTACAGTCACAGTTTCCTTTAGCATCGCCCACAGAGCTGCACATGTCAGGAGCTATGTGATGACATTCAATAGAGGATTTATAATTAACACTTTGATTAAAAAGAGATGCTTCCCTCTGTTCCTCTACATCATTCATTCTTTCAAATACAAAATCTTTGCACATTTTTCCTGCTGGAGTGGTATTACTCATCAAATAACTGGTTACCAAACTGGTGTTGGCCAGATCTGCAACATCTTCAGAAATATTTATTCTCGCAGCCGAGGACTGCAGAATTGAAGTATTTATTGACTGCTCCTTAGTCTGTGTCAGTTCAGTAGATTCAAATGTGTTGCTTTGGTTCTGACCATCACTTTTGTGTTGTTCACTGCTTTTTTCTCTAATTTCTGTGTGTCCATGACTATTACATCCAATGTTACATGTAAATGCTGTTGCCAATGAATTCAAGCTTTTGCCCTTTTGGTCCCTGTTAGTCCCAATCATTGAAGAGCTGAAGTGCTCATTCACTACTTCAGAAATCCTCAGGTCTATGGCACTGCATATCGCCTCTGACTGACAAATGTGGTTTTTATTTTGAGGAGATTTTGTGGGGATTTCAATCTGCTTTACTACTTCTTTCATTGCACCACTTTTGTTTTTTGTCACGCTCCTCTCCCCCCCATGCTCCAAACTGTTGTCAGCCCTTGTACGGTCACACTCAGAGTCCTCAACATTCTGAAGACTACACATGGGATCAGAAACAGTCATCGCCTTTGCAGTCAGTGTGTATTGTCTCGTATCATCAGCAGATTCATATCCAACCCTGTCTTTGGAGTCCCCAGTGTAATTATTGTCATCGGGCCAAATATGTTCCTCACTGCCAAAAGGTGTGGAGCAAAGCATTACCAACTCTTTGCTGTTGCTCCTTTTGGGAATTTTCAAGCTGCCGGTTAAATCCTCCTGCTCTTTGTTCCTCTTCCTGGAGTTTTTACAAGATAATTTAACAAGCTCCTGCTGTAGTGCAACAACCTGCTCCGAGTCTTTGGTTTCAGTTTTATTTGATGCTGGATGACATATATGTGACAAGTCTTTGGTATTGCCAAATTTACACATTTCTGGTCCACTTTGTTTATTGCATAGCTCTCCCTTGTCAGAGAAGGATTTGAAGACATTTGCTGTGTCACTATTCAATATTTGCCCTTGGCTTGTAGGTTTTGTGTGACAGCTTGAACTCACTTCTGTATCTGAAGACTTAGTAATGTCAGCTGTCATCACTTTATGTGTTTCTGTTATAACCTTAAGCGATTCAGCGTGTGACACCTGGGCTGTTGTACAAAACAGAGACATATTCCTCACACTGTTTTCTGCAGCCTTCTCCACAAAAAGAACCGGCTGCCCGCCTAACTGGCCGTTAAAACAACCAGATGCATATAGTACAGCTGATTCGACCAAATTTCCACGCTCAGTGCTGTGTTCCTCTACCGTTACGTTCTCTGCTTCAGTGCTCGAGTTAAAAGATCCACTCTGTGAACCTGATGAGTTCATGCTGATTGGGCTGGGACTGTCACTGCTGCTCTCTACACTTCTGAACATCATTCGTCTTTGGAAAGCTAAGGAATCCCTGGGAATTCTGAGACTGTCCGCTGCTTCGGTGGATGACCAGGCGTCAGTGAGAGCGAGCAGGTTTTCAGGCTCCCTCACACTACAGCTGCTGAGAGAGCGCGGGCTGATGGTTGAAGTGGTCTGTACAGTCCCAATGTATTCACTAATCTTGTGTGTTGTGTTTCTTAATTTTGAATCTGCAACATACTTTTGTGTGCTACTCTTTTCCACAGTTTGTGTTTTCTTTTGAACACATTGTTGACTCCAGTGTACCTCTGCAGGGGTTACCTGAGGTTTCTGACTGCTTACTGTTTCATTGAGTCCTGCAGATGAATGGAAAGTATCTCTCACCAACTGGTAAGAAGGCACAAATGTATTTTTTCGCCTTGTGGAGCGTTTCCCACTGGCCTCTACAGCCAAAGAGTCCTTGGACATCTGGCTGTCTTCACTTTCGGCTTCACTCTGACCTTCTTCCTCGTGTTGTAGTTGCTCTGCTAAAGCTAAGGCATACGCTGAGGACAAGGAGTCGAGAGAGAGAATGCTTTCACAATCGGATGCACCCTCATCCTCCTCCAACAATCCCTGGTGCTTCTCCACCCACCTGCTGGTCTTATTCATAAGAGTCTCTGTACTGTGCCATCGTCTTTCTCTAATGTCTGTCAACAATCCTCTATGGTTAAGCTCCTCACATGAAAAAGCAGTTTTAATTGTACATTTGTTTCTTTTCATTTTAAAATCTTTATCCCTTTTTTGTTTCCAGTGAAATTTGCCCGCTTGTCTTCCCAAAGGTTTAGGGAGTCCTGGTCCATTCACACCTGAGGGGGGTTTTTTGAATATTTTGGACAGAGCAGTTTTTAACAGTGGCCTGACAGAAAAGGCTTGCTTAATGCGTTCCAGTCCAGTGTTATGCGGACACAATGGGGTTTTCACACACAATTGAGAGCTCATTTCTCTATTTGTTATTGTTGGTTGTGAGTTTTCTTTGCTGACTGGCTGGGCAGATGCTCCTGGTGGTGACTTCAGAGTAACCGGTGACTTCTGATGCGACCTGTTTTTAAAAGACAAGTCTCTATTGGGAAGCAGAGGTTTTCTTTCTGGACGATCTGAAGATGTTGATGCTTGGGGCTCTTGTTTTGGACTTGGCCTGATGTTCTCTGAAGAGCTTCTTCTGCTTGAGCACAAAACAGCAGAACAGCTCTGGGTCCGTTCCCTCGGAAGACACTCATCTGAAACCCACTCTCTACTGTCGACAGGATTTGACGACGAATTGGAAGTGAGATCTGTTGAGCGGTTTCTTTTCAGGAAGTGCCTGTCAAAAGACACAAAGTAATTAATAAGACATACTTCTTGATAATTGCAGTTAAAATGCAGCCTGTGTCAAATACAGTGCAATTAAGCACAACTCTGTGTGCTTACTTGAAGATAGGTGTGTGCTGTGGGTAAAGCCTGGACAAAAGACCTGCTGAGAATGAATGCCGTCTGGATCCCTCTTTCTGCTTTGAAGGGGACCCCAGCTCTGGAGACCCCGGGCTGTCTGTCCCAGGAGGCAGGGCCTTTTCCAAACGCTGCAGTTCCCTCTTAGCTTCCAACAGTAGCCGCTTCCGAGCAATTCTTTCCAGCTGATAGTGCAGCCTTTTTCGACGGATGCGGCTCTCAGTGCGACGCAGGGCATGCTGCTTTAGTAACTCCTCTTGAGCAGTCTTCTTCCTTGCCCTTGCCATTTGAGATGGATGATCGACTGGCATGCCATCCTCGTCTTTAAATATCTCACTTGTCACTCGCTCCAGGAGAGGGGCAAGGATAAGGTCTGTCTGAACGCCAAACTCTTGAGTGACTTTCTGATCAACACATGTCAGACGCTGCTTTTCTGACAAGATCCACTGCTGGACTGTAGATAAAAGCACACACGTTTTTCATATCAAAATGCTGTTCAACAAGTTTCCTACAAAGACAACATCTATGTAAATTTTATGTGAGATTTCTGTGCAAAAATACACAAAATATGAAATCAGGATTACATACTCTCATTGTGCTGTAGTCTGAAGTGTGCCTGCTCCCGCTCCAGCTCTCTATCAGCCTGTCTCTGTTCGGTCTGGATCTCCTGTCGTAAACACTCTACGTAGCGCTGTTGCTCCACCACCCGCTGCCTGGCACTAGGCTCCTCACTGGGACAGAGGCAGACATCCTGCTGTCCTTGGAGCTTTACTTCGTTGACACTTTAAAAGAATCACAAAGATCCAGGATGAAGCACAAAATAAGAATGATGATGAAAGAGCCACAATCTGACACCTGAAATCTCAGTTTGGCACTAAAGTGGCACAGTGGAAAGTAAAAGGTACTGCTGTTGACTTGATTTCGGTTTTAGCAACTTAGTGGTAACCAGGCAACACCAGAGGCTGTCCCGTAAACATTTAATTGGGAATATTCATAGGAGTGTATATACCAAGGGAAATCAAGGTCTGACTCAAATGTTAAGATATATGTTTGTAGTCTTGCCTTATTGTTCAAAAGAGTACTTTGGTAAACAAGTGTTAATTCAGATTAACTGTGTCAACCATGAACAGACAAAGCTACTCTACACATGTCCAATATATCCATACAGAGCTTTGTGTGGTTAACTTTGTCAGTTGTATACTATATTATTACACCAATATAATTACCTGTCCTCCATGTCGAGGCTACACAGATCAGTGTAAGAGCAAGTCATGCTGTTTTCACTGATCTGGAAAAACAAAGACTCCCATTAGAGTTCACAACCTTTATATTAACATTGTTTCTTGATATTCTAATTAACAAAACAGTTACATCACAGACAAGTTTCTGAAAATGTGAATAAACTTCAAGAACAAATTTCAGATGCAGTCTGCATCTGAGTCGTCTGTTGATTATCTGTGTCACCATCAGTGCCATCTTAGCCAAGTGCATAATTTCCATTTTCAGCCAAGCAGCACCTACCCGTCTGCGTTCTCGGAGGACGGCTGCTTCTGCTGGGTGGTTGAAGCGGAACTTATGCACTCCTCCCAAGGTGATCACAGCCCCTGGAGACAGAGACGCACCCATCATCACAAGCTGTGCTCATCCTTTAACTGTGTGCTGGTGTCACCTGAGGACAAGTGTATGTGCACCTGTGTGTCTGTGTTTCTCCTTTGGATGTCTGTTCAGACCAACGTGTGACGGAATATAATTGACTTATGTGGGATATATGGATCAATGACAAATGCATTTTTATCCTGTCAGTGTGATTTTGTTGACCATACTTAACAACAGAAATGGAAGTTGTATGTACAGTATAATAATAATAATCTTTATTTAGCACTTTTCCACCTACTGTAGTAGGGACTCAAAGCGCCTTACATACATTAAGCTATTTACCAGTGTTACAGAACATCATTGTAGGTTAAGTGTCTTTTGGGATGTTTTGAGTGGGGATCGAAGCGCCCACCCGCCGGTCGAAAGACGGCCGCTCCACCCACTGAGCTACTGCCGTCTGTATATGCATTTAAATAGCTCTTGACTAATTCAAGCTACTTATGTACATTGTGAGCAAACATCCATATGGCGACTGTAGAATCAAACAGAGGTTGCCACCAAGACCCAGTCTGCCATTGTTGGGAAACCCTATTGATACACAAAACAGCCACTTGTTTCCTTTTGGATTAAAAGGAACAGAATAGCAAAGATTTATTGAACTGTTATGGCAAAGAAGTAGGACTGAGGCAGCCATGTTTGTGTCTGAACACTCGTTACATGCAATTTCAGTTTGAATACAGAACTACTCTTGTTTTACCCCATATCACTTATTATTTTTCCAAGTGTTTATAATAATCCGTCTGTGTTTTCTTTTTTTTTAAGTTAAAACATGCAGTGGGACAGACATAAATAGTTGGACAACTTGTGCTGACCTTGAGCCAGTCTGCAGGGCTCGGTGACCTCCCTGTCGTTGAGCAAACACTCACAGCCCGGTAGCGGTCTGAAGGTTACCACACCTCTGTGGTTTTCAATCTCACAGCTGGCATTGGTCTGCAAGACTACAAACAGAAATCAAAAACACAATTACTGATTCATAAGGCAGAGCTGATTCACCAAACTGTAGGACTAAGTAGACTGCAACATTCATTATGTTCTTCCTTAATTTACTTTTTACAGAGTACTTCTTTGTTTCTCTGAGATAGGCTGGTTAGTAAACATCATGTTTTTCCATAATCTGAACATAATGCAGCATGATATCTTAATCTGTCAGTTTGGTTTATATGTACTCAGCTTTAATATGTGGTTCTCAAGAGGCTTTAAGGATTTGCATACATTACATTCATGTACATACTTCATTGTTTGCATCTAAATATTAGATGAATAAGTAAATGTGGGAGCGTAATAATACCTATGTCTGCTTTTCCAAACTGGCCTTCAGGTCCAATGCAGGTAATTCCTTCCTGCAAGAAAAGATTATTAATGCAGATTTTTAATTTACATAGAGAATGTCAATGACATGCCATTTCAGCTGTATGTTTCTCCATAAAAAGTAGTAATAAACATTACATGTACTTTATTGTCTATACAATCTGTCCATTATCTGACAGATAAAAACATAATTTGTTGACTACCAAGTCCAATATCAAATGGCTTTAATCCCATTTGATAGGACTTGATAGACTTTCTTATACAGTGTCAGGGCCACATGTGCTCCCAGGTGGCTCGGGCTCTTCACAAGCAGGAAGCAGTGTAATTGTCAGGCCTAAGGGTATGCTTGTCATTGTCAGAATCAGGACACCCTTAGCTCCCATGAGCCCTAGCCTCAGAACTAACAGTCTCTCATTCAACCAGGCTTTATGCATTTCAGGAGGAGAGATAGGAAATTGACAGGACAGTCGGAGGGTAGAGTGAAACAAAAATACAATAGAGACGCACCTTTTCTCAAGAGTTTTTGCAGCAGAACAGAGAGAAACGGTAGAAGGAAAAGGGGGGAAGGATCTGGCAGATAAAAAGAGGGTTTCAGTCAAGACAGCTGACAAGAACAGTAACTTGAGAGATAAAGAAAAGTAGAGCAACTGTAGAAAATCAGACTGTTGAGCATTTGTATCATGTTAGTCACGCATATTTGTATTTCTTTTGCAAATGACCAAAAGTAAACCCAAAATGATAAAAACATACCTTGAGGTGATAAAAGACCACACCGGTGCTGAGAACATCTCTGTCGAGGGTGACCAGATGCGGCTGGAGTGAGTTTATGAAAAACCCTGCTTGGTCTCTGTTGATGTCCACACTATACTGCTCCAGCAGCTCCTTCTTGTCTCTCCAGCTTTCGGACCAATCCTTAGTGAGCTGCTCCACCTGAAGAGACAAGGATGAAGAAACGATGGAAAGAACAATGAAAGGTCCTGTATTTCTTTTTATAGTAAATTTCAATCTGTAAAAAGATCTGTAAAAAGTGTCTGCATTGACCCAGTGTTACCTTAAGTTCATTCTGTAGCACAATGTCAGAAAGATTTCCATCCCTCTCATCACTCAGAGACGGACTGGGATCACGCTGCTGTCAGTTAAAAACAAAAAAGATCAGTCACCACAGATTGAAAAACAAAGAAATTCACATATTTTACAAAAAAATATGTGCCTCCCAGTGGATTTGACACAAAGGCACAAAGCATGGCTTTTTTCAGAAAAAAGTGAAACTTTTTATTTCAAAGGCCCAGCAGGGTATATCCCTTCAAACCATTATATAATATTAAAAGGTTGTAATACCATTTCAAAACTGAGCAGCATGCTCTTCAGCCTGTCAATCTCCTCCCTCAGCTCCCTGATCAGCCGAACATTTGCATCCTACACAGAAATCAAAGCACACATCAACTGGCTGAAAGCATTTTGATCAAACATTAAAATCTTGGCACACTCAAAACAGCCACTGACCTCATTAACACGAGGCTTGTTGACAATGTTTCTGGCATGAGCAGCATAGCGGAGCGTGCTGAGGGTTTCATTGTAGCTGCTGACAGAGGGTGAGACAGCTGCAACACACAGAAAAGACACATGTAAACATTAATTAGCGCTGGCATGAAGAACTATAAATATGATTGTGACTGGAAGTGACAGTTTTCCAACTATTCCGAGAGCTACTTCAAAAGGATAAAAACTAACATTTTCTTTAAAGTTTACCAATAACAACTATCAATTAAATGTGGCTTTGATTTAATGGAGTTTTGTTTGTCTATTGAACAATATATGGTCAATTACCAAATTTATTTGGGCAATAAATCTGCACCAGGGATCTAGACTAAGCCCTTACAATTTTTTGTGTCTAGTGACATGGCTTGTAATGACTTTAAATTATAATTCAGAGTTCTGCAGGTGTCAAGCTATTGGGATTTAAATTACGATTTATGTTCTTACAAAATGTTGTTATTAAATGCTATTTTTTAATGAAGTGCATATAACACTAGACTTTCTCTTTAGAGCCTTAGATTGAACAAAACATACACAACCAAAAGCCATTATTACCCAAATCTGGGCACACTTACTTGCAATCATTATGGTTTTGGAGTTGCCCCCCAGGCTGTCTTTAAGAAGCCAAGTTAGGACCGAGTCTCTGTAGGGTATAAAGCAGTGCCTCCGTCCTCCTCCTCCAGACAAAGAGCTGCTGTGACTACCCACCGTGCTGCTCTCACCCTCGGAGGCCATGCTGTTGATGCTCTGGCAGCTGCTAGACATCTGGGAGTTCTGGGCTGTGGAAGTATTGGAAAAGTTGAACAGAAGGATGAGGGAAATGGTGTAGAAAAACACACAAGATTGAATTTTAAAGAAGGAGAATGTTATCTTTGTGCACAACTACTGAGTCCAAACTGAATACAAATGCCCTCTATCACAGAAGATCTCTTTTTTACCAAGTGCAGAGATGACAATGCCCAGTGTGACCAATGACTTGTTGATGTTAGAGCCCTCTGTCAGCCTGTCCCTGCAGTAGTTGGAATCAGCTCTCTCACTGTCAAGACAAACAGGAAAGGAAGTATGCACAATTATAATAACTGCATAATTACTTCCACTAGAGGGCAGCTTTGCCAATGACTTTGATTAAAGTACTGCTCAGGGAAAAAGCTCTCACCTTCCAGCCAAGTCCACCAGGTTAATCTTGCTGACAATTTCTGAAGGAAGGTTGTTCTCTAAAATTGCCTGTAAATGATAATTATATTGTTTTAATGGAAAAGGCCAATCTAAACATATCTAATGAATGTAAAACTAGTAAATAAAGAATCCTTTGCGATGTAGCTACAAACAGGTTTCCAACGGTTTTAAGAAATCATTTTCCAGGACTTTTTTTGACATTTGGGGCAAGTATTTCTCATTAATGAGCATACTCAGTTTGATTGCTTCATTTTGAAGTAAGCATGGTTATGTCCAGTCAATAGGTGGAATTAGTCTAAGGTCACTTCACAAACTACAGCAGCATCAGTTGGTCAAAACTCAGACTACAGGAACCTCAGAGGGTCAAAACTCAAACTACAAGCCTAAATAGGGTCAGAAAATCTAAGCCAAATTATATTTCAAACTAAATTCACACAGTTGTGACACACCCCATTCACATTTTTTAGGGTTTACTGTATGGTAACTGTGCATCAGACCAAATGGCCCTGACATGTGGGGTGTCCCTGGGGTCTAACTTGGGACCCCTATTATTCAATCTTTACATGCTCTCTTTAGGCCAGTTAATAAGCAGCTGTGACAGATCCTACCATAATCATAATTTTAACCCCTTTAAAAACATTTCCAAAGTTAAAGAGATACTGCCTCAACCAGGCTCAACTAGGACTCTGAGAACATCTGGGACAGGCCTTCTGCTCATGCCCAGAGTTAGAGCTAAACCTGGTGAAGCAGTGTTTAAGTCAACTTTAATAATGTTCAAGGAAGGTTAAAAACTTTCCTCTTTAGCTCTGCCTAGATTCAGTTTAGTACATATGGGAACTGTTACATTATAAGTTCATAAATTGTATTTTGGCTAAAGGGTTAGATAGGTCGTGACCTGTGTGTACTGGATGGTAAAAATGGCATGGGATCTGCTGCTGGCGTCATGATTGTGGGTTGCTGCAGTGATGCGGTTGGCAATGCCTTCGTCCAAAAGGTCCATGGCCTGTTTGCAGTTTGACACCACATGTTGGGAAAGATCTGGAAAAAAGAAATAACACGTAAATCAGAGCCCCTAAACTGTGACTGACATAGTTTAAATGAACAAACAGGAAACATGTCTCATTAATGCTTGGTCATCCTTAGACGTAATATATTCCCATGGGATTAAAACAATGCTTCAGATTCATGGGTACTGTTCATGTGATTGGGAAATGTGCATTTTCTTATTCATTTAGACTTCCTACAGGAGTGGAATTAAAACATGTATAATAATAATATTAAAATGCCATAATATTTCAAAAGACAAATTAGAAAAATAAGAAAAAAAAAGAAAATGAATGATCTTAAATGTGCTCAGTCTGTGTCTCCCTCTTTGAAACCACAAGGAAATGACTTCACTTCCTTTGGTCAACTGGGATTTCTTTCTGATATAGACAATCAGTGGATGTGGGCCTTTAAATGCAGAGAGCTTGACGGATGGGACATAAAGCAGAGGAAAGGATTAAGAAGGGAACAAAGTAAAAAGGCTGGAGGGAAACTAAAATGAAGTTTAAAGAACAATTCTGGACATGATCAAAAGATTTACAGGGGAAATTCCATAAACTATAAAACTAAAAACAGGCTTGGTTGTAGGTTTGTTTGCTACAGAAGTATTCACTCATTTATAAGTTTTATTTAGTAATAGACTAACCAATAGACTAATTTAATAACTGACTATAAATGTGCCAATAGTAAAAAGAGCATATACTGCTTGTTTCTCTTGTATTCATCTCGTAGTAATATCCCGGTCTGGTAATTAGCTTTGCTGTGTCTGGACTTCTAATTTTGGATTTCCATTATACCCTTGTGTTGTAAGTACACAACATATTTTACACTTTTTAACCCTTTAACATTATGACTACCTGGATAATTGAGAACCTCCACAGACGATTAAATATTGTGATAGAGTTTTGACATATAAAAGACCCCTTTTGGCATACATTTAAAGATTAACTGAATTCAAATATACAGGCCCTGAATTATATATAAGCTCAGGGCAAAATTCAGCTTCTATTAGTCAAACTACTTTTAACAAACCTTTTATATGTTGCACCACAATTTGATCAAAGCTTCTGATTGGTCAGTTTACTTTAAGAGACTAATATATGGAAGACCATCATATTATTGTGATACAAGCAGCTATTCATGCTAAAGATACTGTAGTTGTTGATATTGCAATAACTAAAAACTTGTAATCTACTTTGAAGTTCAAACAATGATATATTTTAAGGCTTGCATTGTTGTATAGAGAGAACAATCAACACATTATTTTTAATGTTTTATAAATGAGCATTGCAAAAATAGCAAAGATTTGCTAACCTATACACAACTAGATATATAAGGAATGCACAAAAAGTTACATTATCAGTATTTTTGAGCACATTAACAGAAATCCAAGCTTTAAAACATATAACATCTAAATCCAAGCCTTTATATTTAAAGCCATGGAAAAACTAATTTAATGTCAACTTGTTTAATGTCATTTTCCAGGTTTCACTGAGAACTCACCTTGTACATAGGGTCCTTTCTCTGGATGCTCCCTAACTCTCAAAGAGGCCCTCTTCTTCTGCTCTCCCCCTCTGAGCAGGTCACGGACACGCTCATTATAGATCTCCAGAAAGCTGTCAGGGCAGATGAATAGCTTTGATAAAAGGTCAGAACAGGACTGTGCTCATATCATCCTTGTGTTATGTTAAATCAAAAGAAAGTGATTGACTGATTTTAGAGAAAAAGACAATTGAGGAGGATGACAAACCTTATCTCCACTCGACTTGAGTTTTGCCCGTCAGGAAAAGTGTCTTCAGACCTAAAGAGTCCCTGCAAGGAAAGGAGAACTGCAATTTATTTCACGCTACAATGCCAGCACTCAAGTAGTTCAATTTCCAACATGCTCACTTCATTTATGTCTTCAGCAGGCATATATAATCCACTGACATACCTGACAGATTCGAGGGGTCAAGCCAATTGAGTCCTGTCAAAAGGATAACGAGAGAAGCAGAGTAGGTCTTATTAATTTTCACAGCTGTCATGTATCATTTGGACAAATGTAAACGGTTTTCATTGTGCATTACTTTACGTTGGACAGGAAGCACTACAAAATTACTTGTGATTTGTGTAACAATAGTATTTCCTCCAATGTGTCAAGAGATATCAATAGAGGGCTGGACATTTTAAAGCAGAGTTTCTCAAACACTGGGTTTGGGACCTGACAGGTTTTTTGTCATTTTCCAGGTAATTTTGAAATTATGGGTCTCTGGTAAATAAGTTTTACAAATGTTGTCCTAAAGCAAACCAATTGATGCCTGTGTCCACACAACAACCGCTGGTCTTACCGGTGTCCCCATCATAGTGTGGGTCTTTCCAGATCCAGTTTGGCCATAGGCAAACAGACAGACATTGTAGCCTTCAGACGCACCAGCTAGCACTGACACACCTAGGTCCTGGAACACCTGAGGGACATTAGCACACATAACACACACCCTAATTTACAAATCCTAAGAAAAAACAGATACAGTAAGTCTATAAATAAATGTGAGGAAAGGCATTAAGGCATTTTTGCAAGTGTTATATAACTAAGAGGAGTGCCGATTTAGGAATAAAACATTAATCCTGATTCCATATGTCGAGCTTTATTTGAAGAAAACATTAGACCCTTTAGTAAACTGATATAGTTCTCAAAATGCTACCCAGTGTCCTTGATCTTGATCACATTGTGTTTTACCTGAGTATAGACTTGCACCCTGGTTTTACCATCACAATGCAGTGGCACTGGGCCAATGGTGAGGAAGCAGAGATGTTTCCTGCTCAAGTCTTCGGCTCCGGAGCAGGGAGGTCAGCTAATACGCAAGGTAAACAACCTTGTAGAGTGTGTATGGGAGATTACAAGACTTTCAGTCCAGAGTGGCCCAGAAAAATAAATCCCAACTAAAAGCTTGGTGGTGAGATGGGGGATCTGGGAGAGGCCCACTCAAAACAATCAACTAAGACCTTGTGTTTTTCTTTTCTGCTTTGCTGCATCTAAGAGCCAGAGCCTGGAGATTATTAGCATCAGGCCACATCAGAACCACTTAGACTTAGATGAACAAAACAACTACTATACATAAACAGGACAGAAAGTACAATGTGAAATACTTGAGTCTTTAGAGTAGCCATTATTGCCAACAAAGAACATAGATCATTTAAACCGGTTGAATACAAACATAAAGAGATTTTAAGACTAATTATAATACAATGATGCCCAAAAACTTCCATTTGCTGAACTGAAGACCATAAACTGAGCTTAAATACAAGTTGGAAATGGGACAGACCATCCTTTGCCAAAGGCACAAATTACATAATCGTTTTAATTGCATTCATTTACAATGACTCCTTATGTAAGAATATACTGATGTCAAAGAAAGCATCCTGTATCACATTAAGGATTGATAACTGATACATTTTGTTGTCTGAATTATATCGTGCGAGGAAAACAATATGGGTGTTACACCTGAGTCTGCCAATCCTTCTTTTGTCTATTCATTGGTAAGGACAGTGCAAATTGTTTACTTGTTTTCATTGCTTTTTAATCTTAAAAAGTGGAAATGAATGTTCCAAAAAACATTGGCCTAATTGGTAACAAATAAGCTCAAAAGTAGCACAGCCTTGAGGTGAGCAGTAACCTGATCCAGACCAGACATTTTCCCCCAGAACCATAACACAACCAGGGATCAGCGAGTGGTCTCCTCCCTCTTTGCCCTCTGGCTCTGGCAAGAACCCGAGAGTCACCGGTGGGTAAGTACACAGAGCCGAGAGGTTGAATGTTCTCAAAGCTCCAACAATCTCCAAGGATCAAACACAAAAATACTTTCAACATACCTCCCATGTGTGCGGCTACCAACCACTGTCGGGAGAACGGAGAACCTGGAGCTGAGCCTGTGTATACTTTGGGTTTATAAAATGGTGGGAACAGGTTTGAGTTGGATGCACTTGAAAGTTCCTGTAAGAGACCCAGGCCTTGTGAAAGCACCTGAAAGAACTGACTGGTCGTCTGGTTATTCAAAGGAGTGTGTGAATCTGTTCCTCTCAATATTTAGCAGGCTCTCTTTTTCTCAGGCTGAAGTCAAATCTCTACTCGACTGACACAGAAGAGTGCAAACATAAAGATCTAAAAGTTACGCTACTCTGATGTTATGGAAGGCACTGTAAAAGCTGTAAAAATATGATGCTTGCAATTGCAATTTGTAAAAATAATCAGCTATGGAACTTGTCTTTAGAGCTAGAAGAAGGAAAGCAAACTTCCAATATGGGTCTAATATCTTCTATGTGGGGTAACATTTTCTATAACTGAGCTATAATTTAAAAAAAGAAAGTGAAACTGTAACAATAACATTTTGACCACAATTACAACATAGAGTATTGTTATTTGTGGTGTTTTGTGAATGAGTTTCAAGAGGAGCCATACCATTTGAACACAACCCTCACATCTGCATGAGATTCTTTGTCAACCACTGATAAGCCAAAGTTTACTAAACTACATCTAAGTCATTTCTTGTGCCTGTATATCCCAGTCAGCCATGTGCAACTAGTAAAAGTGCTACAACACCGGCTCCCTGACTCAAGGACCACATAAATCACACCACTGTGGTAGTGACGTTCAACAAATTTCTAGGCACAGAAAGTGAGTTTCCTTATGTCTACACTCAGTTAGGTGCATCAACACAGTGAAGACTAAAATGTTAGCTTTAAACAGGATAATATCAACATTAATACAGACGATAATACAGACATGCAGACATTATGGTATTCTACATGATTGAAAATATAGAGTTGATGAAGAACACTCTAATTTGTCTCAAAAAAAAAAAGAACAAAAAATGTGCAGTGGCTTCAAATGCCAAAGTGTGCAGTCCATTAGAGTTGGAGACCACCAAGCGTTGCCCCACGCTTGTTTGTTGAATAGGACCTCAAACATCGAGACAAAAAGCAGCGCCTCCCTTTTCTTGTCCTCATCCTACCCGTTAAAAAAACAGACACAAACACCCTCACCTCCCTTCAATCAATACAACTCTTGTTAAAGTTAACCCTGTTAAATTCACACTGTGGGGTGCTACAAAGTGGTTGAGGGTCCCCCCCAAGGCTCTGCTCAAAAAAGAGGAACTGCACTTTAACTGTCTGCTCTAGCTTTGAACTTAAATCTGTCCTATTCTTTCTATGCCTTTTTGTTTTAGGTTAAGTTCTCTAAAATGTCATAATTGAAGCCAGAAAGAGCACAAACTTTAAAATAAAACAACTGAATAGGACAATCCAGCACATCTTGTGTGTGTACCATGTTGTGTGGTATCAATGTCACACCAAATTAGTTCAATACACTGGAGTTCAAGCCTATGAAATTAGATCATGATGGGGATCATCTGTCGCAATCATAGACTGTACTTTCCCTGTTTGTGGCACCCTGCAGCACTAGGAGGTATTTTGGGTGAACAAAGTAGGTGAGGTAAGGGGCAGAGTGCATTCTGGGAATTGAAATATACTCCAGAATCAAATGAAGCAGGACAAAAACAGCCCCGAGACAAAGTGACTGCACTAGAGTCCCATTCGGTGTGCTGAGTGGTCGGTCGCCTGAAAACACACAAGGGACAGACTAAACGCCTCCATTAACAGGAAGGTGCGTGTCAAGAGCGGGCTGCCGCACGTGCTTGTGGGTAACGTGCAATCTGTGAGTGTGTCTTTGCCCCTGATGTAAAGGAAACTGCATCCAAAACAGCCACAAAGACCTCAGAGATGACTTCCCTCTTGGAGAAATAGGCTATACAAACCCAGCAACAATGAAAGAGGAAAAGCAAAATATAGAAACTCATTCTTGGGCGGGAAATGCAAGTCAGATTCATCAAGTCACAGCAGAACGTGAGGAAGGCAGGAAGAAGCGCAGTGGCTCAGTGGTAGAGCGGTTGTCCCTCAATCGGAAGGTCGGTGGTTTGATTCCTGCTCTCCCCACAGTTCATACAGTCGTTGTGTCCTTGGGCAAGACACTTAACCCACCTTGCCTCCAGTGGCTGTAACACTGGTTAATAAAAGCTTAATGTAAGTCGCTTTTGATAAAAGCTTCAGCTAAATGAATAAATGTAAACATGAATGTAAACTTTGGATAAACTACTCAATTTGTAACATCAAAATGGGGAAAGAGGAATGCAATGACAATGCCTGACAAATCTATGTTCAAAATCAAATGCCAATTAAAACTGCATTAGATAAATACTGTTCTATTTTCTAGTGATCATCTTTGAGAACAAGTTTCAAGGTTCACTGGCTTTTGGATGAACATAGTTTTGCTCTATTTTCCTCTGATCTGTTAAGATAAGATAATATCGTAGATAAAAAAACATCCAACAGATACAAAGCAGGGATAAAACAGAGAGAGAGAAGGTGTTTTACATACATTCACCTCAAATGTGTTGCTATTTACATTTTGTGAAGAAACATTTACAGAGAAATCCTGCAGAGCATAGCTTAACTGTTAAGTGAATGCTCTGAACCCAGATAAATACTGTCATCTATGTAGGCTCTTAGAAACAGTATTTAATTTTTCCAAAGCAGGAATTTGCCCTGTGGTATAATAACATAAAAAAGGTTAAACACGCTTTAGGAAAAACAAATTGGGGGTTTGTAATGTTATAAAAGATTAGTTCTGATGTAAGAGTAAGACTGTGATATGAAGAGGCATGCAAGGGTGAAAAACAAATGTTGTAATGCCTCTGTAATGATCTTATAATCACTGGCTGTGGAAAACTTGTGTGGTTGTACATGGTCTGCTCTTTACTAAACTACACTCTGCAGGAGTATTCATGTGTAAAATGTGTGTCTATGTTGCCAGGGGTAATGGCAGCCGGCCAACAAAACAAAGTGAATTTAAAGACTCCTCGTACTGTAGCTCCTGCTAGGTTGACGTAACAAGCAGGAAGGCAATTTAAGACCACATAGTAACCACGTCCAAAACAATACTACAGCTATCTCCATTTTAGTGTTTGCCCACAGCTGCAGATATGACAGAAAGGGTCACTCAGTTCCTGTCCCACGCTTATCCAAATGGGTTACAAAAACAAAACAGCTGGGCCTTGAGCGAAATGAAATGCTTTTGTTTAGAAAAAAATGTCACTGGAGATGCTTTTCCTGACTTCTTGTGAAGGATATTAGGAGAGCTGACCTGCAAATAGAAGGCAATGAGAGAGGGAAGAGGTCATAGACAGAGGTAAACTCACATGCAGCAATAGGAGACAGAGAGGAAGATACTTGGCCGGAGTTCAACAACGCTCTCGTTTGTCACACTCGGACAGAATTTGTAGGTCAAATTAGCATCGAAGGGCAGAGAGGCTGCACGAGAGGCAGGGAGGAGGGAGAGAGCGGCCAAACAGACAGGCTGCTCTTCATTACACAGTCTATACATGGGAATGAAGGACAGTGGGAAAGAAAAAAAAAGTGACTGCAGTGAAAAAACAAATGGGGCTGGGCATTCCACTTTTTGCATAAACTGAGTGGGGCTAAGAATGGACTTTAAGCAAATAAACAAAGCCTTATCTGGAGAGGGGGGGGGGTCTCTGTTGCTCCTCCCTCTAAACTTTTTAAAGTAGTAGTTTAACATGAAAATCTACCAATGGTCACACCAGAGTCAAATGTACAGTTATTTTCATTGGAAGAATTGTATTGTATTAAAATGAATCCGGAGCTTATTATTTTTAACATGATGTAATTACGGTTGGTGTTTATCTTCTGTCAAGAGTCCAGCCCCACTCTTGAAAAACTAAATGTCATATTTCAACGTACAACAGTTTGCTTTTACTTATTTTAACTTGCAGGAATAAAAGAGTAACAGATGACTTTCTTAATGTCTGTGTGTAATGTATGTTTAAAATACAGAGGAGATTGATATTTAGCTTAGGCTTTAGTTGCCTCAATGTGTAACAGAAAGGAGTAACTGTACCAGCACTATACAATATTAGGAACACATGCAATATAATTTATATTGGCGACATTACAATTTTTGAGTTGAATTGAAAATATTTTTTGGTCTTTCTGCTGTGGGTTTTGTTTTGTTTTTTTTTGGTTTGATACAGTGAAAACATACACTGTCAATATATTTTGCAGCCTTAACCAATACAAATAAATGGAATAACTACCTTCTGTATTTTGTTGAGCAGTTAACCTCAGTAAAACATTTACAATCATTTACAGTTGCCTTTCGTGAATGCACATGCATGTCTCATACGATTCTTTTATTGACAGCATGTGATTATTGTGTGTCCTCCTGTGTGTAGTTAATAGAATCCAGGCCGAGCGTGTGTGAGGGGGGGGTACATTCTCACGTGCATGTGTTGTAGATGATTCCACCCATGCACAGAGAAACTATTCTTCCCCAGACTGCAGCACCACTGACACAGAGACCTAGAAACACTGGGAAGATAATCAAATCATGCACTGCATCGACACAGAGGAGTGGAGAGGAAAAACCCCAGCAAACAGACTCCCTTTGGCAATAAAAAACAGCACTGTGCTCAGATCTGAATCCTCAGTAGTGACGTCTGTGCCCTGAAATTTAGCTGAGATAAATTACATGGAGAGGCAGCTGTGTGTTTGGCAGCAAGTGTTTGGGGCTAAAGAGGCACAGTAGACCCCCTTCCTGTTTCCCCTTTGCATTCTCTGTCTAACATACAAAACACAAAACCCCTGTTTCTCATATACTTCTCTAGCCTATGTTTAAGGCTGATTATATGTATGAAGTCAGCAGTGGGAAAGTCTATTTATTAGACTAAAAGACTGAAAACAAAAGGAGCATTTAGACTAACACCCCAGTTTTGCATTTAAACAACAGCTGGCTTCCATTAAAAATCATGGACCTATTCCAAACACTCCACACCTGATAGAGACTTTCTCCATTTTCAAAAACAGACTGAGACTGCATCCCAGCATAAAACATTTTCAACAAGTTTCCTTCTGCAATAACAGTTTTCAAGAACGGAAACCCCCACTTCTATCAGTGATGCATGGACATGTTGAGGAGACAGTAGTGCAGCAATGGGGAGGGGGAAACATGGGGACGGTCTCTGAGGGGATCTGGGTGTGGTGGAAAAGTAGGACTTAAGATACAGTTTCCCTCTTGTCTCATACCAACATAGCCTCACATCGTCTCAAGGGCAAAACACAGCAAGAAGAATATGGAGCTAAGTCTCTGTTCAGTGTTGAATATCAAATACCTTCTGAAGGTAACCACGAGAAAACCCAATCCTGGCATCACTTCATGACTTTATTTTACGAACATTGAATAAAAGCAATTAACTAAATGTAATGTATAATGAGACAATCAAAGTGTGGGAAACTAGGAAAACATTACACAGCTTTGACGTGCTTCTTTGTAAATTTTCCTACTGGTCTCATGAGCCTCCGTCCATACACACACATGCTGGTGGGCCAAAGTGCAGTTTTGTCTAGCTCTACAACATACAATTACCTAAAAGATTATTAAGAACATCATACTAATACTGTGTTTGACCCCCTTTCTCCTTCAGAACTGCTTTAATTCTACGTGGCATTGATCCAACAAGGTGCTGAAAGCATTCTTTAGAAATGTTGGCCCACATTGATAGGATAGCATCTTGCAGTTGATGGAAATTTGTGGGATGCACATCCAGAGCACGAAGCTCCCATTCCACCACATCCCAAAAATGCTCTAATGGGTTGAGCTCTAGTGACTTTTAAAAATGCTTTGTGACATGGTGCATTATCCTGCTGGAAGTAGCCATCAGAGGATGAGTACATGGTGGTCATAAAGGGATGGACATGGTCAGAAACAATGCTCAGGTCGGCCGTGGCATTTAAACGATGCCCAATTGGCACTAAGGGGCCTAAAGTGTGCCAAGAAAACATCCCCCACACCATTAAACCACCACCACCAACCAGAATGGTAACAAGGCATGATGGATCCATGTTCTCATTCTGTTTACCCCAAATTCTGACTCTACCATCTGAATGTCTCAACAGAAATTGAGACTCATCAGACCAGTCTTCAACTGTCCAATTTTTTTGTCTTGACCAGGACCACACCCCTAAATGCACTGAAGCAACTGCCACGTGATTGGTTGATTAGATTCTTGCATTAATGAGAAATTGAACAGGTGTTTCTAATAATCCTTTAGGTAAGTGTATAGCCACAATGACAGTTTAGCTTGCAATGTGTATTCTGATAAGAACTGACCAAGACCATGAAAGAGGCAAGACTCTTAAAGAGCTAAATCAAGCTCAAGACCAGTGCATTATGGACTAGTAGAGAAACATGGGATTGGCGCTAAAATTCAAACAGTCCCATCTCACAGACAATGACAAACTTATGGACCGTTTGCTAAAAATTGTGTAAAGATACTCCCCAACAACATTCAAGCTCTCAATGTCAATGTTTTAATTTTCACCACTTCTGTCTGTTTTGTCTAGGTTCACCAAAACAAAAGATTTTTTTAAGAATGGCTATAAAGATATGAGTCCATCTGCTACATTAACCTTGGTTTGTTCATAACTGGCCTAGCCCATAATTACAATTTACCAACTTAAAAACACTTTAATTTCAATTGTTATTTGTAAGTGGCTGACAATGACATGCTTTTCAAACCGACTGTTAAAGAGACAATTATTTGGAGTCTTCTGACGAAAAAGAGGTCATATTTAAATCCAGCAGCAGCTAGCTCGGGGCTTCAATGATGTCCTTTCTCCCTCTCTGGGTCAACAAAGAAATGTCTGTGGCAACCAGGCCACTGTGACTGGACATAATTCTTCTGAGGAGAGACGCGACCAATGCCAGAGCCAGAAAGAGGGAAAAAAAAAATAGGAAGAAGTGCTGTGTTGCCTGTTGATTTGCAGTGTGTAGGCCGTCAGCACAGCCCTGTCTTTCTCAAACGTTTAACAATGGGAGCTCTGACGACAGAGGCAGGAGGCAAGAGGGAGGAACGCACATACACAAATGATGATGAAAACAAGGCTGCAGCTAAAAAAGTAAAGCTTGATGAGTACAAATCAATACGAAACATGTTACTACTACTTAACAAAATCCAAATGGACAAGTATTGTAGTAATTTACTCAAATGTAATG
The DNA here is from genome assembly GCA_024349245.1 of Neodontobutis hainanensis. NCBI lineage: Eukaryota > Metazoa > Chordata > Actinopteri > Gobiiformes > Odontobutidae > Neodontobutis > Neodontobutis hainanensis. Next base: position 362,499 of record JALDNG010000006.1, on the reverse strand, counting down.
TGCTATTTGATCTGCAGCCGTTCTTAGGTTTCAGCAACACCCTTCAATCAAAGGCAAAGAAAGATATCTAATTGTTCAATCGCAGTTACAACATGGAAAGCGAGCCCACTCTAGCAATGCCATTTCTGAGGCAAAGCGACTTCTGAGTAACAGATGGAGCGATATCGGGTCCCGAGAGTAGCCATCAACGTAAACATATACAACACGCCCCTCTTGTTGTGGGCTGGTTACGAGTACACTGTTTTCTTCTGGGGAGTTCCCATGTAGATGCTGTGTTTGTTCCATGTTAACTTTGTGTTTCCTGATGTTTTTTGTTGTAATTATTTTTGCCATGACAGTATTTCAGTAATGTGTTGTTTTAAAGACACTGGGCACACATTTAAACATATATCATATATACTGTATGTCTCATATACTTTTTGAACTTTTGTCTTAGATTATACTACAATTGAAGAACATCTTTAGGAAATTCTGTTCTTACTTAGACTCACAGACAATTTTCTAATAATTTGTTAAATAGTCAGCTAAGCATCAAAGTTAATATTGTAAAAAGGTGCTGTCCTAGTTCTATGGAGGTACCTCTTCCTGCGAGGCATAGTGAGGGTCTGCAGGGTCCACCGACCAGTAGCAGTAGTCAAAACAAAACTCCAGGAGCTTCTCCCTGGAATCCACTGCACCGTCTGTCCGTCCTTCCAGCTATGAAGATGAACAAAAACCGTTTAGACATGGTTATTATTGTTTAGCAGCAACAAAAAGAAACCATAGCCCAGGTTCAACACCAATCAAAGCAACTGCAAACACACATAGGACAACATATGGAACTCATAAATATCAGGGCAAGGAGAAAAAAAAGGTGCTATTATTAAAATCCCAGGGATAAAAGATAAATGCTGTAGATTTTGTTTATGAGACTGCTGAGGTGTAGAATTACCAGCCAGCAGTTTCCATTCATTAACAGCGCATTCACGCTTTCACTTTTGTTGTTCGCCTCAATGCATGTGCACTAAACAACCTTCTGCTTACGGTTGGTCAATCCTGAACATGGGAAAAACAGCGCAGCAGATTTTGGACTTACTCATCCACAACAGTTGCACTTGACATCAATTCATTCAGACTTTATACTGGTTTAAACTGTTGAGGACACTTGATGAGACATGACTTCATTTATCTGTGCAAATAACATTATATTTGTTAAATGTAGTTTTAGGCAACAGTGAGAAGTGAGTTTGTATTAGTCGTCCTCAATTAACTCTACTAAAACATGGCTGTTTACCCTTTGTTGCAGTAATAAAGCTGACAATGGCCTTTAAGCTTGAAGGATTATCTGTCCAAAGCCAACAAGTTTTCTTCTTCACATCCTACATTCTAATTTTCTTCAGTTGGCTTTTCTGCCTTTAATGCTGCAATAAGACTTTGTTTATTGTGTTTTTAAAATCTACACTTATTTTGTCTGTCTCCAATCCTCCCAAAGTTGTCCCACTTTCCATAAATAATCATTCCCATGAGACTTTTTCTGAGTTTTGACACTTTTCCACAGCAGAGGGAGGCCAGATGTGGCTTGTCTCTGTCACATCATTTGTAACAGACTCTCCCTTCCCCCAAATCATCTTCAGTATGAACTTAAAACCCTTCTTGGGTAGATCTGCAAGTATCATTCCTACCCCATAAATATTTTACTCATAGCCATATGGAATTATATGAAACCCTCTTTAATGACATACTTTATAACTGTAGGAAAACTGTGCGAGTTACTTACAGAATGCTTGTATCTTACCACTTCAAAAAGATTATAGTAAATGTTAGCATAAAAACTAGTCTGACACGTTCTTGAAAGAGTGTGAGACTGTCTGGAGGCAAACAATCAGGAAAGCCTACTCTCCCATGTGACACAGCTGGCTGGTAAAATATTGCGTTATAACTTGAAGTGGCTCCCATAATTATTCCCCAAAATGCTTGAGAAGTTAAAAGCAACTGCAGTAGTAATAAATAGCTCTGTCATCTGCTTTAATAAGGCCCCTAGTAGCAAGAGTCAGCTTGTAAAGTAGATGTATGTTTTTTTCAGTGGAGTAATATGTGTGAGTTTGACAGAAAACCACATCGAGAAGGGAGAGGGTAATCTTAGGCCATAAACATCCTGCTGTGTTGATAAAAAGCTATGTCTGCCCAATCCAAGCCTCAAAACTATACAAACCTTTATGTTTCGGATCTTCACGTACTTATCTTCCACCTGAACTGCCAGTCTTCCTCCGTCCGCACTCTCCCTGCGAATGAATGATGTACAACCAAGTTAGAGAAATGGAATCAAGTCAGAGGGATGAGATCAGAAAACGTGCTTTTGATGAACAAAAGAGGATTAAAGAAACTTTGGAAGTAGTTTTCATTCATTCATTTACAGAATCAGAATCAGATAGATCAAAGATCAAGACAGTTTGAATTTGGTTTTAAGTCCTCTTTTGCTGACACATCTGGGATCATGTACAGCTAACTTAACCTGGTACTCTTCACCCGAGGCCACCCTATGTCAGTTAGTACAATGCATCTTTTTGTCTGCGAGTGTAGGGTCTGTAAAATTGTTATGAGTTGTAAGTACCACTGACCAGATTCAAATTGAAAAGAAAACAGACCCTGACATTCTCCAGAGACTTCTCAGATGCAGCAGGTTGGGTTGTTTCCACAAAGCCTGTGCGTGAGAGATGTGTACAACTTGGACCGGATTTTGAGTTTGAACGTGCGCGCACTTGCGTAAAACAAGGTCAGCTCTACTGTGTATGCCTCAGCAGCTGGACCATCTGATGCAACACATACGAAACGAGAGGCAATCTCAAAAATGGAGCTGAGAGAATTTGTGACCTCCTGGCGTGATAATGACAGAAAATACTTTGTTTGAGCGGTAGGTTTGGGTGTACGACAAGATACAGTAGCTGGGATTGCAAGCTCTCCTTGTGCTGTACCACATGGAGCTCACTTTTTACAAGCCCCACCATTGGCCCAACCCAAAACCACCAACCTTCAATCTCAGGCTCTCAGTAGCACACAGCAGAGGAGCTGAGAGACGAAAAATAGCTAAACCTATAAAAACGTGTTTTAATACATGGCTAAAAGCAGTAATGACATATTAGGGTGACATGTTTCTTGCACATGTGTGAGGTTTCCTACATTCTCCAGGGGGCCCACTGAATCCTATTGGTCAACTAAAACAAAGAACAACACACTCCCCGACCATGCCCAGTGAAACGAGGAATGTAACTGACCAAGGCTGGTGTTAGTGTTATCTCTGTAACACAGCAGGCTTGTACTTAAATAAGAAAGTGATCCTCATAAAAAACAGCTTTGGTGGGTGTAAAAGGAAAGCAGGACAGTTGCAGTGTCCAAATCCACAAATGTGGATTTGCATGGCAGTGACCACTATGTAGGAGATATTCTTTTGTTATGCAAAGCAATAGGAAGAACAGTTGAGAGACTCATTGTAAAGCCCTCCATAGCTTGAATAATGGTTTGTTGCGGTGCTGCAAGGACCTTCACATTGAAGACCCTTGCAAAGCATCCTCCTGGACACTATTGTAATTTCAATAGCTAGATAAACTTGACCTGCAAAAGCTTAACCTACAGTAAGAACGCATTGTGAAAACATGTTGCAACAATTTGGTGCCTTAGAAATACCAAGAGGTGCTCCATTAAGGCCAAACAATTTAATCCCCTGTTCCACAAACTGTATGCCTAATGTAACTACAAAAACATTACCCAAAGTGTTGCCTTAATTACTATACATAACAAACTAGTATGCTTCAAATTATAGCAGTAGAGTTTAACATAAGAGTTTAATCTAAATATAATAAGGCAAAGTGTAAAAAATTATAAATTTGGCTCTCCTAGAAGCTGCCGTGTTAATTCTGTGGTGATTTTAGGAGCCAATGAGTAAAGTAAACGGTATATCTAAAAAAATAAAAAATAAATCATAATAAAAACTATCAGGAGAGTTTGCAGTGACATGTATGAGATAAGTATGATGATAAATAGATAGATAATATGTGATATTTCCCAAGACCTCTTTCTCCTGTGGTTCCTCTCATATTACTTATTCCACAGACACAAAGCTGCCTACCCAAGCTTTAACGAATAAGCACTGATACATTACAGTCCTACAGCATCATTGGTGTTGGGTATGCTGTTCTACTTATTCTATTCAAAAGAAAAAAATGGTAGGCTATAGCCATACACGGCTGCATGCTGTACATTAACTTACAAAGAGACAAACACAAACACAAGTGACAGCCACAGTTGTCATCATTGACATGTGCTTTAACAACTGCACACAGTTGTTACTTTACAACAAGCTAAAGATAAGAGACAATCTCAGATCAAAAGTCAAAAAGCTCAATATTTAGATTATTTTATTAGACAAACTGTATACTACAGTCAGTTCCCATTCAAGGACTCATAACTGTAACAAAAGGTTTGGACAGAAAGAAACCATACTTTTTTAGCATTAACGCTAGAAGTTTATTTTTAAGCTGTTTAATTGTTACTTCACATTAAACGCGCACATGGAGTCAAACTAAAGTCAAACTTACCTTGGGTTGAGAGGACGGACACGGATGGCAACTTTCACGTTTGCCATGATGCTACAGACTTTACACAAACTAAGACCCGCTGGAAATAACCCAAAGGGACATGTTGAGTTCTTCTTGTGCTGAAGTTTATTTCAAAAATCCTTTTCTCGCGCCTAAATAATCTTGCATTCCTGTTTTAAGTCATTTCTGCCGGCTGATGGACGGTCAAACGCCCGCGTCTCTGCAAACTCTCCTGAAACTCAAACTTCCTGCAGACGGTCAGAGGAGGAGGAGAAGAGCCGCTGGAAACGCCTCCTACTGTGCTTTATTCAAATATTTGCATGGATGTTGTTTAGATTCACCAGAGTGTAATCATTAGCTCTGATTCTGAGTTTTACAAAAGTTGGTCAAAATGATGAATACATAGTAAACACTGAAACCAGAATATATCTTTATTACTAATATCTTAACTTGTTATGACAGCATAAAAAAAGTACAATTTTAAAAGCAGCAGACAAGTTCAGAGCTTGTTCAACATGAACAAAAAGACTCACAAATGCAGATGTGCATTCATGACACACACAATCACTAGTGAAGACGGTCAAAGGCAGTGAGAGAAAAGTGCTTGACTAAAATCGTTGCTCGTTCGAGTGACATTTAAAATCTAACAAAATAATTTGTGTGGTTTTGTTTTCTAATACATTTTTTAATATCTAGTGTAAAATTAAAGTTCTTTCTCTGGAAGGGTGTCTTTTGAAACACGAGTATAAAATAGACACAGATGGCCCAAACGTTTTAGATTATTAAATGCTCAATCACATTAACACAACTTAGCAATACCTTTATAGCAGTGTTAAAATATTTAGCACATAACAATGACCTTTTCACATGTTAGGGTCCCAAGTGGCAAACATGTAACGGCAAAGTTTTATGGATATCTTTGGCACCTCAACTTGAACTCACGTCTAATTGAAACTTTTGATGAAATGGTAACTGGACACAAAGAACTGTCACTAAATAACATAATAAACATTGTGAAAGTGACACAAAAGATCCTGTAGGATAATAGTTGGTATTACTGTTGTCATGTAGCTCCCTCTACTGTCTGATGTGAGACCTGCAGCATGTCCATGCGGCTCTGCATCTCAGCTAAGGGCAAGGACAGCTTCATACTCTGCAACTGTAGCTGAAACTTCTCCATCAACTCCTACAGTAAAAAAAGAATAAAGAAATTGTTAGGTCTGAACACAATTTAAGACTGTTAATAAAAAGGGCTGAGCTTAAGAGTGGATCCTCACAGCGGGCAAAGCAAGGTTTGTGAGCTTCTTCCAATGAGACACCTCCTCCTCACTCAAAAGTCCTTGATCAACCAGCTTTCTGACTAAAAACAAGTAGTTGTTCCACTAAAAAGGAAGACAAACCCAGTGTAAAGAAAATGCAGCATAAGATTGACATTGACTGACATTGGTAGGCATACCTCAGTGTCACTGGCCTTCAGCACAGCAGTGACGGTGAGAGGGGTGAGGAGCAGGTGAAGCGGGGCAGAGGAACAGTCGTCTCGCTCCCACAGATTGGCAAACTGCTCCAACAGTGCTCTGACAGGATGCTCTGACCCCGAACCAGGCGGCACCGGCAGCTCTGCGGACACTGAACAGAGACAACAGACATCAGTCGTCTCACAATACCTTTCTTTATCTTAGACCAAAAACATGACAATACAATTTAAAACATTTACCAACAAGAACCACAACCTAAAACATTAAAACAGTATATATGTTGAACATATAACAGTTTGTGGCCATGTCATTTCTATACAGACCCATTCTAGCTGTCTATCAAATAAAATGTATAAATTCCAAAGATATCGATAAAACAGAGATTGCAATCATTGGGTAAGATGCCATAGTTTTTAGGTTCCAACTATTATTGTTTACTTGAAACAAATATTTCCTTTTAGAAGAGGAACTTGTTAGAGTTGAATGTCTTGTCCTTTACCTAGTTTGCAGGCCATCAGGACAGTCGAGTTCAACAACATCTGCTCTGACACCGCTGTGGAGAACTGAGGGGAAGAGGATAACAGCAGCTGAGTGTGATTAATACTGGCAGCAATTAATAAATCAACAGTGTTGTTCTGTTCTACTGTGTATTTCAAATACCTTTTTGCAAGCCAGCGTCTCTCCAACTTTGTGTAGCAGTGTCGAAAGCTGAAAGACAGTTGGCAGCTCCTTGTCAGTTCTGGGACCCACTGCAATGCTCAACCACTCCTGCACAGAAAATGTCAGCAGAGGTGGTATATTATTAGCATTCACAGCAACAAAAGTTTTTTTCTCAAGCTAAAGAAAAAAAAAAAAAAAAAAAAGAAGCCTGTAAACTATTTTAATATGGATTGGCAGTCACCTTGTTATTACATTCAGCACGACATGGAATAAAGAGCCTCCTGAAAGTTGTCACGCTCACCTTCATTTCGATCATAATGTCCGAGGGCAGTGGGGCTTTGTGGTCACAATTAGGAGGACAGGTGGCTACTCTCTCATTTGCTTGTTTTCTCTTGGGAGTAGCCGCCTTCCCCTGAGTGATCAGTTCATCCATAACACCGTCCAGATCTCCATTGTCTGAACAACTGAGGGCTTTCATCACACGGTCATATTTAGTTTTCCATTCTCGCCTGATGAGAGCTGACACACAGAGACAAAGAGAATCTTGGCCATGTGTCCTTTAAAATCTTTTTATCACAGTTATGGAAGTTTGGTTTATCTAAATTTAAAGTCACACAGCACCCACCTACCATTGATAATCGTCTGGTCTGGAGTCACATTTAAGAAAATTGCTTAATCACAAGAAATAAAATGTCGACAACCCCTTCGTGACATTTACTTTACATTTTAATAGCTGCACAGTTAATAGAAAAGAAGGCTGCCTAGTAAGACCAAAGACACTGTTAATGTTAATGAGATACCTGTGATGTTGGCAGACAGCCAGCTGCAGGCTTTTTCTGTTGCGAGTCGTTCAGTGATACTTTCAGATGTAGCAAGGACCTGTACACAAAACAGACAGAACAAAGGGCTTGAAGTTTACAAAGAGTGCCTTACTTGTGTTTAAAACACTGTGTCACAAGCACTTTTGAAGAAGTTTTGATGAAAACTTGTTGAGAACTCACAGCTGTAGAAGTCTCATCAGGCAGCAATATCTTTACGGCTTCAGGACTTTTTTCAGCGCAAAACCTGCAAAACACAGAAGTTAATGTTCTTTTACAAAGAGTGCAAAATATGCAGAGAACATTCTTTATTTTTGTTACTTTCATATTGAACATAACATAAATAACAAATTAAATAAATATCTCAAGAAAACTAAACTAATAATAATAATAAGATAAAATAAAACATACCTGGTAGCTCTTTCCAGAGCTTCTAAGCCTGCCTCACACAACTGGGCACAGATGGAGTCATTCAGTTTTGAAGCATTTGAATTTGGGGAGCCTAGTCCATCTTTAAGCATCTTCTCACCTTTCTCCACCAATTCTCTGACTAATGTCGCCCTGTTGATGTCATAAAAGAATATATTTGTTAACAAAAAGACACTAGTTAAGTAATGGCAAAACAAATCTGTTAAACAGACTGTCCATTCAGGTAGGGACTTTCCAAATGTGCTGCAAAAATAAATAAAATGTGAATTTTACAGTTTATGACATGGCAATTTAATACTAACTTCATATGTTTTACAGCATTGGATCCAACCCTTTCAGCAACGAATTCCACAGTGCGGCGCAGGGATGGGGGCTGGTTGTGGAAAAAGGCTTGCTCAAGGTCCACCTTTCCAAATAAAGAACAATGTGATAAGTTTGTGTCTTGCAAGTCAGCATTGTCACTGTATTTTTGTTAACTAAATCACCTGTCCCCTCATCTGCAGTTTCTGCTGGGACCTGTTTGCTGTTGGTGTATCCCGAGGCTCTGCAGAAGTGGGAGTGATCTTGCGATAATTCCTCCACTTTTGGCTGTGCTTCCAGAAACAAATGCAGCTAGGAGCTTACGAAATTCACCTGGATAGGCATGAGACACAAACTGTGAGGTCGTCTTATCAAATTATTAAACTAAATTGCATTCATAGGAGCACCAAAAACCTAGGATATCCACAGGATTTGCATCCATACAAGTCCAAGTGACTTTACTGAGTGGTATGTAGGGTTGAGTTTGTGGTAACTAGGTATTGACGCATAACTATCGCAAAATCTATTCATAACCTATCCCTGAGGTTGAAAGTAAGATACAAACAAACTCTCAAAAACAAACCAAACATCAACAACAACCCCACACCTTGCTCTACCCCAGAGGATCACCAGACACCATTTATACATGACAGCCAGAGGTTACACTAGAGGCCAGAATATCTTATAGGGGAAAAAACGAAATGTATTGTGATCATACAAGTCCAGACAAATGTGGATATTAGATGAAGTCCAAAGAATAGTGGATGTATGAAAGGGGCTTGAGTAATAGCTTTGTTTTGCTCACCAAGGAATGGGCAGCATGTATAGAGCAGCTGATGGTCCACCAGTGGAATACAGTCCTAAAAGTAAAAGTAGCATCAGTGATAGATACTGGAATAGTCTATAATGCTGCAAAAAAGATTAATTTGCTTACCAGCCCTGTTAATCCTATAGGACTGTCATTCAGCTGAGCCACGTCGGTAAACTCATTGGTGAAGAAAATGTCTTCTGGGATCACTGGAATCTACACAGGAACAGGCTAATAAATGCGATACAGCAACATTTTTGCTTAAAAAATTAATACATTAATTTTCTCACCTGGAAAAGCCACCCTAATACTGAAACCAAAAGAAGTTTGTTCATGTAACAGACTTCTCCACATTTTCCCAGCAGCATTCTCCTACAAAGAAATTATGTTATTATTACTATAAAATTCTGTTGCATTATGCAATGGGGTGAATATTAGTACTAAGTCATACCACATTCTACGGAAACTTGTAAACGACACAGGTTGTTTATAAAATGCATTAGTTATAAAAAAGATCAACCTGTACAAGATCAGTAGTGTGCCCAAAACTGTCCTGAAGTAAAGCAAACGAGGACCAATAAAGTCCAACATGGACAAAAACTCCACCAGCCAGGGAACGGTCAGGATGGTGCGTCTCCTCCTTATACTGTTGTTCAGCAAGGCACAAATATCCAGCGCTGGAACACTCTGTCAGACAAAAAAGAAAGCATTTCACAGATATTTTTGTTGGTAAGACTTTTATTATTTGTATTTTTCTCACCTTGCTGCGCAGTGTTATTGCTGTCTCTTGTATCTCCCTGGAGGGCTTCTGAGATGTTTGGTAAGGTAGGAAGGAAATGAATCCCAGAAACTTAGCAAGAAGCCGAGCATGTAGCAACACTGAGCTGAAACGCTGCTTCTCATCCTGATCGAACAAAAAGGGGTATTAACCCCAATCAACCAAATAAAATATGCTGCTTTTGTAAAGGATTTGAGGAAAAAAATACAGAAACTACAAATTAATGATTAAAATCTATGTAGACCCACTTGTTGCTCCATGTCCCCATCTTCTTCCTCTTCCTCTGCTGCTTTGCCACTTGGCACAGGAGGACTTAGGATAGACACTTCATCAAGTTGGCGAAGCTGCTGACACAGACTGTCCTGCAGGTGCTGGTTGAGCTGACAGCTGGGACCATACATGGCATATGTGATAAATTTGCATTAGCATGTCACTTAAAAAAAAAAAAAATTATGTGATACTTTTCTGTCACTGTCAGGTTGGATCTTACCAGCTGGCCATCTGCAGAAAGTCCCTGAAAAATTCCTGATGTCCTGGGAATGATGGTGGAGGACAGGGGCCCATGACTTTATGAGGCTGAATAAGACGCTCCTCAAGTCTCTTCAGTCTCCCAAGGCTGTCAGCTCCCAGCATGCCTAGCAGGTCAGTATCAGGGGTGTCCCCAAGTGAGCTGTTCTCATGGGGACCTTTGCACATCTAGAAGTTGCATTATTATGAATTTAAACCTAGTACATGAAGAGGTATGTAAAAATTACTATGAACTAATGTACTGTATATAGACGAGCACTGTGAACCTGAATAAGTTGTTTTAACAAAAGGCGTGCAAAATGTGAATGGTTGCCTGCAGAGTTTAGCTGATTCATCATTCCCTAAAAAAAAAAAAAAATATGAAATATGATGTAATAAAAAATGTTTGCATAAGAGGAATTTACTGATACAACTGACTTTATTGCTGGACTTACCTAATACGATTTCCAAGAGCCACTTCAAAGTTCCACCCTGGTTCTTTGTGAAAGTCCTCCCATTCTCGAAGAACTTCATAAAAAATATCTCTGAAGGACGAACAAAAATGTTTAGTCAAATGATAAATTAACCTGATTTGGTTTAGTCACAATAAATGATGCCTGTCTGTGAACCTCTGTTTTTTAAATGTATGGAAAGCCTTGTCACTGTTGAAGTTGGACCGATTATCAGTTGCGGGCTGAAAAGGGACTGAGTGGATGAAAATAGACACTGATGGAGACAGCTGTAATAAAAACAAAAATAATCAAATCATTTTTAATAAATTAATTTCTAATATCAATACAAGTATAAAAATAGTAGCATCCAAACAATTCTTTTTTACCGTGGCAGTGCTTTTGTCCTGGGCTTGTGACAGGCGATCCCTGAGGTCCAGAGAAAAAGATGCCACCCTTTCATTTTCTGTCAGCAAGCGCAACGTGCATTTATCCAAATGCATTACCAACCTGACATGATTCAAAGGCCTAATGTCAAACCTTGTAACATTTTTGGCAAAACACAACTAACAGGTGATAACCAAAAACTTACTGAAACTGATTCTCAAGAATCTTTACAGCAAAATACACACAGTTGTGGACTTGTCTTAGGTAGCATTTCTCCAAAACATCTGCCAATAGAAAGAAAAATACTTTCTCATTAAATTGGTTGTCACAACTGTAATAATATAAAACTATAAGGAGAAAAACAGCAAACGATTAGAAACCTGAATTTACTGCACACAAACTGCCCTGTTCATCTTCGTGATTGTGAGTGGACCGAGATGTCAGCAACTGCATCACAAAGAAAAGCTCCAGGAAAATGTTTGGCACCAGATTTTCTGTAGGATTCAATTCAACCAAATTTCTTAAATTACATTTTTATATATTACTCTGACTGTACAAAATATGAATTCATGGCATGTCCTGGTAATACTTTGAAGAGTGCTGCCATCTTGTGTTCCTTTACCAGAAATGCAGGTGCAGTACAGCTCTGCCAGGATATCCAATTCTGAGGAGAAAGTAACTTTTGACGGTTCAGGACACGGTGTCTGCAGGTCTGGTGTAACTTTAGACCCTATCCTAAGCCCTGACTTGGTAGGGGTGCAAGGATCCAAGAAGGATGACAGAGGAGAACAGACTTGCTGGGCACGTTTGGACCTAAAGCGTCACAAAGTACACAGATAAGGACATGTATAAAGAGGTAGTTACTCACAATAAAAACAGTCAATGATAACAGTCAGGTACAGCAAGGAAAAACAAGAATAAACATTTACTTTTCTCTCTTCAGTAGCTCTCTCTCTTTCTGAAGACTTAATGGACTGCCTGCTGCCAGAGACCCCTCTGGAGCTTCTGTTGGGGGACTAGAGCTTTTACTGATTGGTGTGGAGGTGAAACATGTCTTTGGTTTGGAATGTGGCCGCTCTGCACTCACTGGCGTAGGATTTATTCTTCTAGATGGTTTGGTTGACCTGAAATATGATAGTAATGTTAGAACTTTCAAATCTGTTCAACATGGCTCCTTCATTTCTCAGCATCTAAAGCCCTTATTCATGTAAATAAATTCAGCATTTTTTAATGGTGACATAGTAGCTTATAGTATACAAAACCTCATGTGTCTCTACAGCTTTCACATCAAATAGTGTGCACACTTCTTGTTTAATCTTTTTTCAGTTTCTTAACAGTAATGTGCAGTTTATTATAGAAATTACAGTCAAAACTGCAAATTTAACACAGCACACATAAACGACTCAAATGTTATTGAGAGAAGATCTGTGTACTTACGCTGGTGAAACAGGTGAGGCCCCGACAGGAGGGAAATCTTCAAAATTATTGAAGTTAAGCTGACCAACAGATGGAGGTGATACTTGCTCATTTATCCTTGCATAACTGTTTCCTGCCCCGCCACCTCTACCGGAACGCCTCCCTCCGCTTTCCCATCTCCCTGTGTCATCACTGTTACCTCCACCACGTCCCACACCATGTCTGCATTGACCTCCTGGTGCCATACCGCCACTCCTCTTGCGCGCTTTCTGTGACTGAAAGTTGGGGCTATGTTGAAGGTCCGAAGAGGAAACCATATAATCCCCCAGACTGATTCTCTGGCCTGAACGGCGCTCAGAGCCTGAGGGCCTTGAGGCTGGACTCCAACCCGTGGTGGAAGAGGGGCTGCTCAAGGCACTTACACCACTCAAACCCTGGGACCCTGACTGACCCATAGCATCAGTGTATCTACCTGGGGACATAGAGGGAGCAGGAGAAAATAGCTGGACACGGCTGGCGTTTCGGGAACCAGTACCCCCTCCACCTGAGGACCTGACACCTCTCCGGTCTGTAAAGCTCTGAGACTGCGCCTGAGGCCTGGGGCGACTGGGGGTCTTTGCAGGTGTAGCAGGCCCATTGGTCAATGCTTGGCTGCTTTGCTCTCTCAGGAAGTTCAAAAGAAAAGGGATAAATTCATGTTTGTGGACAGTTACATCCTTGTAACTGATTGACAGTGTATCCTCTTCCTGGAAAAAATAATAATAAAGCAATGAGTAAAGTGCAAAGTTTTTATAAAGTTGGAACTGATTTTAAATTTTCAGTGTCAGGATGGTGAGTAGTAGTACTAACTGAGTAAATTTTGTTGCACGGCTATTCTTATATATCTTTCAGTGGATGAACTAAATTCTAACATTTCTTCAAGCCCTTCTAGGTTTTAGTGACTATGGCATATCGAGGTATTTTACTAGGAAAATTATGCCATGCTCCGTATCTGACAAGCAAGCTGTACACCCCGTGGCCTTTGCATCTGGACTAGCCTTTTCGCTAGCTGTTTTGCTAAAAGTTTGTTTACAATCAGCTGTAGGCTATGACATCTCACATACTAGAGAGTGAAAGGGCAATTGTGCTGCTAAGGCTTTACCCACATCTCGCTGAACCACCCCATACTTACTTCAGTGTTTCTGAGCCATTTCAAGACCACGTTAATGTCCACTTTCTTCAACAGTACTGATTCCAAAAGAGCCGCCATTCTTGTTGAGCGCTGCGCGGCTGTAGTATAGAGGGGCGGGGTCAACCACTGCGCATGTGCGTATCAGGAGCGCCACTTACGACACTAACGTCAAAACGGCATCCCACAACGTGAAGTAGAAAGGTGAGTTTTGTATTTTCCATTATTTCGTTTGTATTATGACTTTTTATTTCATAATAATGACTTTTTACCTAATAATTAAAACTATTAATTTTGATTACTACATATGATTATTTTGAGTTTTAAAGTCATACATACATAATTATGTAAGGCAGAAACAAGCTTCCATAAAAAATAGACAAAACACAATCCAAAAATAAACGGCTGTTAAGACAACTCTAGTCATATCTGAGAACCTTCACAGACAACTCTACTCATACCTATTCATTAATGTGTATGAGCCTAAAGTTTCCATTAATTGTGATTGTTTAGAAGCAATATTCAACCTTTTAACACTTGGGCATTTACATAAATAGTAACGTTTCAGGATGGCCTGGTGGGCTTAGATGAGGGCAGAAGGGTGACCACCCTTTTGGACCCCATTAGTGTGTCAAAGGGCTGAGTGCACCCCAATTGAGCCCATTCAACGTTAAATGATCATAAAAATCTTCTACCTCAAAACTATGAGTTCTGAACTAAGTCCCATAATACCCAAATGTCCTAATCTTGAGTATGTTGAGTCTGCTTCACTCAAAGTTATATAGTGGAGAATTTGGTGAGCGTTCACTCTGGTGAAATAGCTGGTTGATTTTGGGGAAAGCTTTAGAAACCATTTAGAAAAATGTTACATGTGTTGCTTTAATGAAGAACTTCACAGTACACACCCTGCTTTGTAATTATACTGAGAATGAAAATAGATTTTACTGTTGTGTAAAGTAAGTAAGTAAGAGAAGACAAATCATTAACAAGATTCAGAACAACAAGTGAAGGCTTTACCACTAAATTCAGTAATCAATAAAGAGAGGCATTGAATGAGTAATACAGAAAAAATATTTGGACACAGGCGTTTACACTGGTGGGTGGCGGTATTCACCAAAACGTTGCTTGCGACTTGCCATAAAAAAAAGAGGAAGACGAATGCGCATGCCCAGTAGTGCCTTTGTGTAGCCGGAGGATTGATGCTAACTGCTAGCCTCAAACATTAGACGACACAGAGGTAGTTAGCAGGTTAGCCGCTCAGCTAACCATGGTGAACGTAAAGAAGCGGAAAGGTCGAGTCGTGATTGACTCTGACTCAGAGGATAGCGCTAGCGACGATAATTTAGATCAGGTAGGTCGGCGTTTTCTTATTTTGTTAAAACCGTCCGGCTTTTAATTTGTCAACATTGTGTTATAAAGCTAATGCGTGCTAACTGGTTGCGCTGTGTTTGGCCTCGCTTGAAAAAACGGATTCTAGTTATCATATTTGTTTTAACACCTAATTAAACTCAATCACACTCGTATATTTTTCCCCCGTTGCGTTTATTAAATGTTTGCGCATTTATTCTTAAAGATCAGGTAGCGAAGTTGTGTTAACGCAAAGGATACGCTCTGAGAGATTCTCTGAGCACAGTAACCTCAGAGTGTTATGTTGCTACAAAAATGTCGCGCCACTGGATTGTTTCTGTTTACTACGAAGCCGCGTTTTGTGGCTGTTGTGGACTTTTGTATTCAATAGTTGCAAATTATTTGGCAATGTTGTGATACCGTGAACAGGAGCAAATGCACAGACGGTCATGATTTAAGATTGAACCTTATCTCTGAGTGACGTCATAGGTGCGGAGATGAAGTCTATTTCTGTTGTTGACAAAACGCGCCACGGAAGAGCACTCATAGGGAACTATCAGGCCGGCACTCCGGCAGAATAACGGCAAACTATGTGCACAATCTTTGTGAAAACAGTGCTGTTCGAATGCTGTCTCTTTATACTAACTCTACTGCTCCATTAAAAACAGTGTCATTTTTATACTTTCATTCTTACTTTCCCATTATTACCTTCTCTCTTGTCCTCAAGAATGTGACTCTTCAAATGTAATTTTTTGTATGTCAAGCCAAGTCCATTTGATCTTAACATCAACACAGTTGCAAAAAGTTCTTGATTTGGAAGTGAATGCAGGTCGTCCATAGACGATGTAATACAACATATTCAATGAATACATTTTCACAAGCACCTAAGGGTGCAGTTTTACTTAACAATTTAGTATTTTCTTCTAAGGGTAGAAATGTTATGAAAACATTCCATTTTGTTTAAACATTGGTGGGTAAAAACTAATTACATAATACATAAAGTGTTTCCCATAGAAAAATTGTAAATTAAGGTGGTTAAAAAAAAAATCAAACTGATGCCACAGATTCATGTCATCAATACACTACTTAATTAATCTCCCATATGCTTCAATAACTTACGTGAATTTTGTTAACATAATGCACCACAATAAGGTTAATTACGTACAAACTGATTTTTATGGACGCTATATACTTCATTTAGCCTATATTGAATTTTCAAGTCAAGGTGGTTGGTGCTTATTGTCAAGGTTGCCACCTTAACTAGAGAGTGCTGTGTAAAACACACAGCTACTGTCTTTAGTCTTCAACCATTACCAGTTTAGAAACACTGCTTTATAACCTCCCATATTGTACTTGCTTTGCATTCAACCTCTAAAGATATGATACATACAGTGTCTTGGCCCAACAGATCAATATTTTATGTCTCTTTGTGGCAACTACTTTCACTGATCTCTATCATATCTGAATTTGCTATTTACTGTTCACACCACAGACTCTGTACACTATGTTTTACCCTCTTTGGTCTTAGGCATGGCAGAATAAGAGGCTACTCCAATATGAATAAAGTAGAATTAAACCTAGACGGTTGTGGCTTAAAGGCTTGTGCAGCTTGCCTTAAAGCTTTGTTCTCCTAAAATCACAAAAAAGCTCATTCTTTTTTATCAATTATGCAAAACCTAAAAAGATACACATGCTTTAATATAAGATGTATGAAGAGTGCCTATTTAATGATAAGATTTATAATATAACAGTTGTAGTAATGTAATTGTTTATTTATGTTACATATATTGCCTGTAGAAGGAAACTTTTTTAATGTAGTTGACCACTTTTTATATATAAAAAACTCTAAACTCTATTGTAATTATATAAAGATGTTTAAAAGTTAAACTTAGAATAAACATTTTCTGAACTATTGTTCTTCTTGCTTAGATTAGTCAACAGAATAGTTTGATTTTCTTATTGCAGACCAAAGAATGACAACATAGTTACATAGTTGTTTTAAGTCTGAAATGTCCTGCTTTCATCATCTGTTAATTGAAATGTTTTTACATTCATAGATTAATATTAGAAATTGTTTTCTTCAGAAATAGTACTGACTCACACTTTGGCTCAAAATGTGTTCTGGCCTTGTGGGTGAATGAACACAGAAACATTCACATTTGCTCTTTGCACTTCGTCTTAAGGAATTTTAAAGGCAATTTTTGGCTCAGTTTGGACTGTTTTTTGACCGTTTTATTTGATGGTTAATTAAGGATTGTATTGGCATTAGCATGCGTGCAAACTGTACATTCAAGGATAATGTTATCCAAATCTATGCTATGGAGTTGGATTAGACAATCAAACATGTCATTTAAAATTGTGGACTGTTTTGTTTCACTTTTAGGAGCTGTTGTCTCTGGCAAAGAGGAAGAGGGTAGATTCAGGTGAGCAGGATGAGCCAGTTACCAAGCCAGCAGCATCTACAGACTCAGAGACGTCCGACAGTGATGATGAGGTATGACAGTTGTGTAATTTTCATTCATTTATTTTATCATTTTACAATCCACTTTGTGACACTGCATGTAGTTTAAAGGCACTTAAATTTAGGTTGGGGCATTTAATCGAACGTTCAATATTCACATTCTTGACACATTCTTGCCCAGTATCATATATTTAAACATTACATAGGTTTACTGCAATGAATTTGAAATGTGTATATATCTTGTTTCCAAGTGGACGGTGGGCGGCACCAAAGGCAAAAAGAAGGTTAAACCGGGGAAGGGGTCTGAGAAGAAGACTGCCACAAAGAAGAAGGTTAATAAAGCCACAGCGTCTGGCAGCTCAGATGGAGACAGTTCAGCTGAAAGTTCAGCACCAGAAGAAGGTATATTTTAAAGTGCAAGATAGAAACATTGCCTTTTCAAACGTGTTGCTTATTTTTTATGTTTTATTTTCTACATAAAAAAATCTTTGATATTAGTTTAATTAATTAGAAGCAAGTCTACCAATGAAAAAGATAAAAAAAATACATGTATAAGCTTTAGAACAGAATGGCAATGCATAAAATAGCAATATGCAGATTACATTTATCAGCCGGGTTTAATGTTGGTGGGTATTTCAAGTGGCTTGGATTAGATGACTCAGGCTCTCATCCCTTTTATCCCTCCTGGCACACAGCATAACATCCAAGCCTTTTGTTCATAAGTGTCCTGCTTTGCACCGAAACCACAGACTTTTCACAGCCTCTTTGTAGTCTCGAAATGAGTAGTCTTCCTCAGATATTTTTAGGCATTTTATCAAGATTTACTTACAGCTATTACATTTGATTAAAATATTGTGCAGTAAAATGGAGACTTTCTGCATTGATTTGCAAAAGTAAATTTCCTTAAGTACATGCTTTAATTATGTGCTTTCTGTTGTTCTGGTGTGAAGCCTGTCCTACTATGAAGTTTTGCATTGGTAATGGCTTTAGAAGCAAATTGTTACAATCACTTTATATTGAGCATTTTTGTAGTAAGTGTATGAGTCAGATGCACCACAGCCTTTCAAAGAATCACAAAATTAAACCTCAAAACCATAATAAAGATATACTGACACAAGAATTATTGTGTAAATTGATTAATTTGTACTAAATTCAACCCCCTCTTTAGGTGAGGTGTCTGATTCAGAGAGCAACAGCTCGTCGTCCAGTTCCGACTCGGACTCCTCTGAGGACGACGTTTTCAGGGACGGCTACGATGACGACCTGATGGGAGACGCAGAGGACAGAGCTCGACTGGAGCAGATGACGGAAAAGGAGAGAGAACAAGAGCTGTTCAACAGAATCGAGAAAAGAGAGGTGCTGAAGAGACGGTAAGTGAGAAAACAGCCATATGCATTTACATTTTTGTAACTGGGAATGTGTGTGTGTGTGTATGTGTATATATATATATATATATATATATATATATATATATATATATATATATATATTAAATTTGTGTATGTTTTTTCCAGGTTTGAAATCAAAAAGAAGCTAAAGACGGCAAAGAAAAAGGAAAAAGAGGAGAAGAAAAAGAAGCAGGAAGAAGAACAAGAAAAAAGGAAACTATCTCAGGTTCAAGACACACAAGTGGTAAGACTCATTTGAGTTTTGTGTTTTTCTCTTTAATCTGTCTCTTTAAAAGAAAAACGGTTAATTGGACAGATTCACCCATGGACATCTTTTGTAAACCACTGTGATTATGTTTTGGGAGCAGGTCATGTCACACAACAAAGAAAGACGATCCAAACGTGATGAAAAACTTGACAAGAAATCCCAAGCCATGGAAGAACTAAAGGCTGAACGTGAGAAGAAGAAAAACAAAACAGGTGTGTAACACAAGCGTTTTATTGCTTGTCGTTGATGTGGTGACAATTGTCATGTGACATTTTTCACTAATATATGACCTTTTGGGAGCAGCTGAGCTGTTGGCCAAACGTGAGCCTCTGAAGACAAGTGAAGTTTACTCAGACGATGAAGAAGAGGAGGAGGAAGATGACGACAAATCATCAGTCAAAAGTGACCGTAGTTCACGGTCCTCATCTTTTGATGACGACGAGTAAGCACAACTTTTGCTCAAGAAGTAAAGGGAGTTGCTACAAGTGTCCTCATGATGCTTCATTTTAACTGGTCCACAGGAAAGAGGAGACTCCACCAAAGTCGCAACCTGTTTCACTTCCAGATGAGCTCAACCGGATCCGTCTGTCCAGACACAAGCTGGAGCGCTGGTGCCACATGCCGTTTTTTGCTAAGACTGTGACTGGCTGCTTTGTGAGGATAGGGATCGGGAACAGCAGCAGTAAACCAGTTTATAGGGTAAGCTTGCATCCACATAACAATATTTTCTTGTCTAACAGTATTAAGGCCTTTGTAGCAAATTACCCAAAGTCTTATTAGTGATATCTAATTACAAATATTTGTTGTTAAAAGGTCGCTGAAATTGTGGATGTAGTAGAAACAGCAAAAGTTTACCAGCTTGGAACAACACGAACAAACAAAGGACTACAGTTAAGGTGGGTATCACAATAAAGCTATGTCTCTGAATGTCCATCTTCTATTCATTTATAATATTTTCTATCTTTCTCAGGCATGGTGGAGACACACGGGTGTTTAGACTTGAGTTTGTATCAAATCAGGAATTCACAGACAATGAGTTTATGAAGTGGAAAGAAGCAGTAAGTGCAATGAAATAGCAGTTTATTCAAACCATATTATTGCTGTGGAGTAAGTTCACATAAACCTTTGTGTTCTTTTGTTTTTTTGAAGATGATGGTTGCAGGGATGCAAGTACCAACTCTTGATGAAATCACCAAAAAAGAGCAGTCTATCAAAGAAGCTCTGAATTACAAGTTTAATGACAAAGACATAGAAGATGTAAGTCTGCCTCTGTTTATTTCTACGTCCTGTACTTCTGCACCATGCAACCCAACTAAGAAATAATTTTTACATTTATAGATTGTAAAAGAGAAGGACCGATTCAGAAAAGCACCACCAAATTATGCCATGAAGAAAACGCAGTTACTGAAAGATAAGGTACAGTGCTCTTTCCAAATAAACATGAGTATTCAATTGCATTTTGAAGCCATTCATTTGTCACTCTGTGTTTTGATACAGGCCATGGCAGAGGAGAGTGGAGACGGCGAAAAAGTGAAAGTAATCCAAGATGAGCTGAATGAGCTTGAGGAAAGAGCCGAGGCCCTCGACAGGCAGCGGACCAAGAACATCTCTGCCATCAGGTTTGTGATATCTATTAATTAATAATAATTATTATTATTTGTAAATGATCTGATTTAGAAAAGTGTTTGACTATCTAAACAAAAGTATGATTATTGTTTAAAGCCAGGAAGTCAGAAGTAACACATGATATTGATTATGTCATACAGCTACATTAATCAGAGGAACAGAAGCTGGAATATTGTTGAGTCTGAAAAAGCCCTTGTGGTAAGTCTGAAGATCCCTGTCCAAAAAGCAAATGGTATTGAAAATAATGTGTATTAATTAGTCCTTGTATATCTTTTTTCAGGCTGAGGGACAAAATAGCAAAAACCAGCAAATGGACCCTTTCACACGAAGACAATGCAAACCCACAATGGTGTCCAATGTAAGATTATAGTCCTGTCTGCAGATATTTCTTAATTTCCAATGTTTTTTCCAATTTGTTTCCTACATTAAACATGTTTTGTTCTGGTTCTGTAGGCCAGAGACCCTTCAGTCCATGCAGCTATTCTTGCTCATCTCAATCAGAAATATGGCTCAGGATCAACACCGGACGTTTCAAGCCCTGACATAAACAAACCAGTAAGAGCCACCCAAGTGAATTCTGACATTGTGTTTGTTTCATATTAGATTAGATTAGTACTTTATTGATCCCCAAGGCAATAGCATAGAAAACATTAAAACATTTGTGTTATGTGTTAGACTAACCCCTCTGTGTTCTAGAAAGTCATAAGTAAAAATTATTTTAGCATGTTAAATGTGGCTTTGTGGAGCTCATATGAAAGTTTATATACATTTCCATTTTTTTTCCCAGGATAGTAAGACGAACCCAAAAGACAAAGATCTCCCCAAGCCAAACACAGACCTGTCAGAGGACTTGTTTAAAGTACACGATTTTGATGTTAAAATTGATCTTCAAGTTCCTAATGCAGGTGAGTTGATGCTTAGACTCACATATTAACACAAAGAGTTCATATGTGAGTCTGATCTTTAATTATGGTGATGTGACTTGTGCAGAGGCCAAGTCTTTGTCGGTGAGCTCCAACTCTCTACCAGTGAAGGATGGTGCTCCTCGCCGTTCCCTCAACCTGGAGGACTACAAGAAGAGGAGGGGTCTGATCTGACTTGGCCAGTCCCATCTATCTGGAACAACAATGCATGTGCAACTGGCTGACTGTAAGAGTGTCTGAGATGGAGTGAATGAAAATGTTGAATGTTTGAATCCAGATGTACGTGTGGGTGAATGTTGATGGATGACTGTTTATTCTAACGGAGGAAATACTGAAAAGGAAGGATCTCTCTTGGAAAGATTTGTCCATGTTCTTTTTACATTATCACACACAAGCTGATATATTGAGATGTGTTTTTTTATGCATTAAGCTTTTCTCCAATTTCTTTGAGGACAGGATCCTAATGGAGTCCATTTCTATTTGTCCCTCAGATGACAAAAAGCTTGTGGACTTTACCTGAACAAAGACAATATCGTAGACAGCTGAGATTATTGAGGTATTTGACATTTTTGAACTGGACTCTAATGGAGGTATTTCCAGTAAGAGTTGACGTAATTCTTTCACCTCCATTAAGTGTCTCATGCTCTCACGGTGCATCTTGATTTTAAAGCCTCATGGCCTTCTGCAGAGTGTAAATGTGTTCACCATCTCTGAATCAACCATGATACCGGCTTTTTTTTTTTTTTACTTTTTGAAGTCTTTGAAACAACCCAATTTAAGAGGAAACCTTTTCTATGGCTGGTTTGCTTTGTTTTATTTTCTCCAGTTGGTCTTTCATGGGACAAGTCTCCCACTCTTAACTCCCAGAGCAGATTCTGTGTTAATGTGTCTATAGTCAGTTGTATTGATGTGGCATGCCATGTAAATATGCATTTTGGAGTGAGTGCGGGAAAAAAAATAAAAAGGCACTGTTTCATATGTATTGTGTGTGTTTCTTTTCCACTTTTTTATTGCAAAAGGTTCTATTACAATCTGTCACAGATCCATCCATCCTTCTGTTTTGAGAGGACGTGCCTAAAGCACCTCTAATTGATAGCGTTGACAAATGTAAGAAGGTAAAATTTAATGTTTATACATAATTTTTAAGCGAACATAGGTGGAGCAGGCAAAGATAGTTTGTTTTCTTGGGGAATTCCATGATTATCTTGGAGAATGTAAAGCATTGCCGCTATAAACATATTGTCATTGTATATTGTCAACTAGATCCTTTCAGTGATCTAGTTATTAGAATACTAACTACATAAACACTTATTTTATAAATTTGCTCATTAACATTAACATGTACAGAAGACTACCATCTATTGCATTTAGCTTACGTTGAGTTTTATGTTAAAATATTTTGTTTATTGATATTAATATTTTAGACAGGCTTTACTGTGGGCGGTCTGTTTGGGTCCTTGCAGCGCTTCCTGGTCCACGTATTGAGAAGATCCACAAATATCCTCTTTGACAGGTTATGACAGCTACCTGTGTTAAGCCAACCTGTATTCTTCTTGAATTTTGGATTGTGCTTCAGCGATAGTCAGATGAGTTGAGATAGTTTATGGTTTTCATGTCCTTTTATCGGTGAGTATCTTTCATCAACTAGCCTGCTAGCCAGTTAGCTTTAGCACTTTAGCCCCAACCAGCTCTGTTTACTTTGGTTTTTATAGCTTTGACAAAACTGTCGTGGAAGGCATAGAGTCATGTCGTCTGCATTTTGAAGAATAAAACTAAAAAGCATTGGCAAAAGACATAGTATGTAAGGTTTTTTCGTATCTGGGCGTTTAGTTAACATAACTTTGTAGCCTATATGTTGTAAATTGACAAGAGTTTTCATATAAAATGTGCAGTGTTTAAAAACCGTATAATAGTTCAAGTGAAAATTTAATGAATGTTTATACCAGAACTTGGTAATAGCTTTACTGACTTTGTTTTTGCCATTAGGATGCAAAATGTCTTGGTTTGCTGACTTGGCTGGGAAAGCTGAAGACTTTCTCAATAAAGTGGACCAAGGGGCTGCCACAGCTTTGACCAAAGAGAGAACATCCTCCTTCACATCGTATGAGGTAGAAGCAGCTGTGAAATCAGAGAACAAATCTGAAGTAACTCCAGGACATTACTCCTCTCATAATGCACTGAGTTACATCTCTGCAGCAGCCGGAAATATCAAACAATCAAATGCCACCGTTTTGGCCGGGACAGCCAATGTGTCCAGTACACCCAGCACCAGTTCTGCTAAGACTTCATCTGGTTTTGTGAGGCCTAAAAAGAGCGACCTGGATGTGGATGATGACATGCTCTTTGACTTTCTTAATAGTTCAGACCCACCAATAGCCAACAGAAGAGATTCAAGACGAGAAACTGTAAAGGCTCCGGTCACAGAAACGCTTAACCCAACGCCTCCCCCAACCGTTACTCCCCTCACGGTGCCATCAGCCCCCTCCACACCCCCGTCCACTCGTGGTGTGTCCCGGGCCTCAAGCCTCAGCTCTCTGTCTGCTCTTAGCATCAAAACATCAGAAGAGAGCTCAACCAAAGAGCCAAGCCAAGGTACTGACACAACCAAACATGACTCTCACCCACAAATATGTAACAATGATTTGAACTAATACACGTACTATTCATTTTTATCAGGAATACATGTAACAGAACAGAAGTTAAATAAATTGATGATATTTTCAACAATAAAACATTAATGTAAGATGTTAATCTGTATAAACATCCACAAACATGTGGCTTTGTGGCTTTGCAGACACACCTGAAAGTTCAGACTCTGGTTTGGCTGCACCACAAGAGTCTAGTAGGCAAGAGGCACCACCCCCAGAGGAACCACTGAGTCAGGTCCTGTCCAGTCTGCGCCTGGAAAACCAGCTTCTGCGAAGTGAAGTGGTTTCTCTCAACCAGGAGATGGTTTCAGTCATTCAGAGGGCGAAAGACTTACAAGATGGTAAGACACACAATAAACTGTACAGTGAAGGATGGTATGTATATAGACTGTGTGTGTTTTTATTAACAATATCTTCACTGGATCAGAACTGAACCAGTCTCGCTTACGTGCTGACAAATGGAACTCAGAGCAGTCATTGACAAACCGCAGTTTGAGGGAACTTCAGTCACAGGTTGATGACCTCACTGAAGCACTCTCTGCCAAAGATGGTCAACTTGCAGTCTTGAAAATCAGACTTGATGAAGCTGATCAGCTGCTCAAGTCTCGCAGTGCAGCCTTAGAAGAAGCACAGAAAGAGAAATTGAGGTACGGTCTTGTTATGATATATTTGAAGTAACTTGTATACTATCTACAACATTACAGGTTATTAAGTCAAACCTGCTTACTTTTTTATGATTCCTTTTTCTATAGAATTATGCAAGATCATTCAGAAGGGAGCAATATCCACTCACAATCTCTTGAAACCATGCAAGAGAGGCTGCGAGAGACCGAGCTGTCTCTCAGAAGGGAACAGGAAAGCTATCGACAGATGCAGGTAGAAATAAAAAGGGCTTGTTTGGTTTTCTTTTTTTTGTCTTTAAGAAAGATTACCAAAAATATTAAAGTAATAACGTAATCTGTAATATTTTTTTAAAACACAGAGTGAATATTCTTCTCGGCTGTGTAAAGTGGAGGCTGAGAGGCAAACCCTTGCTGAGACAGTGACAGCATGTGAGCGGCGGGCTGCAGAGGAAAAGCTCAGGGTTGATGACTTCCAGCAGCAATTGAAAAGTGCAAAATCTGCAGCTGAAACTGCTAAGCAGGAGTTACAGGAGTATAAGCAGAAAGCTTCACGCATCCTACAGGTGCAGCTCATAGCATTCAGCCTTTTATAAAACATTCATCATATAGTTTGTTTGACCATTGTTTGAACATTCAACAATTACAGTCCAAAGAGAAGCTGATCAGCAGTCTGAAGGAGGGGTCCGGCCTAGAGACTCTAGATGGAGCCATGGCTCTGGAGCTGGAAGAACTGCGTCACGAAAAAGAGTTGCAGAGAGAAGAGATACAGAAACTTCAAGGACAGGTTCAAACACTTCGGACAGAAATACAGGTAAAAAGCAAGTCACAAACTTGAGTAAAATGTAAAAAACATTTGGTAATTGGTGTTATTATTCTCAAAAAGGATTTAGAAAATCAGGCCATGGCAGAAGCAGAAACTTGGCGGGAGCTGCAAGTGCAGTTAGAGGAGCAGCAAGCGTTACAGAACAGAGCCAAGCAGGAACTGGAGGCAGAGGTCGAACGCTACAAACATGTAAGAGAATTAGATCATAAAAGATGTATTTACGAGTAACTATAATATTCAGAAAAAAATTTAAAATATTATAAAAATTACAGGAACTACAATACTTGGAAGAAGAAGAGCATCGAGTCAAATCTTCTCTCCAAAGCCGAATAAAAGACAGAGAAGATGAAATCCAAAAACTCAGGAACCAGGTTAGTCACCTTTATTGGCACATTGAATCTACCAATAAATCCCTTTTTTATTTTTTTCCTTTTTTTTCCTAATAGACAAACTTTTTTTCTTTTTTACAGTTGACCAACAAGACTCTAAGCAATAGTGGCCAAACAGAGCTGGAGAATCGACTCCACCAATTAACAGAGACCCTGATCCAGAAGCAGACAATGCTGGAGGCTTTAGGCACAGAGAAAAACTCCTTGGTGTTTCAGCTGGAGCGCCTTGAACAACAGCTGAAGAGCGCACAGGGCGCACAGAGCGGAGGGCCTTCCATCAACATAAGTGCTATAGAGGGGCCGGGTAAGCTTTGGTCTCTTAATCTTAAGCAGTGATTTCTTAATAATGGCCTTGTTTATAAATCATATTCAATTCTGACTCATGTTCTTTGTATTTATTCCATATGGAAAATTTCAGGGGCAAGACAGAGAAATACACCAGTCCTGTTTAGTGACCAAGACAGCCCGGGAGTTTATGGAAAAGTACGCAAGGCAGCCAGCTCCATTGACCGTTTCAGGTAAGATTTCAGTAAGATTTATATTTTCATACACATACTCATGTTTGGCCAAAATCTCTGCAAGAAACTCGCTACATTTGTTACATTACTGTATGAACTGCTTATTCTTCTTTCTTATGATATAAATCTTAATATTTTCATTTTAGCATCAGATTGGGAATCTTCTTGAGGCGTTACCCAATGGCCAGAGTTTTTATTATCCTCTACATGGTTAGTATGGGTTCATATTGGTTAATTTATGTTCTTAACAGCAACATTAATTAATAAAATTTATAATTGTTTCACAGGTTGCACTGCACCTCTGGGTCATGATCGTTCTTCTCACGTACTCACCAGAAATGCACCACAGCTCTCCTGATGGAAGATAGATGGATAAAAATTGAAGAGGAAGGACGTAAAAAGATGTTTCCTTTAATGCCTTTGATGTAAGGATGGTCCATGCTGCTAAGTTTGGGCTTTGGGACTTGATGCTCCCTGTTTTGCACAGAAAATGAAAATTATTAAATAAACATTTCCCTAAATTCATCAACCTAAGATCAGTAGCTGGCAACTGTAATAAGAAGATATAAATATTCAGATTGAAATGATGTGCTTATGACAGTTTAAACAATCTCACATGTTCTTCTTATTGCCAGCTTTCAAACCTCTGTTCCACTAAGAGATTGTATCTAACATCATGTAAAATAAAAGTCTTTTAATAAACTAAGTAACATAAGTGTTTTAAATAACTGTATGGCTTTGACTAGAACATGTTTGGTTGAGAGATAATTGCCCAATTGTTCATTAAATTATTATGCTAAGGAAGTCCATGTATTTACATGTAAATATAAAATATTTTAACATTTTTGTAATCGCTTCAACTTGAATATAAAAATATCAATTGTTGCTTCTATCCATTCACAGTAAGCATGTTAATGTGGAATAGGCTAAGTATAGATAGAGTAAAAACTAAAAATTGTTTTTAATGTAATTAAGAGATGAGAGGTGTAATTTACCAATGCTGTGCAATGTATTTCAAGGTACCATTTTCAGGCAAATAAAGGCAAGATTTGTTTCCCCATCCTCTCATCAGGTATAGTGCTCATCAGGTAAAAATGTCCAATCAAGCTTTTGAACTTTAGACATTTAACAAAGAATATATTTTATAGCTTTAAATGCAGGCATATTTTGCATCCAAGCGCCAATAACTTTCTTTACACGTCTTTCATCTCTGGGGAATCCGGTCGTGAACTAATGCCGTGAACGCCTCTTACTACTGTAACGTCCAGTGGTAACGTCTCGTCTTTGTTGGTCCTCCAGCGCATCCCACAATGCACCGGGGTTGTACCTCTGTGTCCACGTCAAAGCTGACAACCATCACCGCAACCCTCCGAGCCGATAATGGCTGCAGTTGAGGTGGCACTTTCCGAGCTATGTGTTGTCCAGACGGGCTAAAAACTACCGAAAACACCGCTGACGGCTGCTTCCGGTTGCACGGATTTTGAGCAAAGAAGTAAAGCTAATGTTTACTGGTTTGGCAGGAATGTAAGCTCAGTTAGCTCGCTTGTACTGATAGATTCCTCCAGGCAGCCGGGTCAGCTGTTATCAGCCGCAGCTAAATAAACTCTAAAACCCACTTAAGTAACGGAAAAGATTGGGAAATTTTGTGGTTTCATCCCCCGCTGTGTTTACCGCTTGTTTCTGGGATTTATGACCACGCTAATTTTACCACCTCTTGACGTAAAGCGAAGCTAGCCCCCCTGCGCTTTTGGCCGCTAGCTTTGTTTTTTTTGTTTTTAGCCCATCTCAACATGTCATCGTGGTTGGGTGGACTGGGCTCTGGCCTCGGTCAGTCTCTTGGCCAGGTCGGCGGCAGCCTGTCCACTTTCACCGGACAAATCTCAAACTTCACCAAAGATATGCTGCTCGAAGGGGTGGAGGAAGTTGGAGGTGGGTGTAATGTCTGCTTCTCCTTCTTGTGTTTTAATATAGTGAAGTTCGGTGGAAAAACACTTGTTGCACACGATATAGAGGTCAGTCACATTGAAATGTATTTAGTAGAGAATAGACAAGTCCTTGTTTCCTTGTGATTAGAGTATTTAGTAATATATAAACCATCAACCCACCTGTCTTCAGTGTGTGCTTGGTGTTGACTTCCAGTCCAATATCGATGCATTGGAGTTAAATATATCCACAATATATATGACAGAATAAGTGAAAATAGTATTTATGTGAACCAAAAAAACTCTAAAGAGGAAAAAACACATTTGTTTCTGACAATTCACATTTATAACGTATTGTCACTATATTACAATAGATGTGTTACAATTTGAAAGTCTGATGACATTTACATTTAGGCATTTAGCAGACGCTTTTATCCAAAGGTACTTGCATGTGGCTTCCATTCCAAAGACCTTGGAAAACCTTTTTGTGCTTGTGAATGCTGAAAACAAAAGTGATGGAAGATTCAAAATTTAGCACACACTTTTGAGTGCCTTTGTCTGAGTTATTATTTCGCGTTTGACACATACAAGGCTTTAATTTTTATGGAGAAATCACTCAAAACATTCTGTTCATTGTGAGTAACACTAGAGTGGATTTTCTCTCAACAGTGACAAAAAGAAGCAGATTGTATTTACTTGTTGAATATCATCTTGTTTTGACCTCAACGCATCGAATCAATACAAATCAATCAGTCCAAAGCTAATGGACAGTGAGTGATAAAGCTGACTCTAACAGAAAGTATCCAACTCGCAGCCGCAGACAAAAAAAAATAAGCTCTTATCACAGAGCCAGCTGGGAGTCTCTCTGCACAACGTCCATTTTAAAGTGTTTGAGTAAAGATATGAACTGGAATTTCCTGTCACTAGTAGTTCAGCCTTGAATAAATTCTATGTGCCAGTCAGCAGACAGCTGCTGAGATCGTGTAGCACTGACAAGAGCTCAGAAAACGTTAGCCTGTTCAGTCATGCATGTTTGTCTGTCATGTGAGCCTGCTTAAGCTGATATTATGGGAGATGGCTGTGACTAAGATACAGACAGGCCCAAAAAATGTTGAAAAGGGCCTGTTTGTCACAAGATCAAACAAGCTCAAAACATTATCCTGTGCTAAGAAACATTATGGTTGTGTTATTTTTGGCATGTTGGTGTATTGTATTACAGCAAACTCCACAGCAGATGGCATCCTAATCAGCTGGCATCACAACATACCATAGTTTCATGACAGTGACCGAAACCACTACTTAGTGCAAAAGTTAAATAAATTATGTTGTCTATGGCTCTCCAAATCTGGCATATTCATAAAATATTTTACTAAGACTGATTTATTTTATTTACTGAAGTGAATGTTACATGATTTCATTGTAATCCTGTGCCTTGATAAAGACAAAAGTATTTATTAATTATACAAAAAACACAGAATTTACTGTTCTATCTTTTTTCAGATTAGTTTAACAAGCCAGACAAAACATAAATCAAAAACTGACTAACAAAGCAGCAGAAATCAAGCTTGTATGCTATTTTGCATTCGCAGGTACTGTCGCTTGAGTCTGTTGTCTTTGAAGATTGCTAAGAGCATTTATTGGTTAACACAAACTAATTACATATAGGTTATATATTTTGTTTTGTAACTGTAAATTTGAATGGTAAATAATAACTGTTTTATTGGGAACAACAAGTATATTCTAAGTAAGTCTTACTTCTAACAATAATAACAAAAAATATTGTTGAAGTATGTTTATGCTTACTTTCTCACTGTAGATACAACCACAGAGCTACATGTGTCCAATTCCAAGTTGGCAGACGTTGAAGCTGCTTTTTCCACACAGAAATCTGAGGTTGGACTTCTTACTCTTATTCTTGAAGCTTTGTAGCCAAGAGTTGTTACTGTTGTTCACTGTATTTTCCAGCTATATTTATTTTTGGTTGTTTTCTTTTTGCCGTAGTATGAGCGCTTGAAGAGGCTTCATGCTGAGCTCGAAGAGAAACTGGAGGCAGCCGAGATCCAGATTAAACGGCAGTCTGCAGAATACAGGATGCATCTGCAACAGAAAGATGTAAGTAAAGATTTATCTGTAATTAGCTTTTTCCATCTTGTGCAAGAGTTAACTAGATAAAATGCAACATCAGTATTCATGATTTCTTGCTGTAATGTGTTGTTTTTGTAAAATCTTTTTTCCAGGTAGAGATCAGTCACCTCAAAGCTCGTCAGAATGGGCTTCAGGAGGAGGTCCAGAAGCTGCAGCACTCGGCACAGTCTGCATCTCTCAGCCCTGCGGTGCTCCCCGTCACCACAGCTTCCTCTACGTCTACCTCTACCACCGGCTCCTTCCTGCCGCGTCCCACAGGCTCACACCAAGGTTTTCATGGCGACGAAATGGACCTGAGTGACGTGTTGTGGTCACAGCAGGAGATAAACCGGCTCTCGGCAGAAGTGATGCGTCTGGAGGCTGAGGTGGTCCACTGGAGGCGAATGTCACAGGTAACAATCAGCAGTTTCTCACAAAGAGAGTCGTTTGAACCTTCCCTTCTAAACAAAGCTGTTGCACCTACATATTAATCTATAGCCTTGATCTAGATCAATCAAACTGCCAAAGAGGTAAAAAAAATCCACCAGTCTCTGTTAGGGCAGGGCTCTAAGGACAAGAAAAGCTAATTATATTTTAAGCATTCCTATGATTTAAAGTAGCCTTAATAAAAAATTAGCTGTAATGAATAAGGTTTATACAATAGCACTAAAAACATTAATACTAACTGTTCTTTTCTTTCAGACATCGACAGCAGCAGGTGCAGGAAATGGTGATCAGGTTGAGATTCTCAAGCTTCAAAGGACTATTAAGGTCAGCCATAAACAAACTTTTTTTAGTATGTGAGGTTAACTTCCTCTTTAGAGAAACTACACAGAGAGTTAGCCCCGGATATCTTTCATTGTATTTCAACAGGAGCTGCGAGAGGAGATGAGTCGTGAAGTGGATGAACACCAGCATGAACTGGCCGCTGTGCAAGACGCTCAGCGCCAGAAAATGGCCGAGGTCATGCGGCGTCACAGAGACGAGCTCGCAGAGTACGAGGAGAGGATAGAGGAGCTGGAGGAACAGATTCAAAACGGTAAGAAATGTCTTTCTCACATATTCACACAGGGACTTTAAATAACTAATGCAAAGACACAGGACAAATTAAAAGGATATCAATAAAGCAATAGATAAAGTAATGGTGTAAGGACACAGTAATAAAAGTGCATACAGTACACAAACGCAGTACACAGAAAAGCTCTTGTGATGTCACCACAAAGTTGCAGAAGTAAT
Source organism: Neodontobutis hainanensis (assembly GCA_024349245.1). Classification (NCBI taxonomy): domain Eukaryota; kingdom Metazoa; phylum Chordata; class Actinopteri; order Gobiiformes; family Odontobutidae; genus Neodontobutis; species Neodontobutis hainanensis. The sequence goes on along the minus strand of JALDNG010000006.1, from coordinate 330,437 downwards.
ATAATTAAATGTATTTAATGTCATTATAGTAAAAATTATCAAAGGGTTACATACATTCATAAAACAGACTACACCTCACACCATCAAATGTATGTACCAAGTGAAAATTTCAAACAGTTGAGCTTACTTAATAAAAACAATAGCTACACATACATGCATGTTTTTTGTCATGATTGTTATGAATCCTAAACAAAATACTCACACTCGATCTTTATTTTTCTCTGCAGCTGGTGGTCAGTCCAGTTCTTCGGCCGATGCCCCAGAACTTCTCGAGCTTCAGAAAACCATCAGCTCGCTGCAGAAAGCAGCACAGGAGCGAGAGAAGCAGGTGTCCGAGCTGAGAGCCACTCTGGAGGAGGCTCAGAAGAAACAGGCCTCGCTGCAGCTCGAGAAAGACGACGTTCAGGAAGAAAACGTCGGCCTGTTGGAGAACTACACACGACTACAAGCCTCTGTGTCCGAGCTTCAAACACGTGTTCTAGAGCAGGAAGGAAAGACTCTGCAGAAAGCACAGCTCGACCATGAGATACAAGTGTTGAGGACAAACCTGGCAGGTACAAGATTCAGTTTAATAGAGACATCTTTCACTGCTGTGTAAGGAACAATCTATTTTTTTTTTTTTTTTTATGTAGATGCTCAAAAAGAAATAGAAAGACTAAAAGAGATGGGAGAGGCAAGTATAAACTCAAACATTCTATATGTGCTCTAATTAAAGTTGGACAAATTGTTTTACTCGCTTAATAACTTATTATTAATATTATTATTATTATTATTATCTTATTATGCATACACTAGACACGTCCACACGAAGAAGTGGAGCATGCCGACATTTTGGAACTGAACACTATAATTGGGTCTTTAAGACAAGAAAAGGAAGTCCTTGAACAAGAAAAGGTTTGATTTATTCATAAAGTTGTATTGATTAATCCTTTTTTGCCCTTAAAACAACAATATAATACATATTTAATTAAGTTTAAATGTTATGTCATGTTGTAAAATCCAGATATCTTTATGTTAACAGCTTGATCTCCAAGAGAGACTCAAAGTCACTGAAGAACAGTCAGCCAGCATCACCAGAGCAGAGGCAGATGAATCCGAGGAGATGGAGCACCTGAGGACAGAGCTGGAGAGAAGAGAAAAAGCACTAAAGGCTGCTGTGGAAGAACGAGACACTCTGATATCTGAGCTCGAGGAACTGGACCAGCAAAACCAGGATGCAACACAGGTAATGGACCAAAGAGAGTGAATGTTTGATTAATATTTATAAAAGACGCATCCTATTTTCATTCTTCTTTTTCAAATAATGAGGAAATCATGGTAATCCTTTTTTATTTTTTCTTCTTACAGCATATGATCTCAGTAAAGGACCAGCTCTCTGGACAACTGAAGGAGACTGAGGCCCAGCTGGCTACAATCAGCACTGAGCTGAACACAACCAAAGACCAGAAAAGGACACTGGAACAAGAGCTGGATGCCCAAAAGGAGAAAATGAGCCAGAGTGCGTTTACCCTAAACGACCTGCACATGGGAAAACAGCAGCTCGAACAGACGGTGAAGGCGCTAAAGGACAAACTTGCACACGCACAGGAGCAGAGCCGAGAGGCACGGAGAGAGGTTACAGACATTAAAAAGTCTTTACTGGAGAGAGATGAGCAGTTGTCTGTTGCTATAGCACAACTGTATGAGGCTGGAGGCAGAGGGATTGAAGAGCAAAGAGCCAAAGAGGAGGTAGAAAGGAAGGAGAATGAGATATTAGACCTGAAAAGGCAGTTGAGTGAGGTTAAAAGCTCTCAGGAGACGGTGTTATCGGAGGACTATGAGTTAAAGATGGAGAACAGGCGACTAAAGTCAGAAAGTGAAGAGGCTTTGGGTAAACTTGAGGAGCTAAACAGACAGATGTTAGAAAGTCAGAATCATTTAAACAGAACGATCCGAGAGAAGGAGACGCGTATTGAAGCTCTCAAACTGGAAAAAGGACAATTGGAAAATGAGTTGCAGCAGGTTGAAAGGACATTGGCGGAACAAGCTAAACAGTATCAGCAGACGATCGAAGACTTGACACGAGCTCGATCCATGGATGCCACGGCTTTACAGACAGAACACGAGCAAGCCATCAAACTCAACCAGGCAAAGGACATGGAAATTGCTCAGCTCAAAAGAGACATAGAGCAGCTGGTGTCCGATCATAGAGACACAAACGAGATGCTTTCAATCACGGTTGCCGGCCAGAAGCAGCTGACAGACCTGCTGCATGAAAAAGATACATTTGCAGACACATTAAAACAAAATGCGGCAGATTTACAGAAAGAACTGGAAAGCAATATTTCAGCTGTGACTAACGAAGCAGAATCTCTGAAACAAGCCCTTGTGGAGAAGGATAAGCAGCTGGGAGGCATGAAGGAGGAGAACAGCCATTTGAAAGAAGAAATTGACCGACTAAGGGACCAACAGAGCAGACCCCAACTTCAGACGGAGCCCCGGACTTTGGACATTATCACAGAGCTAGAGGCTGAAATCACCCAGCTTAAGTCTTCCAGAAATGCTCTCGAAGAAGAGGCACAGACTCTTAGACGAGCAATAGAGGAGCAGCAGGCCTCACTTCTTCTGTCCCAGCAGTCCCTTCAAACGCAGCAGAGTGAGCTTGAGCAGGCTCACGCTCGCCTTCAGCAGTCCACACTCAACTACGACAAACTTATTCACACCAGAGATGAGGAAATAGCACGTTTGAAGGAGCTTAATGAAAGTCGAGGCCGGGCTGATTCTCCTTCAGTTCAAAGAGCAGTCATACTACAAGAGGACAAAACCCAGTCACTAAATCAGGAGAACGGCAATGAAAAGCATGATTTGTCCAAAGTTGAGATTGCAAAATTGGTGAAAGGTATAAAGGAGAAGGAGACTGAAATTATCCAGTTGAGTGAAAAGAATATATCTCTAACTCGACAGTTGGACCAGATGATCCTCCAGAAAGACTTGGAGATTCAAGCGCTTCATGCAAGAGTGTCCATGAGCGCTGGAGGACACAACCAGGACGTACTGTTCCTCCAGCAGCAGATACAAGCCTACGCTGTGGAGAGAGAACAAGTGCTAGCCGTGTTGAATGAGAAAACAAGAGAAAACAGCCAGCTGCGCTCCGACTATCACCGGCTTATGGACATTATGGCAGGGAAGGAGGCCGCTCTGGTGAAGCTACAACAGGAGAACCAGCGTCTTTCCAACATGAGCGATCCCACGGGAAGCCAAGAGATGTTTAAAGAGACAATACAAAATCTTTCTCGAATCATCAGGGAGAAGGACATAGAGATCGATGCTCTCACACAGAAGTGCCAAACACTTGTGACCGTCCTGCAGGCGTCAGGAGGGGAATCCGGTTCAGGCTCTGGGGGGGTCAGTAGTAATCAGTTTGAGGAGCTGCTACAGGAAAGAGACATTTTAAAACAACAGGTGAAAAAGATGGAGGAGTGGAAGCAGCAGGTGACCACAACAATTAAAAACATGCAGCATGAATCGGCTCAGCTTCAAGAGGAGCTGATCAAACTGCAAAGTCAGGTCTCTGCCGACAGCGACTGTAGCTCCAAACTGTCTGTGGATTACACACGGCTCATTCAGAGCTATGAGCAGAAGGAAAAGAGGTTAGGAAGTCTGAGTCAAGAGCTCGCACAAGTTCAGCAGACAATAACACACCTCAGCTCTACGAAGGCCGTCCTGCTGGGGAAACTGGACAGTGTAGCGCAGACTCCTGAAGCTACTCAGACAACCGGGGCTTCACTCGCAGCTGTTCCTAAAAGCCAGCAGACTTCTTCAGCAATAAACAATGAAAACTTGACACAAGAACTAGCATTGTTGCAAAGCCAGCTAACAGAAAAGGACAATATCATCAGGACTATTCAGGAGAATAATCACAGGCTTGCCAATTCGGCATCTGCTTCAGAAATCGAGCAGAAGAGTCACACGGAGGAGGTTCGTCAGGTTAAAGAAAGACTGGACGCTCTGCAGAGGACAGTTCGGGAGAAAGACCTGCTAATCAAAAGCAAAGGGGACCAGCTGAATAATGTGAGTGAGGCTCTGCGAAACCGGGAGAATGACAATGAAGTGCTCAAGCAGGCCGTGACCAACCTGAAAGAGCGGGCGCTGATTTTGGAAATGGACGTCAAGAAGCTGAAGGATGACAACGAGGCGGTAGCAGCACGCTCTCGGGAGAAGGAGTCTGAGTTTAGAGCGCTACAGGAGACCAACATGCAGGTGTCGCTGCTGCTCAGGGAGAAGGAGTTTGAACTGAGCGCAATGAGCGAGAAGTCTGCAACTGTGGAGAGGATGCTCAAGGACAGGGAACAGGTGGGTCAGAATCTAAAGCTAGAAACGGTATAAAACATTTACAGTTAAACATAAGGAGTTGTATATTTTTTTCCACAGGGTAAGTCTGGAGAGTTGAATCAGCTCCTGAATGAACTAAAGTCAATGCAGGACAAAGCAGTGGCCTTTCAGCACGAGAGGGACCAAGTGATGATGGCCCTCAAGCAGAAACAAATGGAGACAACAGCTGTGCAGACCGAGGTAAGACTACACACAGACATTAGTAAGAAAGAGAAGACCAATTGTTGACTGTAATACCTCCAAACCCTAAACATCTCTATTCAAATCAGAACACTGTAGTTGTTCGTCCTGTTTAAAAGATCCATCTTTAATGCCTTTAATAATGTGTCCATTTATTTTACAGCTGCAGCATGTGAGGGATAAAGAGCAGCGTCTCAAGCTGGAGCTGGAAAGACTACGTAATCACTTGCTGGAGATCGAGGACTCGTACACGAGAGAAGCCCTCTCCGCTGAGGACAGAGAGACTGAGCTGCGCAAGAGGGTGGCCCTGCTCGACGAGAAACTGGCCACATCTTCAAGTGCAGTAGAGAACGCCAGGTAAAGATAAACCTGATCATAAACTGTTCACTTTTTAATTTTAAATTGGAAAATATCCTAATGCGTTTTATTCTTTATGTAGCCATCAGGCCAGCATGCAGGTGGAGTCTCTACAGGAGCAACTTAGTGGAGTTATGAGGCAGAGAGACGAAGCACTAGCCCAACTCCGGACGTCCCAGGACCAAGTAAACCAGTATGCAGTGTCCCTTTCCAACCTGCAGATGGTCCTAGAGCAGTTCCAGCAAGGCAAGTTTAGAGAGGCAGCCTTGTTTAAAGTGATCTATTGAATTTGGCTCTTTTTGCCTGAATTACTTTTTTTACAAATAGACAAAAGTTTGACCCGATGTCTGCTTTATTGCTTTTAGAAGAGAAAGCTATGTACTCAGCCGAGCTTGAGAAGCACAAAAGGGAAAAGGAGGACTGGAAAAGAAAAGCTGAAAGACTTGAAGATCAAGCATCTGCACTTCAGGTAAAAATCTCACTTTATCAAGATTTAGGTCTTAATAATATTTAAATCTTAAATCTTTTATGTCTTGCTTTCTGTGTCCTCTTTAGCTGAATCTGGATGAAGCCAATGCTGCTTTAGAGTCTGCGTCTCGTCTCACTGATCAGCTCGACCTGAAGGAGGAGCAACTAGAGGAGATGAAAAAACTAGGTAAGACCAAGCGGCATTATCAAGGGCTTTGGGCTGAAGTCTACTTTACATTACTTTAGATTTTACCAGAAGGGGCAAAAAATTATAGACTAGAGTATAAAATGAGCTACCTACAAATGGGGTCCCTAAAGCTCCAGTATGTGCTCTGGTGACTTTGACAATGGTCTGTGTATGACTATATTTCTCTCTGATGATGGTAGACTGGCCACTAACTATAGATGCTGGATACTGTAGTTTTTATTTAGTTGTAGCTTACACTTGGTTTGACTCACCACGTTTAGTGTAAATTGTAAAGTTTGTAAAATATCTGACCATGTTTTTGTGAAGTCTGGCACTCTTTAATGCCTGTATTGTTAAAAGCAGAATGTGGTGTTTTCACAAGTTTATAACAAAATAAAAGTCTGTAAGCAGTTTTATGTATTTGCTCAGTCTAAAGATGAAATGCTCCTTACATGAAGTTGTGGAAAACACCTGCAGATCTTTATTAGCTGTCTCTCTGCCAGTCAGTACATCCATCTGTGCAGTAGCCTTTGAACGCTGACTTCTCTTTTGTTCCTTCCAGGAACAAAAGAGTATATCTTTTTGAGTGTAAGTGTATTCCTTATTGTCATCACCTGAGATACTCGCACATCTTAGGTCAGGCTCGTCTGGGGTGTCACAGTAGAGTATAACATGGGTTTGATTCCTGACTTGGGTCATTTTTCTTTTTACTACTGTGGCTGACATTGAAAACAAATTATAATAAAAGATATTATAATTAGCTATAATTAGCTCAGTGGGTAGAGCAGTCGTCTTTCAACCCGCAGGTAGTTGGTTCGATTCCCACTCTCCCCACAGTTCATACTGTCGTTGTGTCCTTGGGCAAGACACTTAACCCACCTTGCCTCCAGTGACTGTAACACTGGTAATTACTGTAGAACAATGTAAGTCGCTTTGGATAAAAGCGTCTGCCAAATGAATAAATGTAAATGTAGATATATTGATATATTCTGATTACATTTTTTTATTAATAGGATTGTAGTCTACTGAAATGTGACAATAGACTGATACAAAAGTATTTATTTAATTTGATGTAATGGGAAAAAATGAGAGCTAAAACTATTATAATATGGGTTTTTAATTTGAAATTAAAAAATTTTAGTCTAAAACAAACTAATTTGAATCATCACGAATGCAAATTTGGTTTTGTTACTACTTTTATTTACATTGTATAAAAAATATCACAAATACTACAATAACGTTCCATAATTTATTTTAATTTGTTTAATTTTAAATTTTTATTATGGTCAATAAATAATTGAAAGGTTAAGGCTGAGACAATACACTGCCCTGAAGAGTCCCACTGGACTGCTTTACCTCTTATCAGTTTCAGATTTGGCAAATTCTCAGTCTGTTTTTGTTTCAGCTCCTTCTGGACAATGTTCAGACCCGACGTGGGATTATTTGATGTGAACCTGTGGGAAAATCATGGCTTTTGTTAAGATTGTTTGTCAAAATTTTCACCCACTCTCATGTTGTGTTTTCAGTGAACGTGCGACAGGAGATGTTGGAGGAAGCACAGAGGAAACTAATGGACCTCCTGAACAGCACAGAGGGGAAGATAGACAAGTACGTGTTAACTAAATCTATTTACAATTTCCAGTTGCTGTTTCTAAAACTGTAGTATGTTTTCTGAACCTATATGTTTGAGTATAGTTTATAGTTTATTTTTAATTGTCATTCATTGCTGTCATTCATTTTTGTTTCCAGAGTCCTTATGAGGAACCTTTACGTGGGCTACTTCCACACTCCTAAATCTAGACGCGCTGATGTGCTGAGGCTGATGGGAAGTGTGCTTGGACTGAGCCGAGAAGACGTTGATAAGGTAATACATTTATGAGTCACAGCTGGTTCAAAAATAAAAAAAAGAGCTTGTCATTTTTTTTGGATGTTGTGCAAGTTTTCAGGTGAAGGTAACGATTGTACTTAAGCAGTTATCCACATCCTTTATAATCAAAGGTTAGTTTTCTAGTAAGTGCTGATTCCTGACACAGAGAGCATTTTTAGGTCTTCTGGCAGGACCCTTTAGGACCACATCCAGAGTGTATTGCTCAACTCTTTTAAAACAAAGCAGACACAGGGCGAGCAGAAAATCCTATTACATTTCCTCGGAAAACCTATTTTTTTATTGTTTTAGGGGTTTCATCTCTCCCGCCTCATCTGCTAATGCCATTTATATTTTCCACTTAAGTTGTGTTTACATCTGCCAAGTGTCCCTCAAATCCACTAAATGTTCAGCCCAATGCTGTGATCTCAACTGTCTATGTGGTCCATATAGAGACTGGAAGACTGAACATAGTATAAGTAGGGGTGACTTTTCAGTACAGAGTACTGAAGAATGCGTATAACTTTCCAGAAGTAATGGAACAAAGAGCTAATAATTTGACTAATGCTGTAAAATTAAAAAAAAAACTATGACAAGCAGACAATTAATCATTAATGTGTCCTTTCTCTGTCTCTTTCATATCTGTCTTTGCAGATGTTGGAGGAAGACAGTCGACAGGGAATGACGGGCTGGGTGTCGAGCTGGCTGGGAGGAAGAGGAGCACAGAGTGTCCCAAACACCCCCCAAAGGCCCACCAGTGGACAGGGGCTCAACTCTGTAAGAAACAGCACACAAAGATGTGACAGAACTTAGAAGTTTTTATCAAAAAATAACTTCATAGCCATCTTGTTCAATTAGTAGTAGAATAGTCCTAGGTTATTTTGAACTAATGTGACCATGTTTTTAGTTGTCATTGTTGAACATTTAATATCTATTGTCTAAGCTTCATATAAGCTACATTTTGACAATTTGTTTTTGTTCTTGTGACAGTCGTTCTCAGAGATGTTTGTCAAGTTCCTGGAAATGGAGTCGACCCCTAGCCTCCCTGCACCAAAACTTCCGTTTCATGACATCAAGCCTCTGAGCGCTCCACCTCAGCGAAAACCCAGCGGGACCGCTCCCAGTTTGTCTGCAGGTAAACGACTGCTCTGGGAATAAGCCCTGCCAAGTACATTTCTTTCATAATCTGCCTTGTCATACATGAGCTGCTTTCTTTCCTACATCCTCAAACACTCTTGACTTAATTGTAATCCTTTGTCCTCACAGGAGCTGCTGCTGGTAAACGTCCCGGTGAATCCAACCCCTTCCTGGCCCCTCGCTCCGCCGCTGTGCCTCTGCTTGGTGCTCCGGGACATGGTGCCTCAGGAGGCCACCTGCTGATGAAGCCCATCTCTGAGGCCCTGCCCTCGTTCACCCCTGTGCCAGTCTCTGCTGAGGCCAGTGGTGGCGCTGTGCTCAAAGACTTGTTAAAACAGTGACCAGTCCCACAGCCATTGCCATCCTAAAAGAGGACAGGACAAACTGAGCTGCTGCTGAATCTGCATCAGTAATAAATCTAATCTCCTTCTGGAAGAAACTGCAACACTCTTTTTTTTTTTTAATTAACTGCTCTATGCAACTATACCTTTATTTTAACTTTTCATTTATTTGAATTTGTTAAGATGCACTTACTTTATGGACTAAACTGGACATGAGAGGAATAAATGGAGAGCTTTTGAGCATCTGATTATGATTTCTGTAATTATCCTTAGTTTGTCTATCATTAGGGTCTTTATGGAAGAGGAGACCTATATGAAGCCTTTATTTTCACTTCTTTTTTTTTCTTTGCAGTGAACTATTTCTGATCCAAACCTAAACTCTCTGGCAGCAGTCATCTGTGCTGGGATTTATGTGGTTGCACTACATCTGCTAAAACCATAAAGACATTTTTTGCTAAAACTCGTCTTTTCCAGACTGCCGACTGTAATATGCAACAAGCATTGCAATTGTGGCAACAACTGTGGTGGATCTGTTAAAGTACACAACTATTATATAATTTGCATTTCTATTTACTGGCACTGTGGAAGTATTGGAAATAAAGTGCCTGCACTTTTGCTCATGACATTGTTGTGAATCAGGATTGTAAATTATTAATATAAATACATATATATATATATATTTACAATGTGTAAAATGGCAGATTTAAAAGTATCTGACTGGAGCAGGGCAACATTAGCTGCTCTACATTTTTGTACAGACATAAATCTCTGCAGAAGAATGTTACAAGGTTTCTCAAAGGTGTTTCAGTAAACATGTACAAACTGTAAATCTGGAGTGTAAAGGTTTTTAGATTTCAAATCAAATGTAATGGAATCAACGTTTGTATATGCTTTCATTTGAGTTAGTACCTACAGGTAATTGGGATTTTAAATCAAATAAAGGTACTACTGAACCCATAAGTCTGTATTTTCTCTACCAATCTTCTACCAGTTAGCAAAAAGAAAAGCACTAAAAAGGGTAACAGTGGATTAAAATGTTACCTTCTCAGTTAGGCCATAGCTAACAGGGAAAGGTTACTCGACTAACTGTAGTGGAGTACATGTAAGGAGTAACGAGACCCCTCACCTCTGATAAAGAGTGCGACATCTCATCTTCAAACCGGATATCCTCGTCCAGAGGTTACCTACCTGTCCAGAGACAAAGGAGGGAATGTTGTCATTACTTGAACTACAGATCCAGATGTGGCTACTACAAGCATGTGTCACTCAGCTGGAGCAGAAGAGGGGCTGTTTATATCTTTGGAAAACAGAAACTGTGTGTGCTCTATGCGTTTTGGCCCCCAGCAGCTCCGAGGTGACGGGGCACGAGGAGGAGGAGGAGGGGGCGCTGCCTGATTGAATCCAGCTGTGGGAAAATTTGGAACGTTCATTTGCTTTGCTAAATAATCTGTGCTGCGACAGAAACAGAACAGTTCGTTTTGGAAATACTTTCCCCTGAACAGTTGTACTGCGCAGACAGCTAATGAAAACCCGGTGCTCGCGTAAAGGCGCATAGTTGTGGGGGGGCGGTGTGTGCCCTGTTGGCGAGCGGCGAAGGGGATCTGGGGAGAGCGGACGGGTCGTCTCAATCTCTTCTTTAAACGAAGCTCTATTGAAACCATAGACAATGCTTTTGAAAAGACGTGGCTTCAGGGTTTGTTTTTCCACGAGGTTTGTACTTTACGCATCAATTTATTCCCGGTAGTGTTAGCTTTGAATGCGTTTGAATGAATATGTACGGCAATGCTCGGTGCTTTCTGCGTCTAAAACGTGAATATTCCTCTTTCCAGGATGTTGGCAGCTTTGGTATTTATTTTGCTCTTTATTCACCCGGGGCACGGGCAGGTAAGACTTATTCCAGAGTCACTCTGGGGGGATTTCATTCATTTGCCCAGGGTCAGTCTGAATGGGTTTGACTAAAGATTGAGCTAAGTGTAGTAAATTTGCAACATAAGTTTAATACATAACTAGACATTTCGATTACATTTTAAAGTTTTTATTGAACACATTGGGCAGACCTCTTTCTTTTTCTACCTCCTCAGACCTGTACAGAGGGGTTTGCCTATGACCGTAGAGCAAGACAGTGCATAGGTAAGTGACACAACACTAAAATAAATGTCATGTTTATTACAACATAGTTCAGAGTAGCAGTGCTTCTCCCTGGTACTGAGATCTGTCTGAACACAGTGCTGCAGATGTTCTGATGCAAGAATGTCCTTATCGATGCTGTGCTGTTCTCCAGATGTGGACGAATGCCGAACGGTGCCAGACGCCTGCAGAGGGGACATGCGCTGTGTCAACCAGAACGGGGGCTACCTGTGCATCCCCAGGAGCTTGTACAACCAGCCCTACAGACCCGAGGTCCCTGCCGCACCAGAGCCCGTTTACCCGGACACATCAGTGCGATTCTCGGAGACATTCCTGCCAAGTCCGTCCCGGTCTGTGGAGCCCAGCTATCCCAGAGTGAGGGGCACCGCTCCCTGCATTTTAGGATACACACTTGCAGAGGATGGCACCTGTAATGGTGAGCTTTCACTTTAATTACTTTGTACAGTTTGTACTTGCTGCTGAATGGAAAACCTCTTTAGAAAATCGAATGCTCAACAGGGCTGTCGTTTGTTTGTCCCACATAAGCCTTGTTTGATTATTCCCACCAGGTCAGTTTGCTCTGACATTATTCACTTGCAGTAATTGAAGCCTACATACCCCAACAAAACTGTCCAAAAAGTCCTGCAAACGTACTGCATTTTAAGTTATAATGGTTTGGACTTGTTGCTACAAAACCATAAACATTAATTTCTTTGAATGTTTACATAAGCCATAAACACTGTAATAATGGCCCAAAATCATCAAGATGTGCATTATTTTGTCTTTTATGTTTCTCAACTCTTTCCACTTGTTTAAATTACTCACTTCAAACTGTTCAACTTTAAGAACATAATGTGGCTTCCTAATGTATCGGTGCCATGAGATAATTAGTTTGGGCATCCCTTAGTGAAGCAGAACATACAGCCTCTATCTGTTGGAGCTTTAGGTCTGTTGATCAGGCCCATTATATAATGATACCTAACTAAATATCTTGTTTATGTCATGCCAAGTAGTTCATTTACCAAAGTACAGCGTTTTTTACAATATTCATGTAGTAGTTTAAAAAAAAAAACATTTTGAGACCTCAGGCCTTGTCGTCTGCCACTTCCTGCTGTTATTAGTAGATATTAAAGAGGTACCAGAAAAACAAGGTGACTTTAGGGAGATCCAGAGCCTTTTCATTGAACTCATGCAGTAGATGTGTATTAAGCACAAGGCAGATGTTGCCTGAAGCTCTGTGCTGCTGCCGGCCGTTGCCTCTTCGTAGCCCGAGGTTATTCAACTCCTTGCAGGCAGGAAATATTAACTGCGGGGTTTCACAATCACAGCTGCCTGCAAATACTGAGGGACCGATGTGATCCCAGCTGTTGCAAATACATCACACTACCTCAATGTGTCCAAGTCAAGTCAAGATGTCAGAAACTGACTCTTAATGAAGGTTGTGGATTGATGAGAGGAAAATGTGCCCATGGATTACAGTATAATGAGTATAAAGAGAGTTTTAGAGTGCACAAATGTGGACTGTTTCGCTGCGTAGGGGAGAAAGCAGACTCACGCCCTTGTTTGGGTAAACTACACCTTCGAAATGCCAAAGATGAAGTCATTCTGTGTCTGAGGTAGATTTGTAGAACAAGCAGCCTCTGTGGGAGCCTATTGTAACAATCCCTGATGCCCTCGAGGCTGTTCTTTGGGGAGTGTGCTGCACATGCACATCCAGTGTGGCCAAATGATGAATGGCATTAAAATGTCCAAGAGGCAGTTCTTATTTTTGAGCTATAACAGTTAGTTACAATTGCACTACCAGAGAGGTCAGACACATCACCGTTTTTATTGTTTTTACACTATTATAGTAAAAAAACTATAAAAACATTACTTCAACTTCTGTCTCTCCAAAAGTATTAGTCATTATTACATTTATGACATATACAAATATATACCGAGCCAGTTAGTGTTTATGAAAATGAATTCTTTACTTTCCAGATGATGCAAATCTCTTCAATCTCCATAAAGGGACATAAATCAGTGTCATTAAAACAACATAAATCTCTGGGCCTGTGTAGGTGCGGTAGGTATATGTGATGTAATAGTTGTTGACTGACGCTGCTAAGGGGCTCCAACTCCACCGGTTTTCTGTCTGAATCTGCATCAAGCACAGCTTTGTTTTTAACACTTTGCTTCATCAGAGCAGTAATTATAAATTAGACCTTTGTATTATATTTCCACTTACCCTAGCTGGTGTTGGCAGTTTCACATTAAGCCCAAAGTATGAGGACGTATGAACCCTGTATCTTTGTGTCATTAAACTGTTACTATTGTTTTCAGTCTCCTGTGAAGCTCTTTCATAAGATGTGAAACCTGACTGTGTGAATTAGCTCTCATTCAGCCACAAGAGCAAATTGTTGAGATTAGACACAGATGTTGGCTAATACAATCTGGACTGTAGCCTGGACTTAATCCCTGAGTGTTGAGGTTAATTCTTACACACAATTTAATTTTAGAACAACGCTACTTAGAGACAATGTCATAGTAAAACGTAACAACACCCTTGTGTTGTTACGAGGATACCATTCAAAGTCAAGCCAAGTAACTTTTAACTGAGCAAAACAGAGACAAATAGAAATAACATTTGTCTCTGTATTGCATGGATACATTTAAAGATATGTTTTCTTTACAACCACAATAATAATGTTGATGATCAAATGAGTTGTCCTTCAGGCTGGTCCGGTTTTAGACCAGTGGGCCTGTTGAGACCCAGATGAGCCTGAGTAAAAATGGGAGATTGGAGATTATATTGCACACGTCACCCTTCTTCTTAAAGCCTGTGAACAACTATATAAGGGCCTGAACTGAAATGCTCCTGGTTCTTGTGTCTAAACTGACTTAAAGCCACACATGTGGTGAGTATGATGACCTCTCACTGAGGTTTTGAGTATAACTACAAGCAGGTGCCGAGGCCTTGTAGCTCTTGGCTTTAGGCCCAGGTCAGAGCCCACTACTCCCCTGTGGAGGTCCAAGTTGGCACAAAGGTCTGGACCGCACTTACAGACGTTATCGGCTCTTGTTGCTGCCTGAGCAAACAACATGCCCATTTCCCCCCCTGTGCTTTTCTACAGACCAGTGACTTCATGGTCTGAGAACCAAACAGAGGTCAAGTTTTCTGATTCATCATGTCCTCATAAGGAAATGTGTCCATTTATGCCTGAGAGAGAGCTGCTCCAGGGGCTGAGAGGAATTCAGGCCGTAATCTGATCAGACTCAAAAACAATTGGCGCTTGATTGTCTTGAAATCTTAACTGTTATGTCAAGTGTTTTTGAAGCGGGCAAAGTGATGAAACCTGAGTGTTGGCCAAACAACCACTCAGTTCAGTATTTTATTAAAATGGAACAATAGCCTCTGTGACTGAACTATGTCGCCTACTAGGGTCATTAATCGGTCATGCAAAATTAATGAATGCTATAATAGACCTCTCTTTTAACAGAATAGACATTTTTACATGAGCTTGCAGATACAAACGTAGAGATATATATGACCCCGAGGTCTGCTTTTCAAATTAGGCCTATAGGTTAGGCCATATGCTCGGGCCTCAGCAACATCAGAGCAGTAATAGTAGTACATAATATTAATAGAAGAGTCTATTTTGTCTCTGTCCTTGTCTCTGCAGATATTGATGAATGTGAGACCAACTCACACCAGTGTAATCCCACTCAGGTCTGCATTAACACCGCGGGGGGCTACACCTGCTCCTGCACCGAGGGCTACTGGCTCATCGGGGGACAATGTCAGGGTGAGAGCATCTCCAAGACAATTCTGTTATCTTGAGGCTAAGTTAACATTTAAAAAAACATTTTTCCCCTTTTAATGTAGACATTCGAAACCTTCAACTAGCATTGTGACCTCAGTAGTAAGATAGATATTGTTCAGATATCTTAAATGTTTGCTTTCTTCCGCCATGTTGATGATGCAAATAATGTCAAAACGTAACGTTGGGTCACTCCAACTCACCCGAGTTTCCAAACTGTTGTTCCAAACTTTAGCAGGTGTTTATGTAGATTGCAAATACATTTTTAACTAGCTACACGGCTTAACTAGTTAACCTAGGTTTACTCTTAATAATAACTTAATAATGGTGACTTATTGTCATTTTCACACCCTATTAAAATTCAATAGTGGCTCGTACTGTGAAAAATGGAAAATTATTATTATAGGATAGGAATAGACAAATTACATCTTAATGACATGTAGCCTATAGGTCAACAGCAGTTAGTTATTGTTCTGTACAGTAATAAATTATAATAAATTAAATACACAAAGCCTCTGCACTAACACTATTGAATGCATTCTATAGTACTTTTTATTTTGATGCTGTTGACAATTTAATACATTATACAGACTTAATACCTTTTAATAAAAGAGAAATGTGATGATGTGTTTTATCTATTTTATAGACTTCATACATTTTAGTTTATCCTCAGTTTCATCTTTTTAATAGATATTGATGAATGTCGCTACGGTTACTGTCAACAACTCTGTGCCAACATCCCAGGCTCCTACTCCTGCTCCTGTAACCCCGGCTTCATCCTAAACCCTGATGCCCGCACCTGTCAAGGTAAAACACACATACAGTATAGTCATCCTTTTGTGACCCTTCTTTTTGCATTTTTATGAGCAGATTCTTGCATATCCAGAGTAGTTTAGGTTTAAATACTACTTCCCATCGTCCAAAGACATGCATATTCATCCTAGTATATCAACGTGAGACTGAATACTCAGAGAATGTCTTGTGTAAGTGTAAGTGAATGTAAGCGTTATGCTTGCGCTTAACTCATGATTGTCATTGGTCTACTTTGCCTCTCACCCAACCCAGCTGGGATAGGCCCCAGCCCCTTGAAAAGTAAGCGGTACAAAATGAATGAATGTTTCTCTCGTCTCCAGATGTGGATGAGTGTGAAGATGAGCCATGCAGTCATGGCTGCTTCAACACCTACGGCTCATTCATGTGCAACTGTGATGAGGGATTTGAGCTGGCAGCTGATGGGACAACCTGCATGGGTGTGTAGGCTGAAGTAAATGAGAAAAATGTATAACATATTAAGACGTAAGATACTAATATGTGCACTAACGTGTCCAGTATGCACATGTTTTTATTCACAAAGAGGTTTGCTTTTGGCTTCTCCTAACAGTATTTTCCACTCTTAGATCTGGATGAATGCAGTTTCTCAGAGTATCTGTGTCAGAACAGATGTGTAAACACTCCTGGCTCCTTCACCTGCATCTGTCCACCCGGATACTATGTCTATGAGGACGGCCGAAGTTGTGAAGGTATAAACTATTTACAAATACCAGAATTAAGACACTTTAAATCACATTACAACACGGTATTTGAAATCTTTAATTGTTATTTGGTGGACATTTTAATGACTTTGATTGTTGTGTGCTTGATTTTGAAGATGTCAATGAGTGTGAAACTGGTAACAACACCTGTACTCCAGCACAAGTATGTTTCAATTTCCAGGGAGGCTATACATGCCTGGATCCTTTACAATGCCCACATCCTTACGTCGAAGTTAGTGACAAGTGAGTGGCTCCACAGTCTTTTCTCAAAAACATTTGTGCTTATGACTGTCTGAACCAGTGCTGTCTCTGTCTTTACAGTCAGTGCATGTGCTCAGCTGAGAACTCCGCCTGCAGAGACAAGCCCTTCACCATCCTGTACCGACACATGGACCTGTCCTCGGGCCGCAGTGTTCCCGTAGACATTTTTCAGATGCAGGCCACCACACGTTACCCCGGTGCCTTTTATATCTTCCAGATAAAGTCGGGGAATGAAGGACGGGAGTTTTACATGAGAGTGAGTACATAACCATAAACTGGTTTATATTTTTTTATCATTTGAGTTGTGTCTAACAGCAGTAGCTGTAGTTAATGCTCAACAAGTTGCAGTAAAGGAAAGGAAACAGTGCCACCTACTGAAATGGTGAACAGGCCAGAACTGAATAGGAGCAGTATGTGGGTTTGTGGTTCACAGTTGTGGTTGTTTACTCACTAAATGTGTTGCCAAAGTCATAAAATCCTCATTGGTAATCTGACAGTTTATACTGAGGTCAAAAGTGAATATGGTTTTGTAAGAAATACCCACCAGTCAGCACCAAATATGATTTAACAGCTTCAATGCAGATGTTGTCTCTAAAATGTTTTTTTGCTTTCAGCAGCATTAGATTTATATAAATATCGGATCCAAAAATCTGTCAGCATTGTCTGGTTCTCCGTTGTGGTTGGTCCAGATTTGTCTTAAAGTAGTATAGTTAAGATAAAGTTTATCAGAATATTAGGGAAAATTGTTCTGACAATTGTTCTGTGAGAGCCCAGCTCACACTCACCAGAGGTCTTCCCAGGAGGTTTCTGAGTCAGAAGTCATAAATCACAACCAATAATGAATGTTTTAGTATTGTTTTTTTAATTGTCCTTTAATTAATATTATTTTTTTGGCTACTGAGCAATTGTACATAGCTATACTTTGCATGTGTACACTCTTATACTGTGAATATAAATTGATAATACACATAAAACACTTGACCCTTCACTTCCATATCCAGTAGATGGTGCACTAGGTGTGTGTCATCTCACTGTAGAAGAGACACTGTGAAACTATCCCATATCATCATCAAGTGTTTGATTTTTATTTATTTACTATGCCTGAGTTAATCCACCAGGGCTTCAATTTATCTTTATCTTACCCTTTTCTTTCTATTTCCAGCAAACCAGTAATGTCAGTGCCACACTGGTCCTGGCGCGGCCCATCAGAGGCCCTAAACAAGTGGTGTTGGACTTGGAGATGGTCACCGTCAACAATGTCATCAACTTCAGAGGCAGCTCCATTATTCGTCTGACGATATTCGTATCGGAGCACCCATTCTGAGATCATGTTTCCTTAATGGACTGCATCACTCTCCCCCTCATGATGCGGCTGACGTTACACAGAGTGTTGGAAACAGCGCATCATTTCTGTGTTTTTAAAATTATGTCATTAGTCCATTACAGCCTCAGCACAGAGCAGCTGATGGGAAAACACCAAACCTTTGTTTCTTTAATGGACACTGAGCCTTTATTGCTGCAGGGTGGACTGTCCACACAGAGGGATATTTATGCTATATTTACAGAAATAATTGCTTTTGTTTCCCCAGTTGTGAGTTTCCATACTTCACATTAGCAGTGAAAGTAGCGTATGTTGAATGAAGTAACACACACTCATTACCTGAATTATTGATCACACCCCAATAAATGTCTTCACCACATAATTTGACATTTGTCCATAAATGACTCCTGAAATCAGTGAAGCTCACACTATTAATACGTAGATTTTCAAATATGATATATTTTCGAAGTGAGTAGTCTGAGAAAGAGGAAAGTAACCAATCAGAAGGTGGTGTGCTTGTGTGTTCGGGGAAGGAAACTCAAACAGCGTCAGTCCGGGAAAGAGACAGTTCTCGTGGAGGGAGGAGGAGGAGGAGGAGGTGAAGAGCGAGGGAGAGGTGTAACTGAACCACAAACCTGAGCTCACTGCATTTCACCAGTGTCGACCCTGTGAGTGAGCACGGCAAGCTTAAGTCTGTTCTAGTGAGCGGCACTTGGGTAAGAGCATCTTTGTCATTTCATTTTTAAAAACCTAATCATTGTTTGCAAGGTAGGTTGTTCATTCCAAGTCGTCGTCTCAGCATGGAACTGAGATTTGTTTTAGTTAGTTTAGGCTAGATTTAGTTAAGAATCACTTATCCCTTTTTGTCAAAACTAGTTCATAGTGTCTCTATTGGTAAGCTGTCACTCTGAATTAACCTTGAAGATACAGGATGTAGTGTTGTTTTTACTTTGTCAAATGTTGTTGGGTTTGAAAATGAACTACAGCTCTTGAATTCATGGAAAACTCGGCTCAGCTCAGAGAGATTTATCAAAACTGTGGATTAATAATTAATAGAACAAGGCACTGTTTGGTCCCTATTTTTTCATTTGAAGGCCAATCACTATGTAAAGTCTTATGTGTTTTTATGAATAGTGCTTTAAGTGAGCTTATAATTATGAGACAGTTTTTTTCAGTGCTCATACTCTATAACAGTGCCGATGTGTTCCCAGTTGGAGCCATGGAGTGCCTCAAAAACTGCTGTAAGACTTTCATGAGGAAGAAGGAGCATGAGACTCAAGGTAAACTGTCTACTGTAGTTAATGTTGAAATACTACTTTTGTGTCTAAATGATATATTTTTTTCTTTTTCAAGTGATCACAATGAAGATGCCTGCTCAGGACCCAGCCAGTGATCAGCCACTTGAACAGAGGGTCGTCCCAGAGGACTACCTCCTGTCCAAACTGCCTCCAAATGGTAGAGAGGTACCATTTGTCCTGCCCACATTACAGGCATCCTATATCCAACCCAGAGGTCAACTCTTCCCAAACCTACAGCCTGGACTGCAGAGTGGGTTACTCATTCATTTGTTTATCACATAAGATTATCATATTACATAGTAATTACTGCTATAATTCTTTAAATATATTTATTGTGTATTTATCATCACACTGTTTTTCAAGAACCCTCTCAGATTCAAATCAAAAAGTGACCTTTATCAAAGGCATAAGCCATTTTGCACAATAATTATCTCGCAGTCAATGTGATAAAATTAAGACATGGTTTGTGAAAGTGTAGATGACATTCTCCATCTTAAATCTGGTTGTAAAAAGGCATCCTGTTAATAAGTGATCTGTTGTCTGTTTATAGGTTCAGCCAGGTGCACGTATGCAGAGAGGAGGCAGAGTTGTTGGGCTCCAGTCAGTTCACCTACAGCCCAGAGTCCAGTTTCCATCAGATCCAGATGAATCAGTACGTCTCTCCTGGTTCGAACCGCCGCAGCACAATAAAGAACAGACAAAGCCCCAAAGGTAACAAGACATCCCTAAAACAAAAACCTCAAAAGTGCTTGGACCTAAAGGGCGCCATTGTAAAAAATCTAACTGTGTTTTGTTGTGATGTGTTGGATTCAGGCTGGACTCTGAAGCCCTGCGAGCAGAAACTGAGCGGCTCTATGTTTGACTTATCCAGTCCTCAGAGTCGCATCCAGGTGAGACTGGTCTCTATCTTATCTCATTTCACAGTGTTTCTCACCATGTGTCAAACGCCACTAAATATAGTTTAGATTTTCCACTGTTCTCAGGAGCACAGTGGAAACTTACAAAAAAAAAAGATAGACAGTCGGAGTCAGTGTAATGGCTTTTTATTCTCAAATGTGATGCACCAACAATCAAAAATGGTGATTTTGTATTATGCAAAAACACATTTCTTAACTTTGTAGGGAGTTGCCTAGCAACCTCACCGTAACAACAGGACTCCAGGATGTCATTGTGCTGGAAGCAGCTGGGAACAAATCCAGTAAACTTTAGAGCCACAGCAGCTCAAACATACAAAGTATTGTGTCTGGTTTCTGTCTAGAGGAGGTTTTCTTACACATAAGTGGCTTTTTATAACTATTTATGAAGCCTGCTAATCAAAATTAGTAAACTATCCAAATGCTTTTTTAATGAGGCAATACATTTAGGAATTACTTTAATTTTAGGGATAACTTTAAGCAGCTGATTGTGTTTCCATTTACCTCGTGTGATTCTGGTGCTCTCTGGGAGTTTTTTTTAATGACTAAAGCTGTTTGTCTTGGTCAGAGTTGTATTTAAACAATAACACCATAAAGACAACAACCAGCAGGTTAGGCAATAGTCCTTTGTCCTGTGAAGGATGTGGTGTCTACAAGTCCTAATGACTACATAAATATTAGGTGTGAATAGATAATCCATAAACATCTCTTATTGTCAACTGTTTCCTTCACACACACACACACACACACACACACACACACACACACACACACACACACACACACACGCATATCTAATCAGACTGCAGTTCAATTTGCTTAAATGTTTAGTTTGGCAACACTGTGAGCAAACAGTAGTAGGTAATAAATGCATGACAGGAACATCACCATAGTAATAGGGGTAAACAAATAAACTGAGCTTTAAAGAATAAAAATGTGACATGTACCACATTGCAGACAATTATTGAAATTTAATTTAAACTTTAAATATAATATATAGTGCTTTATGAATAGACTTGTAATGAGTTGCAGTTTCCAAAAACATGTTCTTGTTCACTTGCAGCGTTTTGACTCTGCTTCCAGTGTCTTCAGCAGCGAGTCCTCCATGAGGGACTCCATCGAAAGCAGCCTGGGTAAGCATTATAAGCTTTCCTTCAAACCTTTCCACAAGATTTACATCATTTATGAGGAAAAGAAAATGTTAAAATAGGGCCCCTCTCTACAGTCGGAGTAAACTCCTCTGGGACTAGATTTAACCAGATTAAAATCCCTCTGCTTTGTGCAAGAATAACAGAGCAGACACAGTAATCATGTCCAAATGTTTTTACTGAGGCCTTTTCAATTTTTCCACTTCAGAGATAAGAGCGCTTCCATTAAAGACTGTATTATTTCATAATGAAAAGCTGTCATAGCAGCAGATAAACCTTTTGTTCAGTTCTACTTACAGTACATACAGCAGAACATACAATAAATATGTTTGTGATTTAGGTCTGTACTGGTATCATATTATTGAATTTTTTATTAGCTATATTTCAGAGCCCAGCTTTCAACCAATATTGCTACTGACCTCTGCAAACCAGGAAAACCCCTCAAGAGCCACAGTTTTGTTAGAGAACATCTGGTCTAGTCATCTCAAGATGGAATTTCTATATTTGTTCAATAAATAAAACCAGAATCTAGACAGGTAAATGTCCCCAGTGCCAGAGGTGTCTTGGATCTGCATATTGTTTATAGAACATCCTTTAAATATACCAAAGTGTTAAGGACTTTTTTTTGTTTAGTTTTTTTAGAAGGGGATATTTTTGACTTTGCTGCTTTCATCCAATCACAGTTCTCAGAAAAAAATGCAGCCAAACAACATGACAGGTGTCTCAAGTTAATAATAATAATAATAATAATAAAAAAAAAACATTAAACCTTGATTTGACTTTTACACTGAAAGACAGGATGGCTTATTCTACCAGGTTTGTTCGCACACATTTGGAAATCCTGCCTAGTCTGCCTTTAACAAATAAAAAAACAAAAATGTTTCAGACTCCATCACTCTGTCCGGAGATGAGCGAGAGCTGGGGAAGGTGTGTGTTCGGCTGAGCTACCAGGAGGCTCTGGAGCAGGTGTGGATCACTGTGGTCCAGGTAAGGTTACACTGGGACAAAACGCTTCTTTGTGCCCCTCAATGGTGCCTCTGTCCCTCCAGAACATGGGCCTCAGTTCACTCTTCTCAATGCTCTATTAACTTTGGCTCGGACAGTGAGGTAGAAAAGGTTGCTCTTTCAGGAGGCAGGGTTGTGCTTTTTAAAGCTCAATGTGGCTCTAATAGTGTGAAAGCAACACCTACAAAGTGAATGTATTGGACAGATCTGTTTCAGTGAAGCCAGGAGGCGCTTGAATTATCAAAGACAAGTCAAAAATTTAAAAACCTAGCTGCTTTTTTCTTTTTATCATGTTTAGAGTTTAATTGGGTTTTTATCTAGTTTATCATTTAAGGAGTGGGTCTCTATGTCCTAATGTATAACAGACTGTCCAACCTTGGCTACTTAAGAGAGATTTGACCTCTTTAAACTATCATCATCCCTCTTTTGTATTTTATCAGTGTTCAGACCTATCTTCAGACGCAGGGGAACAACAAAAGTTATGGTTTAAAGGCATCATCACTGTTCCAAAACCCATACAGTTCAAAAGCTCAGTCAAAGGGTATCAGCAGGTATGTGGCACACCTCAAAAACAAATACATCACATACGTGTGAGTCATTTGCTTTTGGAGTTAACTTTCTGTTTCCTTTTCCCATTCAGGACATCACCTTCATGGAGACTTTTGTCTTCCCGTTGCATCTGCAGCAGTTGCGTTGTAGCGCTTTGGTGCTGCGACTTCAAACACACAGCCCCAAGAAGAGAACAGTGGCCGAGTGCGTCCTCTCTCTGCGTCAGCTCAGCCCACAGGAAACAGAGCACTGGCTCGACCTCAGCCCGCCGGCCAAATCCTCTGTTAGTGGTCCCTTTGTCTTGAAACGTACTCAATTCTTAGTTTGTCTGCTGCTGATTATGTTTAATCAGCACAACTTACACAATATTGAGTAAAGTAGAGGCAGAGTAGTATTATTTAAGATTACTAGAGAGGTTAAGTTGTTGCTATTACTAGAGTTCAATCTGTTTTATGTCCTTTTTAGTCCTGTTTTTTCATCCCAAAACTAACTCAAGCGATAAAATATTTAAACCTAAAATGATATACAACTTCATTGTCCAATGTTATGAGCAATAAGAGCTGCTTGCTGGGACAGCTTTTTCCTCTGTTGTTCAGTATAAATTTATCACTCCATCGTAAGTGCTCAGTACCAGGAGCAGAGCATTGTGTTTGCCACATAAAGCTGTCCTGATGGTGCACTGTGGTTCAGTGGCATTTACCACATTTGGCCCAAAAAGGGAGACTGAAGCCGAGACAGTCCCACAGCCCTGTTGCATAATCACAGGAAAAAGAGAAAGGGCAGTCATTTTAGACAAATTGGGCAAAAGGCTTTTATCTGAGAGAAGGAACTGAAATGTGGTTTTGGGAAATGTAGGACATTAAAAAGTAGGTCAAACCAAACCCCAAATCATTTCAGCAGCACACAGTGGTTTTGATAAATGGATGTATGTCTGGACTGGGAACTGTTTTTGTACTTACAGCAATAGACAGAGGAAATACTGTTGCAGAGGGACACTTGATTCAGCCAGTGATTTACGACACAAAAGACACAAATTGTCAAATCAATGTCAGACAGAAGCTGCTCCTGAGCAACAACACAGTTGAATGTGTGTCCAATAATGTGTCATATAAATCTCAGAACTACATTTCAAACTAAAACACGCCCAGACGTGTCAGTGTCTGACCTGTCAGTGTCGGACTGTGAATACTTTGCTTGGAGCAGGACAAGATGTGTTCTTTTAAGTCTGTAAACTCACAAATCTCGCAAAAATTCAGCTGCATCCTTTAGTCAGTGCCCTGGTTCTTGGCTTATCTGGAGTTGGTCCCTGATCATTGTTTAGTTGTGGCTGACTGTGCTTCACAAGTTTCTTCAATTGGACTAGACAATAAATACGTAAGATGCAGATACCCAGAGATACCCTACTTACTAATACAATTTACAAAACTGTCTTTTCCTTAAACAGTATTCAGCATTTGCATTACCAGCAACATTTCTAATACCCTCTTTGTTTAGGTTTTTCATTCTGAGCTGCATCTTGCCACCTGTTTCCAGCCGGTCAATAGTCGGATCCAGCTTCAAATCCTCGCTGCACAAAACCTCCCACCGTCCTCCTCACCCCTCACTCAGGGTATCTGTCACAATGTCTTAAATATTTCACAGTTTAGACCAATGTGAGTTTTAATACTATGTTTTGTTTCTGTTGCCCTAAAGTGTTTTTCGTCAAAGTGGACATGCACCAGACGGGACACCTGGTGATGAAGAAGAAGACCAAAGTGCTGAAGGCCACAGGAGGTCAGTGCCAGTGGAAAGAGACGTTTCACTTCCTCCTGGAGGCATTAGACCAGGCCTGCTCGCTGACTGTCAGACTTTACAGCCGCAGCTCGGTCCGGAGGAAACGATGTCTGGGACAGGTGAGGCTTTCTGTTAAACAGTGAAGTCAGGGAAAACCTTGTATTAAACACAGAACCAAGTGTCTTCATATGATAATCTGTGCTAATGTACAGTTATTTAGGGCTAGTTGCTGCTATTTCTTCTTTGTGAAGGCTCTATTATTTGTCTTCCCATGGTTTCAGATTCATTTGGGATTCGACAGCCCCGTCCCAGAAGCAGTGGATCAGTGGAAGGACACAATGGCTCACCCAGAGAAAGTGGTGTCAGCGTGGCACAGACTGAGCTCTCCCTAAAACCCCGCTCCACAGATGTAACACAGACTTCACTCATGGTCTGGACTTTAAAAAGCACAATACATCTCCTCAAAGACATTTCAAGTCCTTGTCTGGTTGTATATGTTGGTAAAAAAAAAAAAAATGAAAGTAATTTTAAAGCTTTTATAGTTGTATGCATTTGTAATTTTGTATTTGTTTAACTAACAATTAACTGTGGTTATACGGTAGGTTTGCTTTGAACTATTAGTGTGTCCTGTTTTTACAAGTTTATAATCTGAAGCGTAAGTAGCTGTAAAACTCACTTTAATTCAGGAGCCAACACTCACTTTAACAGTTTAGTGGTTACTAACGTAGGATGTAATGTAAATACTGAAACTCATTTAAACTATGGATTTAAGCACTTTATATTTTTTTATTAAATATTGTCTAAAAAGATGAGTGTGATCATCTTGTAATAGCTTTGTCTATTCTTTCTACTTGTTCAAGGAGATCCTGAACATGTGTGTTCAACGTGGTGCCACTGTAAAATAAGTCAACAACCATAAATTACTGTCACCACATCACTTTTACTGATTGACAAGAGTTTACCGCTGTATGTTTCTTTGGGAACATCCTGTTTTTCATTTGACATTTTATTATAAAAGCTATTCGGTACAGATTGCAGTTGAAACAAACATTCTGTTTTGATTAAAAAGCAATCAATTTCAGCTGCATTTTGAAAAGTCGAGGAATGTATTTCTGAGTGAAACTGACAAATAGAGGAAACACTGCATTTTCCTGTGGTCAAAACATCTACATTCCCACAGGTTCAACTTGTGAACAGGTTAAGATAAGCCTTGTAAACCACCGATGTCCTACGAATAACCAGCTGTGGACGTAGACACAGAAATGCTCAAAAGACAATAAGTGTATGGACCAACACAACAAAGTACATCAAGTGTTTGCTCTTAAAGAATATGAGCAGGAGGTACACGTGAGTCACCTGCGTCACATCCTGTCTGAGCCACTGCACCAACATCTAAATTTACATAATGAGTGTTTGGTTTATAGCTAAAGTTAAACATGGGGCATTCCTGGCACTCCTTAAACCAAAAGACGGGACTTAACACTCAACACACAAGGAAAAAAACATCTTTGTGTCTCAGGAGCAGGATTGGAGCTGATTGTCCCGTTGTGTGTTTAACAGATTCTTGCCCTGACAATCGTTTGGCCTGTTGCCACTCGGGGTCCAGAGTACATTCCTGCTGCTGTCTCGCAAATGCTTGTACGAGCAGGTCCTTCACCTGGGAGACCGCTCTGTGACCTGGGATCTGTGGTCTTATCAAAACCCTACAGGTGGTGTCTGCAAAAGCTTTACACAGTATCACATGCAAGCTCTATGAGTAATAAAGAGTGATGAAAAACTGTTGGAAGAAAGTCAAACACACAAAGTGAACTAAGCTGTAGGCTAGCACTGAAAAAGATGTAGTCTGTAGTCATTATCATAGTCATAGTAGTAGGACTCAGACTTTGGGACATAGTTTTGACGCTTAATGTCCTCTTTCTGACACTAGTTAATAAATGAATAACCTAAATATATTTATAGGGGTTTGTGAAGTTTCTACAGGAATGCAAAAGGTTTAAAACAATATAACAAGTACAATCTGTCCATGTTTAAAACCTACAGCATCAAATCCAAGTAAATCATAAACATAAAAATAAGGCCATAGAAAAAAAAGTATGTCCATGTGTCTTAGCCACAAAAAGGACACTGGGCAGGTGTTCCCTCGTGTAGGCTTTCCTTATTAATTTGAAATATTATAACCTTCGTGTTTAAAAAAATTGACTATGTCTATTTGAAGTAGGCTTCTTCCTGTAAAACTATTGGGACGTACCAAGAGCAAACATTAATACAACCTGTAATAAAAACAAGTTTATAAAGGTTACAATTATACCATACAAAGTACATTACAGATATTTTTTTGATTAGATCACAAACACATTCTCCGTTTTGGTTCACTTCAATCCTCACTGTTTTTTTTGTCTCAAACTTGAGCAAAAAGGGTCAATACCAATGTCATTATTTGGGTTGAACCACCAGCTTTTTTTTTTTTTTTTTTTTTTTTTTATCAAAAAGGGATAAGAGAAATATGTCTGGTATGTCCTTTCCACTGTTATGTCTGGAAGAATGAGTTTAAAATTTTAATCTGAACTTCAGGGGAGTCAGGACGCCCTCATGTGGTGGGTGGAGGACGTGCAGGAAGATAAGCTCACGCAGTTGAGAAAGGTGTGTGTGGGTCAGTGGGTGTGAATGTAGTGAGTCACTATTGAGCAGGAAAATACACTATAAAAACAGGGAAGGCAGGAAGAGGCAGGTCACAAAGAACATGGACA
The DNA here is from genome assembly GCA_024349245.1 of Neodontobutis hainanensis. Taxonomy (NCBI): domain Eukaryota; kingdom Metazoa; phylum Chordata; class Actinopteri; order Gobiiformes; family Odontobutidae; genus Neodontobutis; species Neodontobutis hainanensis. The sequence goes on along the minus strand of JALDNG010000006.1, from coordinate 303,057 downwards.
AGACAAACACACTCCGAGAAGGATTCCTGGTCAAAAGGGTAACACATTTATTGCATATCGACACTAAAGCTGTTATACTTTCATGTACTTTTGGTTAACTTGTGTTTCAATTTGTTGCCAGGGTCATCTTGTTCAAAACTGGAAGGTGCGCTGGTTCACCCTGCTGCCTGATAAACTGCTTTATTACAAATATGAGGGAGGCAAAAGGGACTCGAGCCAAAGAGGGAAAATCCTGCTGAAGGACTGTAAGATCACCTGTCCTTTTCTGGAGTACGAAAACCGACCGGTGGGTTGAGACTTTTTTTATTGTATTTTTTCAAGGCTGTTTTAAGGTATTGTTGGTTGAAGTATTAAAACATGTCATTGTAATGGTTCACATAGTTTGTTCTGGTTTCAGCATCCACTTTTGAGTGTAAACTGGTAAAAGAATTAATAATCAGTGTCATACAAGCCTAGTGGTAGGCTTATCTTGGTCAAATTAGGGAATAATTCTTGTTTTATATGTTTTACTTTGAAGAAAACCTACTGTTTTTGTATAAAATGTGAAACATCATACTTAATGCTTGCCTAGACATTTAGTTTTGCTATTTTACAATCTTATGAGAGAAATGAACATTGTGTTTGCTCTTATTGCGCTTATTTGGTTGAAGCTCAGTGATATTACATGAAGAATTAGGCAGATAAGACAATACTGTGGGTACAAAACATAGATTTATATTGTTTTGTTTTTATTGGTACAAACCACACGTAAAGCAGTTGGCTTTTTCCTTTCACCGCTCACTGAACAGAACATGATGTAACAATCCCTTGCCTCAGGTTACTGTTTTCTACTGTTTTGTCAAGACTTGAATTCTACGTCTAGGATTTTGTTTTCCATCAAAAGCTGTCTCTATGTCATCACCAGCTGGTTTTTAAGCTTCTGACAAAGAATGGTGTGGAGCACTTTCTGGAGGCCTGTTCGAGGGAGGAGCGGGACGAGTGGGCTGTTGACATCACGGCTGCGGTCGAGAAGCTGAACTCAGAAGATACTGGGATGGTTAAGAATACCCCAGAACCTGCAGAGACTCGATTAAACGACATTAATCTAAGGTAAACAGCAATTAGTCCTAATGATTTGACGTAAATGTTTTAGGTGTTTTTAAGTGTAATGTTTCTGTTTCTCTAAAGCAAAGTTCTGGACTCCATGTATGACACCCACAGTGGAATAAAGATGGGGAGCCACATGGAGCAGGGAAACACCTACAGCAACTGCTTTTCAGGTACAACTTCACAGAGATATGTGTGATCTGTGTTCAAAGATCCTTGGTTTTATTGAATAAAAGACACATCCTGGCCTAATAATTAAACTAATTCAAAATACAACCCTGTATTTGTACATTATAGTTTTTATTTTAACTGTGCTGCAGGTTCAGCGGTGGTGGACTGGCTGATGTTCATGCAGCTGGCTCTGACCCGGGTCGAGGCGGTGACTCTGGCCTCTGCTCTGCTCGAGGAGGGCTTCCTGCGAACGGTGGGTGTGAGGAGCTCCGAGGCCCTGCGCACAGCCGGCCCCAGCCAGCAGCTCACAGACGACTCCACAGCACTGTACAGCTTTGTAAGTACCACAGACTTAATTTACTGCTCCTAGGTCCAACTGTATTGTCTCTCATCAAATTCAATCAGTTTATAAATGTCCTAAACCATGTGTTCATGTATGTGTTTTTTAAACTGGATTCTTGATCCAAAAAGCAGCTTGCAATTTGACTTTTGTTTATTTTTTTAGTCTGACAGCTTAAAAAAGCGAGGCAGTGTGAAGGCGGAGGTGCTGCTGTCTGCTTTGGAGCTCAGTGGAAAAGTGTTGAAAAGAGGATATCTGCTTAAACAGGTAAACACTGCTGTTAAATATATAAAATGTCAGTATGAGGTGAGGATTTTGTGGTTTTGTAAGTTGAACACTTCTGTCGTCATTAACAGGGACATAGACGGAAAAACTGGAAAGTGCGTCTCTTTGTGCTGCGTTCAGAGCCCGCCTTCCTTCACTACTATGATCCCACCAAGGTTAGACTTGTTAAGTGCTCAGAATACTCACTAGACTAAACCCACTGGCTCTAATTTAAACAAAGTCACTGTTTTGTTTGTTTTGTGCTCAGGTGGGTTTATGACTGAGCTGATGTAATTGTATGTAATCCTCATAATTGTCAGTGTTTGTGAGTCAGTCTGATCCACTTCCTGTCTTGTGTCACTTGTCAGAACGACGTCAGCCCTGTCGGTGGATTCCCACTCAGAGGCTGCCTGGTGTCGGCTCTGGATGATAACGGGATTCCATCAGGTCAGATCCAGAGCCATTTACATAATATTTTTTGTCTGAGTCATTCTGAACAACACCCTCTGAAATGCTTTAAATTGTAGAAACAAAGAAGTGTGGATATTTTGAACACATTCAGTTGAATAAACTTATGTGTAAACTGTCCCTTTTTAATTCTTCTCTTGTATATTTTAGGTGTGAAAGGCAACATTCAAGGAAACCTATTTAAAATTATCACTCAGTCAGACACACGTTACTTCATCCAGGCTCCGACGCATCAGGACAAGATGGACTGGATCGACACCATCAGAGAAGCACTAACATAGTCTCCATTTCATATAGTTTAATCAATAAAGCAATGTCTAAGAAAAGGCTTTACACATTCAGTGAATGTACCACAATACTTCAATCAAGATAAATCTTAAATAATGTTCTCATATATGTCTTCTGTAGCCAGTTGTAGCATTTTGTTTTGAGTCCTATTTCTTTGTTTTTACAATAAATTTGTCTTATTTTCTACCGTCTTTTTGAAACACAAGGACACTCAAGTGGAGGCATGTAAATCCTAAAGAAGGTATTTTTCTCTGTTGTCAAAGTTTTGAGTGCAGTTAGCTGTTAAAGGCACTCCCACTTGTGAGTCAGGGCTTCGTCTGAGTGACTAAAGGTGAGCCGTTCCAGGCTCCTTTCAGTTAAATACCAATTTAAGTGTCTGAGTTATATATGACGCAGCTTTATGGTGGGTTTCATAATAAATCCAAGCAACCACGCAAAACAAAAATAACAACCAAAGTGATTTATTGCAATGATGTCAAGTCGACATGAAACATTCACATAAAAAGTGCTTAGAGGGAAAATAAAAGCATTACCATGTTTCTCAAACTTAATTGTACAAAATATAAGGTACTTAAACATAATTATACCAGATCTATGGTTAAACTATAGCAATTTAAAGAAAACTCAAACTGACTGTGTGTTAAAGGCATGCACTAATGTAGGCTACTTTACATTATTACACCTGTTACAGTACTGCGCTGGACTCAGAAACAATCTTTGTTTAAGGTCATTTAAAAACATTCATTGTAATTAATATAAGAGCTTCAGAAAATTTAACCACCAAGTGTCTATCGAAAGTCCCCCTTTGAAACATTCACATTAAACAATTTGTAATTTCTCACTAAATTGAGAAAGAGGCTCCTCTTGGCAGATACGTAAAATTATCAACATAATTATTACTGTTTTTTAAAGCTACAGTACATTTATTCCCATTTGAAATTGGTTGTGTAAAGTTTTTTGTTAATTATCAATATAAGAACTAACATCTTGTTTGGAGAAGCAGACAGGAGCCACAGATGTCACCTCAGGTCACTAGATTTAGATTGGCAAAGACAAGTGCTGGTGCAAGTCATTTTTGTATCAGTATAACTAAGGGAATAAAGTAGAAAAAGTGAGAACTGTACTGATTATGTCTTTCTATGGTCCTTGGTTAAAAAACACTACAGCTATTCTTATGAATTGGGCACTTTTCTCTGGTTCTGCAAACTTTTTTGACCCCAATGCGATTGTTGATTTAAGAATAGATTGGTTTTTATTTCCTTTTAAGCACCTTGGAGGACATATTTTTTAAATTGGTGTTATATCAACTATGGTCAAGTGTCATTGAGGATAATGCTATAATGGTTTTGTGGCATACGTACATTGATTCTTTTGATGAGCACTTTTCAGGCTTTAACCAAAGTAAAATTTATCCTCTGCAAATGTCCACAGCAGGACATGTTCAACTTCTATGTTGGTATTTCTGTCTGCTTCTGAAGACAAGCCTTCTCCTGTACCGCACACAACTTTTGCAAAGTTAATCAAACTTTCACTTTAGAGCAAAATTTCACTTCAGATCAGATTAGCAAGTTGCATGTAAGACATTAAAGACTGTTACATTCAGTCAGTTCCTCCGCAGTGAACCTGTTGAAGGCACTTGGTCTTAACATTATTTCGAGGCAGGTGTAATTTTGTTGGGAACAATAAAACCCAACATTATCATGGGTTATTTTGTTCGTAGCTCTAGTCTAACTCTACACACAGTTACTCATCCGCACGCAGATGTCCCGCTCTGGGGTTCTGTTGGGCTGGTGGGCCAACGTTAGGCCACCTTGGTGAGCTGTAAGTCTCCAAACACCCGTAAGGCAGTGAGTGAGGCGAGCGGCAAGAAGCGGTGAGAGAAACCACAGAGAGGCTGTCCGTCCACAAGGATACGAAACTGCTGGTGCTCACAAACAATCTCCATCTGGGAACCAAGATGGAGGAAGAAGATTTAGTCTGCTTAGTCATGGTCTAACAAAACTCTTTCAACACACCAGGTCTATTTCTACATATTTAGCTGTACCACAGTTAACTAAATCTCATTTCTCGTAAACTAATGCTTTGCTACTGTTGTTTTATACGTTAGTGCGGAAGAAATGATGATGAGAAATAGGCAAACTGGCAGCTCTATAAGCCCCATAAAGGTTAAATATGGTGGGGTATATATCTAGGATTTCTTATACATAAGTCAAACAATATCCCAATCCCTGTAGACATTAGCTCTCCGTATCACGGTTAATTATTCAACGTTGTCATTAGACATTGTACAAGTTTACTCAAGATTTTTTAATTTTTTTTTATTTAACCAGGAAAGTCCCACTGAGATTACAAATCTCTATTGCAGGGGTGTCCTGGCCCCATGTGTGTTTGGGGGGGGGGCTGTTGTACAGGTCTTTGGTGGAAGGGGAAACCGGAGTACCCAGAGGAAACCTATGCAGACACAGGGAGAACATGCAAACTCCACACAGAAAGGCCCTGTTCTGGATGGGATTCGAACCCATGACCTTGTTGCTGTGAGGCAGGTGTGCCGCCAAGATGTTTATAAAATAAAAATGTAGACATCCAACTCTAATGAAAATGGATTTTATTTGTATTGCACTTAGGAGAGCGGGACTTGAACTACCAATCTCCCGGGTAGAGGACGACTGCTCTACCATTGAGCCCACAAACTCTCAGTCAGTCTCACTGTACCTTGAATGATTCTCCAGCGGCAAAGGGAAAGTAGGACAGTGTCTTTTCAGCAGGACCCCACTTTCCATCCAGACGAGCGTTTCTTTGAATGGCTTTGTCTCTGAAGCTGATCTTTAACTGCAGCCCCACGTCCCCCTCTTTGTCCTCGTCCTGGGGCTTACTGGACAGGGTCACTTCCATGCTGCACACCGGACAGAGGCACAATATGTGAGACACAGAAATGTGTGTTTTAATCTGTGTGGTTTTATTCAAGACACAACAGTGACATCTACAGGACAAAATATAATCTAAATTAAGGTTTTGTGAAAAGTTGAGAACGGCAAGTTCAAGTAATGTCTATTATGCAAAGTAATTTTTGGTCAAAATAATAATCTGTCTTTCAGATTATGGCTTAATGAAGGTAGATACTGCCAAATATTGTGGTCAAATGTAGACTGTTTGTAATTCATAGGTAACAAATCTCTGGCACATTAGTCTTGTTTTACAAAATAAGAGATGTGGTTAACCTGTATGATGTTGCTAAAAGAACATTCATAATCCAATCTAAAAATATCCAAAACAAGTCATTTGTGAAGTTGTGTCCTTTGGGAGTTTGTTAAAAATAAGCTTGTTGCCAAATGCATTAGTTATTTTTGGATGCTTTTCTTTTCCTTAATTTTAGTCTGTGTCTTACAGCTGCTGAAGGAATCAACACAACTGATGTTATCTGGCAAATAAATTCCCTGGTGACTGACTGTAGATTTCATGGGATTTTCATTTCTCCCAAGCACTCTCACCAAATAACCTATAATTAGAACACACACTGGGGACATATTTCCCGAAAAGGCTGTAGCTGGTGTTACAACCTAAACTGTATACAACCTAAACACAGACAGCTCCAGTTTATATCTGCTTTAACATTGTCTTTCAGCCATGGCATCCATCACTAGGTAGCTATAATGATCTGCTATAGGCAATGCTAGGTCATGTGCTAGCTAGGTCAGTATATAAATAATGAATAGCGTAATGAACAGGTGGCAGGCTACCTTTGGGGTTTTTTGTTGACGATTCCCATCACAACCAGTTTCATGGAAGGCCGCAGCCCGCCCTTTATCTCTCCAGTGTAGCCCTCCTGCAAAACAATAGAGCCGTGTGTGCTTTGTATGACCTGAGGCACGCAGCTAAACACAGCAGTTTTATTATCACACAGGTACAACAGACAGTTCATCGTTATAGAAAGTCTTAATTCAGTGATACTGGAGCCACCGGTGGCAACAATAGCTTTATTGATTCGTATGCTAAGTAATCAGTCAATGACTCAGCTGCGTTAGCCCGCCCTGTTTCCTCTTTGGTTGTTTTTAAAACAAACTGTTGGCTAAAAACAAACCCTGTAAATCAATAACAATAAAATATCAATGAGCTGCTGTACATACATTCTCGTTGTTGTCCTTTACTTCCATTAGACTAACGTGTTGCGGAGCTTCGCAGCAGCAATGCCACAACTGAGCGATGGCTGGCTCCAGTCGGTGGACCCCGCCTGCGCCGCGTTGCCATGGAAACAGGCTCCGTTGGCACGAGCTGCTCTGATCAAAGTCAGCTGGAACCTTGTCCAGAACAACTGAACGTCTTTACAAAATAAAAGCTTGTTGATACACAGGGAGTAAGAGCGCTATAGTTACTAATACTTAACAATAACAATACCAGAGATACTATAGATTAAATTTTCAATGTGTTTAGATATTTAAAGCCACCCAGAAAAGAACTGCACTAAGTAAGGCTAATCAATGAAACTATGTAGCTGCTGTTTATTTGTTTTAGTTCATTAAACCAGGAATGTAGAACATTAGCTCATTTATCTTTAAATAAAGCACTGACAAAGCCTAGCCTACCGAAATAATAAAATGGCTATATATGCCTAGAGTAACATTACATACATTGCTTAGTAATTGTCAAACAAAAAGTTGGTGCAAGACCAAATACAGTATCAATATATTTAAAACATTTGAGACAAAAAGACAAAATAGTTTCTGCATACCCCCCTGGCACTGGGTAGTTGCGCCCCTGGGTCTAAGTCTTGCACTGTGTTTTATTCATTATTTTAGTGTAAATATAATCTGTTAAATAATCGGCCATTGCTGCGGACTTCAGTTTGATTCTTCTACACTTATTTATTTTATTAAGCCAGTTCAAATTAAAATCACTAGTGTCAAATGTTTAACGTCTTGGTTTAGTCCTAGGATCTTACAAAAAAAATATAATAATAATGTACATGAAAAGTCATATTTAAAGGCATTTTTCAGTAATCAAATGGCTTTATGTTATATTTTGGCTTAAAGTTTGAACGAGAGGCGGAGACAAACAAAATGGTAAGAAAACTGCTTTAAGTTAACGTTGGTGTAAAGTTAATGGTATGGATAGTTTTGTTTTAAGTATCAGCTCCATTTATGCATCATATTTCTATAATGCATAAATATTATGTTTGTGATTAGGTAGGCTACTGTCACCTCTGCATTAGTGATTCAGCTGTGTTAACTCACTCTGTTTTCTGGTACTTTAAAACAAACTATTGGCTAAAAGCAAACTTTTAATGAGCTTATGAACATACATTCCTGTTGTAGACTAACATTGTGTTGTGGCGGCTCCCAGATAATAAAAATGCATAAAGAAATAGAAAAGTATACTGTCACTAATATAAGATTAATCTAGGATTATAAGCATTAGTATGATATATTATTTAAAAAGTGTGTGTCTTTTGTGTGTATGGATGTCATTGAAGCTTGGTGAGCTGCTAAATTCGTTCAAATTAGGGTGATGTCTCAAACAAATTTACCAATCAAATTTAGAGAAATAAAAGACCAGCGCAACATTCACCAATTTAATTGAGCGCCCAATGGGCTTGTTCCGCACACTGTGTACTCCAAGATATATTTTGATTGTTTCTTTGCAAAACTACTTTTAAATTTTTAATCAATGGCTGTGGAACAATAATCAAAACAAAATTATGCTGTATACTAACTGGGATCCCAATAATCAAGACACTTGTTTACCAAAATCTACCTAAACTAATGTCTACATCGCAAGATAAAGAGAGCACTTAACAAATCTGAATATGGTCCTCCATATACTTTAATATTAAGGTCGTTATCAAATAAGTGTTGTACGTTTCCGTGCCTAAAACCAATTGGCGCTGGTCTTTGAGACGTAATTTTTTTGTCTCAATTATCTCAATTATCAATATTGAGACAGGCTTTATCAGAAAAAAAGAGCCTAAGATTTCACATTGAGAAAAACTCTGGAACATGGACAGACTTTGGGCTAATATTAATAATATATTTTTTTTATTATAGCCACACCTCATTCACGCAGGCTGACCACTGAGCGATGACTGGCTCCAGTTGGTGACATAGCGTTACAGGATGATTCTCTTGGTAAATAATGTTAGTGCTTCATATTTAGGCACTCGAGGAGATGTCAATAAAATACATCTTCTATCTACAACATAAGCACTGACAAAACGTTGGCATTTTAAAATGTCTCCTGGTATTAAGCATAGATTTATGATCAGGCTGAAAAAAGCGTCCATGATCTGGCAACCCTACCCCCAACGTCAAATGTGTAGCGCTCGCGCTCCATTGAAGCCTGTCAGGGACGAAGCTGTTAGCCTGACTTAGCAACAAATCTGGTAAGATTTAACAAGCTTAACTTAGATGAGGGCACACATCCAATAAATATACACCCGTTTCGGCATCAATAGCTGCATGTCCTGTTCACATTAGCTCGGTTTAGTCTTTTTACTGAACACAACCCGACGCTACACTTGTTCAGGGAGTGTCCCATTGCCAGTTATCTGACACCAATAAAGGTTTACAAAACAAAAGCCATGTATACATTAGAATCATGTTTGTCATTAAAGGGATACGCTTTATTTATAAAGCTTAAGGTGTCATAATGATGTTACGGGTAATGGGAGATTATTTAGACTCCTATTAACAAGCTATTGTCATAGTTAACCAATTACACTAATATAATGTAATAATCCAATAAAGATTTCTCATTAAACCTTAGACAAGGCTATTATTATCGCAGAAAACATTATGTAATGTAAGACTGTTACAGTTTTTATCCTTAGATGATTAAATAATTGCTGGCAGTTGATTGCAAACACTGTAATAAATGATTTGTCCACGGATGACCTACTTCTTCTCTGCATGACACAGGGATGACACCAGGCTCAGCAGAAATGGCCAATAATTAGATAGAAACAGGAGCCCAGCGATTTCCTGTGAAAGAGACAGCACCTAAAACAGGTTAAAAATACACACAGCATGGTGATAATGAGTTTAATGACATTCATGTGTTCAGCAATAGCTCTTGTTTTGAATTCTAGATAATTAAATGAGTAATTGCTTGTTAAATCTGAGTTTATACATCAATTGCTGCACTTACATCAAATAATATTAAATTAACTGTATTTAATAATTATCTTAGTAATGTCTAAGATCTAGAGATCATTAACGTTACAGAATTTATTAACAATACCAAAGATTATATTATTAGTCTTATTGTATTTAACATTGTAACACTGCCCAACAAACACATTTAAACATCTTTATGCCGCAGGTCTGCTGACACTGCAGTTTGTACTTTTCTTTTGTCATGAATTTACCAACATACCCACCTGGTAATGGATATAATAATAATAATAAAAAAACTGTTAAAGATTTGCAGAGACTCTGATACCTTCGATGTTGAGTTGTTTCTTCTGGGCTTTTAGACTTTGTGGTTGTGTTTTTGCTGTCCCACGTCTCAATGGTGCTTTGGTTTGATCAGCCTCTCAGCGGCAGCAGAGAGTATGTAGTCCAGCTTGTGCTGCCTTTGTCATCTTTGATTTTGGCTTTTCCTGGTTGCACCCATCTACTTTTATTGACTCCCACTGGCCCCCACTTTATACTTGCAAAAAGACTTGTACTGCAGAGGCTCAGTTTTTCTCATAAGCATCACCACTGGGTCACTGTCTGCTTACTATAAACTCATGGTTTCACATTTTTCAGCATCTGCTTCCATTGCAAAAAGATGACAACACAGAAATGTAGGGCTGTGAGTCAAAAAGCCTGAGCACGCAGTTAGTTACAGCTGGACAATACAAGAGAGTTAATCCCAGCTCTGTAATTGGGCAGAACATTAGCCTGGCTCCAGACCTTTTGTGCTAAAACAAAAAGAAACGACAACAATGCTTTTATTAAAGGTGCAATAGGCAGAATGTGAACAGTCAAACAAACTTGTAATTAAGTTCAATACAATCCAGCTGAGATTTATAACATATTTAATAAAGCCTAGGCTGTTCTTGATAGAAAATTGCTTATTTGCAATTTGTCTTAAAAGTTTGACTTCCATTTTTATATAAATTTTTAAGTTTCTACTGGCCATAGAGCACATTAATATTAATACATATTAATAAATATGCATTAAGTTAAGTTAATTGAATCATTCATTTCACTCACTTGAAAAGCAAATCTAGTAAATTTTCTGAAAATGAAAGAGAAAGTGTATCAGGTGTAGTAGGACACTTGTATTCATGCACACAGGCTTTAGGACCCCGTAGCGTGGGCCTCCCCTCCCTCCCTTTTGCAGAAGCCAGACACTAGCGCAGCCCAGTCACTCATCTGATGCTCTCACAATGCTCTGAAACCTGCCCCTCTTTTCTCTCCTGCTCCATTCATCTGGGGGCTTTTCGTCGCGGTCCCTTCCTCAGAAACTTCCCGCTGGCTTTAGGATCCGGAGGGGGGGGGGGGGCTTAGACTTAGTGCTGTGCTGTGGGGATCAGGAGAAGGATGGTGTGGCTGTGAATTGAAAAAGGAAGGGCAGGCGCTCTGGCAGCATCACTAGGACCCCCACCCCTGTCCCTGTAACCCACTGATCCAGACACAGGTTTGACACCTAGCAGCATGTCTCTGACTCGGAGGACCGCGTACAGCCGGGTGAGTGATTTGTGTAAAAACTAGAATGAATGCAGTTATGGGCATTTATTTCTGTTTCAGTTTTAGTTGTTCTTATTGAACGCCGGGCTTTGTAATCCATTTGCGCTGCATTCTTCTGTGTGAGTCGTCACGTCTTTGTTTCGGCTCAGATGCTGTCCCAGAGTCTACAGTGCTGTTGTGATGTTTGGACGTCTAGAGGACTAAAAGGTGACACGAGACAGCCCTGAAATAGTCCTTTATCCACTCCTGCATTCAGAGTGTCCCAGAGCACTTCCTGTTTGAAATTGGTCAATTACTGTAGTTGCTTTTTGACGGATGACATTAGGCTGCATTGTTTAGTCTAAGCTTCCTTTGTCTTAGTACGTTTTATCTCTTTTTTTTTTTTTTTTTACTAAAGTTTATAATAAAATTAACCGAAGGTGATCTGACGTCATATTTCAACAAGGACTCGGCTGGTTATATCAGATCATTTGTGTGTTGTAAGAGTAGAGTGGCACTAAATAATTGAACCTGTCCGATCCAGCACATGGTGAACAGGTCAAACTCAGAGCAATGACTAAACATACTTTAGGCTTTTCTGTTGTGAGGATTTAATAAAACCATGTATAAAACTCTTTAGGTTTGGTTACAGATGGCTGGTGCAGTTGCATTTCCCTGAAGCACTTTGAACAAAACAATCCCGCTCTTTGGATGAATAATAAATAATTTCTTTCTAGTTCATAAATGTCTTAAACCAAAACCTCATAAAAAACTTAAATGCTCAGCATATGGTTGCACAACAACTCTTCTTTTTTATAATTTAATGGATTTGTTAATTATGTCCCTTATGATTATAGAAACAGAAATTGTCTTAATGATTGTTGTACCAAATGCTTGCCTTGGGGTTGAGTCCTGGTTCATAGACGGTAGAAGCTTTTTGATTTAGGCATCACTGGTTGATAAGGAAGCTTGTTTCAAAGTGAGATTTAACTCCATAAATCCTTTTTTTTTTTACGGTTTTCACACTTTTCTGAATGTCCACTAATTACTGCTTTGCTAACTGCTACTTATGATTTTGACTAATACATTTCTGTCAACTCACTGTTAGAGTCATCTGGTCCATTAACTTTTGCTTCATGTTCTTTTTCTCTGAAATTTTTCCACAAGCATCTGCCTCAAAGCAAATTGAAAATTCATCAAAGTAATAATGATCATATGAAAGCAATTCCCAAGCAGTTACATTTAGTTTTGGATATTGTATTAAGGCCCAGCACCCATGTCATTTATGCAGTTTGTACTGGCAAATAGCCCAGCACAATACACTGTCAGCCTTTAGTACTCACTTGTACCACATTGTTTTGGTCTTGCTGTGTCATGTTTTAGGGATTTTTTTTTAAGTTGAAGTGTACATTAATATGGAACTCAAGGAGAGTCTGCGCTCTTGTCATTCAGAGTAATAATATCTGCTCCTCGTCTCTTCTGCTGAGTCACCACTGCTTCTAGGACAACTCACTGTAAATTGGGTTAGAGACAATGATTTCATTACCAAATATTGCGACATGAATGGATTTGCTTAGGTTGAAACATTTTACTGTAAGATTAGTCCTATATACTACATCTACATGACATTATGAAACGTCTGCTGATTGTTGCCACGGATACAGTTCAGTCTTGTTGTTGATGTTTGGAGATTTTGATTTTTTATTATCACTTTTTATTATGCTCTCTGTGGAACATGAGCTTATGCTATTAATATACTGACATTTTACGACTTAAGGTTGTGTTGGTGCCTCGTCCTTAACCCCATTGGGGCATATTGTACAGGATGAAACTACTATATCATCTTAACACATTCTGGGATTGTCAATAAATGAAATACATAACACTCCATACAAATTGTAAATTTGTTTATATAAAAAAAAAACAATAAAAGAAATAGATACATAAAAAAGTATACAGAGGGTTGGTTGCTGAGGGTTTCTTTTGAATAGACAAAGTTGTATTAGTACTGTAATGGGAACACAGAGAGATTAATTTTAGGAAGGTGTCCAAGTACATGCAGTATGTCCTTAAGATAGTTTAGGCTTTATATCCTTTGTTTGATTGAGTTGCAATATTGATTATTGATATATTGCTATTGTACAACTGCAACAGTTTGGGGTTATTATTGGGTTTTGTTTTCTCTGCAGATATATTGTTCCAGATTATTTTCTTGCAATGTACCAATTATTTCTGATTTGTGATATTATCCTATTGTGAGTTATCCCCACCTACATCCCAGAAGTAGGTCACATCCCTTTGTTGCTCTGCTGTAATTTTAGAACTGGCTTTGTAACAAAACTCTATTGTCTGAAAGTAGGAGTACATTTGTGCAATGTTGTTTTGAAAGAGAAGGTGCTTGTTTTGACTCCTGTCTGTCTTCTGTACATGTTTGTCCCGCTCAGACCACCAGCAGCGGCAGCAGCAGGATGAGTTCGGACGGAGGCGGGCGGCCCGTCAAAGTGGGCTCTCTGGTGGAGGTGATCGGAAAAGGCCAGCGCGGGACGGTGGCGTACATCGGGACAACCTCCTTTGCTTCTGGGAAATGGGTCGGAGTCATTCTGGACGAGGCCAAAGGAAAGAACGACGGCACGGTGCAGGGCAAGAGGTACTTCACCTGTGAGGAGAACCATGGGATATTTGTCAGACAGTCACAGGTAAATATATAAAAGTCTTTTTCTAAAGCTTGTCATTAGCTCCATTCCTACATTCAACATCTACTGTCACTATAACTATAAATAGCATATAGCACTGGAATACAATATCTTCTGGTAATAATATAAAACATTATACTGAATACTATATCGTATTTCTTGTTCGTCCTGTCTATAATTTTAAATGACCAGTTTTCAGTTATAGTTGCCAAGGATTTGGTATTGAGTTTAAACTATGCTCTGTTAATGCGTCAGAAGGTATTTTGGCTAGAGGTATTATATGCAAGAAAGGAAAGAATCAGAAGTTTATCATCAGAATAAACAACACCAGGTTTACTCCAGGTTTTAGCCACCAGACATATCATTTTGCTGTATTTCTCTTCCGTGAGTTGAAAATGATCTGTTTCTTAGATTCAGTTGGTTGATGATGGGGCTGACACAACTTCTCCAGAAACACCTGAACCTGGCACCGGAAAAGTCCTCAAACGAGGTAAGGTCTATTTGTATATCATTTAAGGATAAATGAGAAAATGCTGTCCACATTAGATGTATTTAAGGAGGGAGGACTGGAGGACCTTGAACAAATTTCAACCCAGAGATCTCTCAGTGGTTGAGATTTACACAATTCCTATTTAATTCAAATGTCCTTCATATTTATGTCACTAAACCACGAGTTCAGCTGAAGGGAATTAACTGAGGGTTCATTACATTGTTTGCATTGTATCATGATTTTTCTTTTACTGGACATTATTTCTTGGAATAAACAGTTTTAACCACTTCTCATTTTACTTTGTTCCTCTCTTTCATAGAAATCGTGGAAAAGTCCAGCAAACTGGTGAGTCCCATTATAAACATGGACACAATGTTCACCTGCAGACATTTAGACTGCTGAGACTGCTGCCCTATCACATAAAAAGTGCTTTAATTTTATTTATGCCTTTTCCAATAAATATACTAAAGGAAGTGAATAGATTTTATAAAGTATTGGAAAATCTGCTTTACCAGTTATATTGTAAATATGCTTCTTTTGTTTTTAATACACATGCATCCTGCTTTTGTCCAGCAGAGGGCGATCTTTACCTTTAATATAAACTGCAGAAAACGTACATTATCACAGAAGCTTTGTTCAAGAAGGTCCAAATGTTAGGTTAAAATGTATGCATGTTATTTGATTGTAGTCAGATGTCACAGGAGGACAACAGGAACATAACAGAAGTCCTAAACTGTAAAGGAGTTTGAAAAATGTCTGTTGCCATTAGATTCAAGATGCTTTCAGGATGTTTCAATGCTGCAGCCTTAATGATGTTGAGACGTGTGTAAAGTGTTTCTTGTGAAGTACAGATGTGTTTTGTGCACTGTGAGCATGTGTTTGTGCATTATTTATATCTGTACATGAGGTCCACTACTGCCCAGACTCACTCCAGCTCCGTCACCTTTGACCTGTCACTGATAAACTGTGTTACCTTTGACCTTTAACCCCCTCCACCCTGCCTTCCGTCTTCACCTCCTGTCGTCCGTCCCGTCTCTCCTTCGATCTCACAGCGAGGAGTGAAACCCAAAAAGGTGCTGCATGTTTCTCTCGCCTCGGTACTAATAACAATGATGCCGTGGTAACCGTGGTAACCGTAGCTATGAATGGCCTCGCTGCTGCATGGCAACCGGTGCCTCACCCTTCATTCACCCCCTCGCCGCCAAACTCTGCTGTTTTATGTGTTTGACCACTTCCTGTCACATGACCATGGTCTCCTCACTGCTCCAGCGTGTGGATGTCTTTGTCTGTGGCTAAGCATGTCACTCACAGCTTTCTGATTTTAGTAGCTTTTATGTTTCAAAACCCTGAACATCATTCCAGGGGAGTCTCATATGTTGTTTCTTCAATTTAGAAATTAAGTCTTCATCTTACATCTACAGTTGTGGCTTTATTATCTGTTGGCTCGGTTTAGCTTGAAAAGGGTCTCCGTAAAGCAAAAAGGATTTCAAGATATTCTGTATTATAGTTTTTTTACATATAGTTGCACAATGTCATAAGGAATCACTGTGCCCTGTTAATTTCCATTCCATAAACAATTAATACATAAAAACACAAAATAAATAAGAATAATAAAATAATAAAAGATGACCACATAACCTTTACGTTGAGTTTAAAACCAAAGAATAAAAGTTGGGCTTAAGCCTTTACCCCATTTATTAAATACAGAACTAACCAAGAATCCTTTCCTGGAATCAGACAATGACATTTCACTTTGTTCAGCTCATGTTTTTCTCTTGAGTTTTATGCTGATAATCCACTGCTCTTTAACTTCCTCGGCTGAGTCATCGTCTGTAGACCGCGCCGCTGTGTTAAAATGTCAGCCTGTGACCGAGGTGAAATGAACCGCTCTGCCATTTGCAGAAAATGGATTTTCTGTCCGTTCAGTTGTGTTTAAACGTGTCCTCTAATGATTTTTAGCATCAAGGACAGACCTTTGGTCACAAACAGAAGACGGTATTTCAAGAGTCAGTCATATGAGGAAAGTTTTGACCTGTGAAACTGACCTGCATTATTATTGCCAGGCTTAGAATTAGCGTTTAATCCTCATCCCAGTGTGTATTGTAGATTGTTGTTTAAAACGGAATGGTCACATAAATGTAAATGTTGTGACTATACAAGTAATCTGTCCATTTTATTTAATTGTTGTATCTGGCTAGTTTTGCCAGTAGTATTTTATAGACTGATACAGCCAAAGCATCTTAAATGTCTTTAAAACTAAAATAAGCTCTTAAACAGTATACACAATGCAAACAGCTAATTGTGATTTTTATTGTGGCTCTACATCTATATATATGACCTCTATAGGAGCTCTCCCAGAGGAAAAACTCCTCACTATCCAGACAAACATGTATAATTTTTCTTTTTTTGTATATTTGTACCACCGAATTGAAACACCTAAACAGCCAGTTGATAAGGTTTTGTCTTTGCTTTGGGCTTAACAGGAGAGGTTAGAAGTTTATAAGCAAACAATTAAAAACAGATGCATGCTAAATTGTTTGTATGTGACCTACATAGTTTGTCAAACCAAACACTAGATAACACTAGGGTTGTTCTGAAAGCAGGGGGAGATACTTTAACACAGAAAGTAGCAGGAACATGATTGCTTTGATGTTAGTGCAGTGGGGAGTAATTGTATCCTCTTTTGTGCTGAGAATGGAAGCTGCAGACTGGCCTCCTCCCTGTGTCTGCTTGGAAGGCAGCAATTTGATCCATCTCCACCCATCGCATCATGTCTGTTTGTCTCCTCTCTTCAGCCCAGACTACTCTCTGTTCACAGCACTTCATAGATTCATACAGGACTGTACACATTCTACAAAACCACATATTGTTTAATCTTTTAAAAGCACTCATATCCATCTATTGCATTCACAGAATCAATAGCTTTGGAGTTTTAGACTTTAGATTTCTATACTATGTTGAGATGTTGTTGTATATTAGTAGCAGTGGTGTGGTCATAGTTGTATAGTAGTATATTTACCTCATATCTTTTACGTCTTGCCATTTTGTGCCATTATTTTTGTTATATTTGGGGTATAAAGCTCTGCTAATCATCATATTGCTTCTGAATTAATCCTCTTACAGCCCTCTCAGGTCCTAATGAGCTGTTGGAGCAAACAAGGAGATTAGTGCAGCTGAGGAAGAGATTATGAACGCTGCTCATGTGGCTGGCGCTGTTTAGGAATGAGGCAGTTCATTTGTAATATGACAACTGGAGCTAAGAACAAAATTTAATTGTACTTACACTTCAGCAAGTAAGATCAATGGAGAGAATGGGGTTTAAAGGATATATATACATTTAAAGAATATATTATACATTAATTTACATGCAGTAAAGATAACTATTCACCCAATATTTAGCTTTTATTTAGATTGAGACATGGAAATTGAGAGAAAAAAAGAGAAAAAACCTGGAGTAAAATGACCTGAGCTGGATTCAAACCTGGCAGTGCATCTAAACTTCTGTTATCTAGTTTAATAGGGTTTTATTGGGACATGTATTCTTCTTTTAATGGTGAATGAAATGTACCAAAACAAATCTGACACATTTTTTTACATTTCATAACGATCCAGGGTTAAGTTTTAAAATGTTTTAAAGGCAGATGTTTAAAAAAAAAAGACTAAAGCCTTCTCACTGGTTGTAGGTCCCCATCGTTTTTGTGATTGAAATAAGCCCAAAGGAGCAACTGTGGCTGTACCGTTGCTAGGAGACAGCAGAGGCTTGCATCAGTGCTGCCACTCATATACGCCCTCTTACCTCCGATACATCCACGCCCTGCTCGATCCCTGCCCTCCATCCCTGCGTGTCTGTCAGGGAGGGGAGGGGGGCAGTTAGGGTTGGGAGCAGGGGAAAGGGAGGAGGTCGCACGGTGATGTAATGCACGAGCAGGGCATCGTCTCCTCTGACAAATCACCGAACGGCTCAGTGAGAGGAGACGGGGAGGAGGATGGGAGGAAGGTTAGCACTAGCAGAGCGAAACCGAGAGGGACGCACTGAGTACAGTCTGGGCAGATTATGAGACAAAAGGGACAGAGCGGAGGACTGTAGCTGTTGGACAGAGGCAAAGGGGAGAGTGGCAGAGCAGCACAGCGGCCATTTGCACCACTGCAGCCCTCGCTGAAGTCTGCTTGAGCTGTCTGTCTGGAGCCGGTCTCAGCTGCCTGTGGATCTCTGCCTGTTTAATCTTCTTCCTCTTGTTCTGTGTGTGTGTATCTCTCGGTGACTGTGTTGTGTGTGTCTTTTTCTCTTGCAAATATGATGAGACAGACGGCTGCGCCCAGGAAGGTACAGCACTACGAACGATTATTGTTGTTATCATGCTATTGTTTTGTTGGCAGAGGTCATCCTTTACTCATTCATTTAATATTGTTTCTGTCATTTTAGTGGGAGTTGCCCTTTGAACTTGTTTATATCTCCAATGTAGAAGCTGCCATCTTTTTATACTGTTTCTTTTTACCACAATGCTGACATTTTCACACAAGTTATTTTATATTTTGTCAATGGCCTTATTATGTAGTATATCTCTTCACACGGTTTATTTAGCCTCGTCATGCTTTTAACTGCTTTGTATGAGGTCAACAAATGTTTTAAAATGATTTGACAGATGTAGCAGCCTGATGTGATTTCAGTACAGCCTGTTCTGTATAAATGACTGGACACAATGGCTTAAGAGGCTGTCGGCTCTTGTTTAGTACAGTTGTTAACTCAAGCTACTTTGCGCTGAATGTAATCCAATACAGGCAGACAACTAGCCAGAGCTGAGTCCGTGCACGAGTTAAGGAGAGGCAGTGAGTGTGTTAGGGAAAGCAGATGGAAAGTGGGAGTGACATTTGTAACATTTGGCTTACATGTAGTAGAAATGACCGAGGTAAGTGTATAGACCTAGGTTAAAATAGCATTGGAGATTAAAATAATGGTTCTGCACACTACCTCTGTTACTGCATTTATGTCATGTGTTTTTTTCCTATTATAAATCTAAGTAGGTTTTCAGTTTTTAATTAAATCAAATTTTATAAGCCAACAAAACAAAATACAATTTTTGTGCCAACAGCTGGCCTTCACCCTTTGCTAAGACTTTCTGCTGATTTCACCAAAACCTAGCATCCAGTAGCATTAATTTTAGATAATTTGAACCTATATACTATACATATTCAGGACCAAGTTAAACCACTAAGGACTGGATCATTCCCACTTTTCTTTACTTTTCTTCTCTTCTTAAGCAGCAGCCTAGGTCAGCTGCTTGTGATATCAAAATAAACAGTGTTTTCCTCCGTAGTCACTGTGTTGTGTACAGGTTTTGCTCATTTAAAGTCTCAAGTGAAAATGCTTGATAAGAAATCTTGGAATATGTAGGTTTGGTTGCTAAATGTAATCATAAAATAACCTGACTACTATAAATAAGCTGGTAATCTGTAATATACCAGAGTTTGGAGAAGCAAAAAAACAGATGATAATGGACATGGCATTGATTATGACATTTGATTAAATTAAATGAAAAACTTATATCATCCTTCTTCAATCCTGAACTGAAGTGTAATGTTCAAAACTTGTACATAGGTTGCTCTATTGTAGATTTCACCTTTGATGTCTGTATGTACTGGACAGCAGCATCAGTCTGTGAGACCACTAGACACAATGCAGTCTTTTAGGTCCCAGAGACGGCACCAGCCACAGACTCTACATTGTGACAGTGGGTCTTGTCACAAGGGAAACGGAAACATGGAACATAACCTTATACAAGAAAGAGACATGACATAAACCTGTATAGATTTCTCATTAGAAGTACGGTATTTTAAAGAATAAAGCCCATAAAGGACGGTTTGTAGCAGCCTCATTGAGCCATTTTGTCTTTCTCCTGTATTTTCCTGTTGATTTCAACTTTAGTCAAACGCTAACCCTGGCTGTTTGTTTCCTTTCCCTCCTCACTTTTTATGCTGACCTTTGCCCTTTCCCGCTCCTCTGTCTTTCCTGACCTGCTCAGACCACGGCCAGACGGCCCAAGGTGAGCCCAGTCCTAAACTCATTGGGTCTAACCATTTCTTTTATCATTTATTTCCAACAGTGCAACAGTGCAAGTGCTTGTCTGTGTGGATGGATTCATTTAGAAAGAAAAACATTTGTACATAGGGCTGGTTGATATGTTTATAACATAGATTACTCAAGTACATATATTTTCTGTGATTTTAAAATAATTGATGGCAACACACATAGATGTAGTGTATGCATTTTCCATTTTTTCTATGGGACCTATACTATTTAAATAGTGGCCAGTCTTAAGTTGTTTCTAGCTGTACTTGTAAATAACACATTTTTTTCATATCAAAAGCAAATTTACATTTTTAGCAAATAACATTATGTTGTTTTACCAGACTTTTTGTAAACCTCTCGTGTTTTGCTCACACTGTTTTTCTCTCAATCCAACAGCAGCCGAGTCGACCCGCAGGCACCGCGGGGAAAGGAGCAGCGTCCGGATCGGCTTCTGCTTCAGCCGGAGAGATGAGCAGCAGCGAGGCCAGCACCCCCGCCCAAACCCCACTGGCTGCTCCTGTCATCCCCACCCTCCGCTCTCCTGGGAACCCTCCAGCCCCTGTCCCCAGCAAGGTCAGTACCAGCTCAAAGCAAAGTCCTCCTGAACAATGTAACATATACTGCAGGTAAAAGAACAGATCTGGTGACTCATACTGACCTTGAATATAACTATATACTACTGTTTAGTAGGGCATAAAATATACAAAAATGTCTAGGGCCTTACCTACTGTAATAAAAAAACAAGGCTAGAAAGAAGTAGACAAAGTAATGCTACCACTTTTTCTAGAACGAGTATGAATATATAAAATATAATACTCGCCAATGGGTACAGTACATTTCTGAACCAAACACTCATGTGACTTGTTTTAAAGGAACCTCTTTTTGTGCCACAGTTACAGTTACTTTTATCATCTTGATATAAAGTATGAGATGTACAGTATAATGAAGAGTGGTCCAATAAGCACCAGAACAAGAGGCTCTAATTGAGTGTCAGTATCTGGGCAGCCCTACTTCATACTGTGTTTCAAAAATAAGACTGGGATTTGGTTGAGGTTTTAAGGACTACTAGAATCAATGAATGAATTTAAAGTTTCAGTAAGCCTAGTCTGCTGTGGTTAACAATTGTGATTTGTTGGTATCTGCATTATCTCATTAACCTCTTTATTTCTTTATACAGCCATTATGTCACTTATCTACTTCACTGTGTAACTGAAAGGAATGGTGTAGCGAGCCATTTTAAGTGCTTCAAGAAATCAAATCTGGACCATAGAGTTGATTTATGGGTGAAATATCAGCATAAATGAGTCGTAAAACGATGTAAATTATCCCTAATAATTTATAAAGTGGATGTACCGTGTGCAAAAATGAGAGCGAACAGTAACAGATAAAGTGATTATCTGCTCAGTCAAACATGATTAATCTTTGAGTAAATATTGTCTGATTTGCTCCAGTAACGCTGCTTAATTATCCCTGACCTTTTCATTTGTCCTGAACTGACTACAGCCTGGTCCTCATCCATTTTACATTGAGCCCTAAACAGAGGCAGCATGTAGTACATTTTGTTACACATTTTGTGCAACAATGTCAGCACTGATCACATTTTGTAAAAGTTTGCTGCTGTTTTCCCCTCAGGAGGAAGTCGTCATGGAAACACAGGTGCAGTAGTGTAATGTGTGTGATATTGAAGTGTTATGTCTCTCTCATATTAACACTCACAAAGGTGTGGGGCTTGTCTTTAATTTGTTTGAGAGTGCTTTTGAGAAACGCATGATTAATGCAGAATTAAAATCCTACAGACTGATGTGTGTTTCCATTAAAATGGGTGACAAGTAAATCACAGGAGACATATGAAAGTTTCTACCATTTTCTTATGGATCATGCTTGTATTGGATTTGGTCGGTGTGTTATTGACTACAACATTACTGTGACTGTCCCACATAAAGCCTTCGTCTGTTTTGTTTGTGTTTCTGACTCCAGGAGGAGGAGGCGCTGAGAGCTCAGGTGAAAGACCTCGAGGAGAAGCTGGAGACGCTAAAGATGAAGCGGACGGAGGATAAGGCCAAAGTAAAGGAGCTGGAGAAGCACAAGATCCAACTGGAGCAGCTGCAGGAGTGGAAGAACAAGATGCAGGAGCAACAGGCTGAGCTTCAGAAGCAACTCAAAGAGGCCAAGAAAGTGAGAAAATATATTGGAAAATACAGTTGTAGAGTAGTATTTGGAAAGATGGAAGTAGCACGGATGGCTGGTTGATTAATAACTGTAGACATAAAGACAGTACATGTAAGTATGTGAAAATGGCTTCTTTAATGCCTGCTGCAGGAGGCTAAAGAAGCACAAGAGGCTAAAGAGCACTACATGGAGGAGATGTCGGACACAGCGGACGCCATTGAAATGGCCACTCTGGATAAAGAGATGGCTGAGGAGAGAGCAGAGTCTCTGCAGCTGGAGGTGGACTCGCTCAAAGAGAAAGTGGATGAGCTAACCATGGACCTGGAGATCCTCAAGCATGAGATCGAAGAGAAAGGTAAAGTCAAAATGTTTTATGCACTTAACTTGGTTATTTGTAAATTATACAGTTACTAACCAGTTTTGTTGTTTGCCTCAGGTTCAGACGGAGCTGCCTCTAGTTATCACGTCAAACAGCTGGAGGAGCAGAACGGCAGGCTGAAGGAGGCTCTGGTCAGGTAGGTCTCTAGGAAATTGAAAAGAAACTTTGTCCTGTACTGTGAGGAAAAATATGGTTATTTGTTTTGTGTAAAAAAACTTTTAGGTATTTTTTACATTATATACATAAAAGGTCATTGATTTATCATTATATCTAAATTTCTCAGGTTTCCTTCTCAATAAGGATCAGATTCTGTCTTGTGTTATTGTAGTCCATAATATATCCCATGTAACTCAATTCTGTGCTGATGGTGTGTTGCTGCTGTGTGCAGGATGCGGGACCTCTCTTCGTCAGAGAAGCAGGAGCATGTGAAGTTGCAGAAACAGATGGAGAAGAAGAATGTGGAGCTGGATGCTTTGAGGAGCCAGAAGGAGAAACTGCAGGAGGAAATGGCAGCAGCTGAAAAGACCATCGATGAACTGAAGGAGCAGGTGGGGTTTGTTCAAGTGCTGCTCCTGACTCGGCGTGCTGCTGCTGTGCAGCTACTGCAGTGACATAAATCACTCTGTGGGCCACCACAATCAATAACCACTTTTAGGTATAAGCTACTTTTTCAGAGTTAAAAGAAAGGAAGTTCTTCACTTTTATAGCTCATGAACTGCAGAGTATTATTGGCTGTAGAGGCTGTTTTATGTATCTTCATTATCAGCTCCTCTTTCCCTCAGGGTAGGAACTATCAGTCTCAAGAACACAATACTGCCCTGATAATGTCCAACTTAACTCCCTAATACAATAAAAAACAACAACACTATGTTTCTAGACTTCCTCCGTTTCATGTTGCTTTAGTGAGGATGTGTTTTTTGTTTAAGTGTGTTTTCCTAAAATTCAAATCAATGATGGATTTCAAAAGTATATTTGTTGGTCACTTGTTGGTGTGTGAAACATCTGTTTCAGGTGGATGCGGCTCTGGGGGCGGAGGAGATGGTGGAGACTTTGACGGAGAGAAACCTGGACTTGGAGGAGAAAGTCCGGGAGCTCAGAGAGACAGTCACTGATCTGGTGAGTTCAAAGACAGTTTGATTTATTGTATAACAAAACACACTGTGACTAATGAGATGAAAGAGCTTTTGTGGACATGTTTATGAGGCTGTGAGAAAATTTACAGTGAGAGACATATTCACTATAAATGATTGTTTCAATAATGAAAAAACAACAACACATTGTCTTCACACTTAAGAACAGTTTGACAGACTTTGCATTGAAACTCATTGGACCCCATGTTCTTAAATAGTTTATTTGTTGTGAGATTAGATTGCAGTGAGCTTTGGCTTCTGTCTTGGCAGGTATTTTACAAATATGATGTAAGTTTTGGCTCCAGGACAATGACAATGTCAACTGAAGGGCTGGCTCTTGTTGATGTTGCTTGTTTTGCAGGAAGCCATTAATGAGATGAATGACGAGCTGCAGGAAAATGCCAGAGAGACGGAGCTGGAGCTGAGGGAGATGTTGGACCTGGGAGCAGCGCGAGTTCGAGAATCAGAGAAACGAGTGGAAGCAGCACAAGAGACTGTGGCCGACTACCAGCAGACCATACAGAAGTACAGAGAGCTTACAGCTCAACTGCAGGTACAGACAGAGGGAAGCTATTGACCTGCTTTGAAATAAAGAGCCAGACATGAAACAAGGAAGATCACAGACGAACCACAGAGCTCACCGACTGCTGTTTGTGTTCTGAGTTCAAAAAGAGTATGTTTTTCAGGTTTAGAGATACTTATTTTGAAAGAAATTGGACTAACGGCAACATTACTATTTTTTCCCCAAGATATAATTTAAAGCATTTTTATTCAAACAAATGTAGCCTTTTATGCCCCACTAGAACAGATGCCTATGGTTCATTAGAAAAGGACACCATAGAGAGAGTAGGTTTCTTTACATAAATTATCTACATATTATCTACATACCACGTTTTGATGATTTGAATTGATTTTATAGCTGTAAAGATTGTGTTACATGTTACCAGCATACTTTTGATCAAATCACATTTAATACAGATGTGTAGGCACAATCATTATTGATCAAATCACATTTAATACAGATGTGTAGGCACAATCATTAGCAGCATTTTAGCATCAAGAGAATAGAGAGAAGCTTCCTTATACATGCTACTTTCCTCGGGGTTTTTCTGTTTTAACTTTGTGTGCAATTGTGTGTATGTGGAAGTGAACACAGTCAGAACCTTTCCCTGATGTATATCTCTTCTGCAGGAGGTGAACCGAGAACTGACCAGCCAACAGGAAGCGTCTGCAGAGCTACAGCAGCAGCCTCCAGCAGAGATGTTTGACTTCAAGATTAAATTTGCAGAGACAAAAGCCTACGCCAAGGTTAAAAATTAATCCCAGCCTGAATAACTGCAGAGATTCCCCATGAGCCTGTCTTTTGTGTTGTGTTGTTTGACCTTTAGGATTATATTTAAACACTGCCTTGTTTAAACCTTAAAATAAGCGTTGGCCAGTCTAAGTTGTGTTTTCTTCTTTCGTGCTGTTGTTCAGGCCATTGAGATGGAGCTGAGAAAGATGGAGGTGAACCAGGCCAACAGGCACGTGTCTCTGTTGACCTCCTTTATGCCAGAGTCCTTCCTGCATCACGGAGGAGACCACGACTGCATCCTGGTGCTGCTGCTCATCCCCAGGCTCATCTGCAAGGTATGCACACTTTACCATTGACATATTAGGCACATAATTAAACGCTGTAAACGTATTTGAGGTTTTAAACAAAAGTAGATTTAAAGAGAGCAGTAACATTGTCTTTTTGTTCTTTGCAGGCGGAGTTGATCAGCAAACAGGCCCGGGAGAAGTTTGACCTGAATGAGAACTGTGCTGAGAGAACAGGACTGAAGGGGGCCGTCGGGGAACAGCTGAGCTTCGCTGGGGGTCTCGTCTACTCTCTCAGCCTCCTCCAGGCCACTCTCCACAAATACGAGCAGTGAGTATTTATTTATGGTTTATTTAAATGGGACAGATACAATAAACAGAGATTATCCTCTCCAGTAAGTAAGCCCATGTCCAGTATCTCAGGGCTAAGTTACCTTAACATGCCCTAATACTTAAAGTGATGCAGATATATTTAATAAGCTCTTTGTTTTGTCAGGGCCCTGTCCCAGTGCAGTGTGGAGGTCTATAAAAAGATTGGCTTCCTTTATCCCGAGATGAGCGTTCATGAACGGTCACTGGATTTCCTCATTGACCTGCTGCACAAAGACCAGCTGGACGAAACGGTGAACGTAGAGCCTCTGACGAAAGCCATCAAGTACTATCAGGTAAACTCCTATTAATGACCGCTGTACTATTTTTGTCAACTAAAAAAACAATCTCATCAGAAATAACAACAGTCTCTTCATTAATAAAGTATGAAATGTATTTAGTATTTAATTTACGTCTCTTTTAAGATTGGTTGCCTTTGACACGTGATCATTTCTGTCCCTTCCCAGCACCTGTACAGCATCCATCTGGCGGAGCAGTCCGAGGACTGCACCATGCTTCTGGCGGATCACATCAGAGTGAGTTTAGAGACATGTCATTTCTGCTTTTAATGAAATTTAATTATTTTTAGCGACGAACCAGCTTTATATTGAGCATGATGGTTATTAAATATTATATATAATATATCCTTTTTACTTGTGGGAATTTCTTACACTTTAATGCTATGTGTTCAGTCTCTTCCATTAAGCAAGGTCTACATTATGTCAACAATGGTATTAAACCAGTTTCAGAAAATACTATTCCATACTTCTATTGGCTTTTTATGGCTGTTGATGTGAAACAGCCGGGCGGGGTCTTTCAGTGTGGAGTTTGCATGTTCTCCCCGTGCTTGGGTTGGTTTTCTCTGGGTACTCCAGTTCTTCCCACCAACATAAAAACATGCTATAGTCTCTGGTTAGTGACAGACTTGAGTGCTTGGGCGCCCTCTGGTGGCAGCTACTGACAATGAATTTCCCCACAGAGATAATAAAAATAAAAATAAATACTGCCCAGGTCCCAGATGATGCATATATAAACACAAGTTTAGTTTTTATTATTGGTTCTGAAAAAAGACCATCTCTAATGATTTTGTTTTAATGTCTATCGTGTGTATGTACACGATAGACATTAAAACAAAATCATTAGAGATGGTCTTGTTTTAATGTCTATCGTGTGTATGTACAGTTCACTCAGAGTGCGCTGGACTGCATGGCTGTGGAGGTGGGACGTCTGCGGGCCTTCCTTCACGCGGCACAGGAGAAGACCGACCTGGCCGTGCTGCTCAAAGACCTGGGCACGTCCTGCAGCGACATCCGTCAGTTCTGTAAGAAGATCCGACGCAGGATGCCAGGCACAGACGCTCCGGGGATCCCAGCAGCGCTCAACTTCGGACAGCAGGTAACCATGGCGACCAGACCCCAGATATTTTACTGTTAATGCCAGGCCACATTAATATAATTTACTCCTGATAGTCTTATAATAAACTAAAGAATAATTTGCTCTCTGCAATTTTGGCCCCAGTCTATTTTTTTTTACATCGTCATAGCAACCATGAATTTCCTTCTGGATCAATAAAGTATCTAATCTAATCTCATAAAGGTTAAATGACTGCTTTGATTGAATAAAATAGCTAATTATCTTCCCCCATACTCTGTAAATCTAATAAAAGCTCTATACTGTGCAGTGTTTGCTCGAGTGTTTGTGCTTTAGGTTTCAGACACGCTCTCGGACTGCAGGAAGCACCTGACCTGGGTGGTGGCCGTGCTACAGGAAATAGCAGCTGCTGGGGCACAGATGATGTCCCCACTGGGCGAACAGGAAGGACTGTCGGCCGCCAAACTGGAGGACGTGGCTTTTAAGGCTGGAGAGCAGGTATCCACATTGTTAATATGAAGATGATGAGTTATGAGTTAACAATTTATAGAAAGGTTTATAGAAAGAAAAAATAACCCCAAATCATGTCTCAGATCTGTGGTGGTCCTTACAATATTTAGGTTTAATTTTATTTCACATACATTTAGCTACACTATCAAATTTAAATAAAAACTTAAACATTTAATTATTTTTTTTTTATAAAGGCCAACATTATTGTAGAGAAACTTTTAAAACCAAAAAAAGAGCTCCAAGCTGTTCACAATCACATAACTCTGTGTTCACATCACTTCAGATCTATGGGTCTCAAGGTGCCAACCCGTACGAGTATCTGAGGCAGTCCTGTGGCATCGTCATAGCAACCATGAACAAGATGGCCACCGCGATGCAGGAGGGAGAGTATGACGCAGAGAGGCCCCAGAACAAGGTAAGAGGAGTGGACATTCAAATTAGTTGGAGCTGGAGTAAGGGTTTTGGTTTTAACCTCATGCTGTTTTGTCTTTTGCCAGAATCCTCCACCGGTCGATCTCCGAGCCGCGGCGCTCAGAGCTGAAATCACAGATGCAGAAGGGCTCGGCATGAAGCTGGAGGACAGAGAGACGGTCATCAAAGAGCTCAAGAAGTCCCTCAAGATCAAGGTAAGGGCTCGACTCATTTTGTCTTTAGTTTACTCAGTTTAGTTTAGTTTCTCAGTTTACTTTTCTTAAAAACTAAAGTGCTAGTATCTTTTTTAACAACTGCCAAAGCATTATAGCAAAATAATTTCTTCATCCATTTTGTCAGGGTGAGGAGCTGAGTGAGGCCAACGTGCGTCTCAGTCTCTTGGAGAAGAAACTAGACAGTTCCTCCAAAGACGCAGACGAACGAGTGGAGAAGATCCAGATGCGACTGGACGAGGCACAGGCTCTGCTTAAGAAGAAGGAGAAGTAAGAATGACTCCAAACTTATGAAGTCACAGTGAGGGGTATTTTACAGTTGTGTGTGACATTGTTCTTCTATCTGCAGGGAGTTCGAGGAGACAATGGATGCTCTTCAGGCAGATATCGACCAGCTGGAGTCTGAGAAGGCCGAGCTGAAGCAGAGAGTCAACAGTCAGTCCAAGATGACCATCGACGGTTTGAGAGGAAACGCCTCGTCAGGGATCGCCTCAGTCGTCACCGGGCTCTCAGGAGGTGAGTGACTCTAAGATCAGAAATTTAGAGACTATCTGAGAAACTTAAACAAACGCTGCTTGAGAATAGTTAAAACCAAGAAGATGAGAGAAATGAGAGTTGTTCATTTATCCTGTGCCTTTTAATATTTCTAATATCCTAATGTGTCCACTTTTGTTGTTTCTATTGTATCAGGTTGATTTTAAATGAACTATTTAAATATTTCCTCAAACCTTGGGGAACCTCTTGTTCTATTTCAAACCATGTTTAATGCATTTTAGAGAAGATGATCTAATGATTTTAAGTAGGGGGCATAAGAGGCACACTACTTTATAAGTGGAAACAGCTGTGGAAACAGCAAGTGGAAACAGCTGACCAAAGGTCTTTATTGCCCTTAATTAATTAATGAGCACTCCTTTTCTCTTGGTTTAGAAACAGGCGATATCTTAGAGTGTATTTGCAAAATGGGAAGTGTTTATGTCTATGCCGTACATCAAGATGCTAATTGGATGTGCTTTATTTTTGCTAATAGTATATTATTGATCAATATATATATATATATATATATATATATATATATATATATATATATATATATATATATATATATATATATATATATATATATATATATATATATATATATATATATATATATATATATATATATATATATTGAACATTATCCTTTTGTGATGAGTTTTGTAACAAACACCAGCTAATATCTTCCTATTTCTTCCCCCAATATCTTTATTTAATCCTTTTGACTCTACAGAGGAACAAAAAGGTATTGAGACTGCATGAACATAATTCAAAGTTAAATCTCAAAATATTTTCAGTTTAAGAGTGGCTTCATCTGCATGAGTTTACATTTATTATATATTTTTTTCAATTTTTTGAGTCATTCTATTTTGAGAGTCATTTGATAAACATGGTTTATGAGCATGTATTCAACTTTTTGTTTGATTGCTCCATATCTATATAATAAAATGACAATATTGTAAAAAAAAACCCATTCAGAAAATAATTAAAATCCTTTATCAGCATTTATTTGAAAATACAAGGGTTCATTCAAAATTGGAAAAAAGGTTAGTAACCTACAATGGGTTTTTATTTTTTTCTGCAGTGACCACTATGTCCAGCATCAGCTCCAGTTCAGGCGTCCAAGTCATCGACTCGCCGCTGTTGACTCAGCAGATCGAAGTTCAGCGTCTCTGCATCAAACGCCTGAAGAACGAGAACAATCGGCTCAAGGTAATCAATCACCAACCAGTACCATACAGTCCATGTACAGTGCAATATTAACCGTAAAGTCCTTCTGCTGATGATTAGAGTAATTATTCACATTTAGCCCTCTAAACTTTAAACTAGAATATATTTGTAAGGCAGATCCTTAACATTATCATAGTTTATCAGAGAAAAATGTATTTAAGGGGTAATTGAATGGTTGTGGTTTCAGGCTGAGAAGATACGGGCCCAGCTGGCGTCTCTGCCTCCGCTCCACGTCACCAAACTGTCCTCCAAAGGGTCTTCAGAAGTGCTCTCCAGCGCTCTCTATCGCAAAACCGACCAGCTCCTCGAGACTCTGCTGCAGATGAGCTCCAACGTCAAAGTGGTGGACATCACAGGGAAGTCTCCAGGTACAAAGGCCTACTCTTTATAGCTCCTCTATGAAGATTAAGTTATTTTAGCTGTTCTAGTTTATAATTACAGTGTATCATATTAAAATAAAAGCTTAGACCACATTTCAACCAGGTCAAACACAACTGTCTCCATTTGTATTTTATTTGTAGTCACTCCCAGTGCACAGCTCCTGGAGCAGACGGCCCGTTTACAGTCGCTCAGTGACACTCTGGACAGACTCAAGGTACAACACAAGTAGAGTTATAGTAGTGTTAATGTTAAAAGTACAAATACTCCTGGTTGAGATCATGATCAGCTTTGATTTCTCTGTCGTTTAGGATGAAGTGGCAGAGCACGTGGTGAACCAGCAGCCGGGAGCTCGAGTGTCATCTGACTTTGCCACTTTCCCCTCAGCCTCATTTGTCAAGGTCAGTACTGGTGAAGTTAAGTGTCAGTACTGGTGAAGTTTAGTGTCAGTACTGGTGAAGTTTAGTGTCAGTACTGGTGAAGTTAAGTGTCAGTACTGGTGAAGTTAAGTGTCAGTACTGGTGAAGTTTAGTGTCAGTACTGGTGAAGTTTAGTGTCAGTACTGGTGAAGTTAAGTGTCAGTACTGGTGAAGTTTAGTGTCAGTACTGGTGAAGTTTAGTGTCAGTACTGGTGAAGTTAAGTGTCAGTACTGGTGAAGTTTAGTGTCAGTACTGGTGAAGTTTAGTGTCAGTACTGGTGAAGTTTAGTGGACTCAGTGTTGAATAACACAGCTATGCAGAGATGATGGATGTCAAATTCTCTAAGGTTATCGTCACACTTCTTTTTTGGGGGGGAAATCGCAAGAATAAAAAGATATGTTTTCATTAATATCAGTATGAATATAAGACTTGATCATTTATGTCTTGCAATAAAGTAATGCCAACTGAAACCATTCTGTATTATATAAATTATTCAAAGCTGATTGTGAAAGTTAGAAGCTAGATTTGTAACAAGAACATCTTAAGACATTTGAGAGATAATTGTTGTGCTGTGTCCTCAGGCAAAGGAGGAGAAGCTTGGCGAAGCGGTGCTGGTGGGACGTGTCATGGTGCCCTGTCCCAGAGGTCAAGAGCAGGTCCACCGCCTCATCCTGTCCCACTCCCAGCTGCAGAGAGTCCACAGTCTTGTGCAGACGTAAACCTGCCGTCATCATGCTCCCATTGAACAAAGTCTAACGCCTAAACATCTGCAAAAGCCCCTCTCCAGAGTCAGAGCTGGAGGCAGTCTCTTAAGACTTAATTATAATCTCACTACAGCCCTATGGATCTTAATAAGACACTGCATCTTGTGACAGAAAACAAGCAAAAATGTTTGGCTTGCTTTGTCTCTGTTGTGCTCTGTGCAGTGTGCTTTAAATCAGGCCAAAATATTGTCACTTATATGTGTCCTAATTATGTCTCTATGTAGGACATAAAGGCTCTCGGCTCTGTGCTGTAAAATTAACCAGGTGTTACTGCTGTCCAATGTTCTTTTTATAGTTTTATCCAACTAAAGGGAAAATTAGGAAGGGATTCATTTGATCACAAGGCAATCTTACAGTTGTTTGATCAAAGTTAATTATTGCACAAGTGAAGAGACAAACAAACCTTCACAACTCAAGAAAAAAGCCTCATGAAACCTCTTCTTAAAAAGGTCAAAAGTACTGTGGGATTTTGTGAAAACCCTACAGACTGCACTAACACTGAGGGATTTACTGTGTAGACTATATTACAGATGAAATGTTTATTTAAAAAATGCCTGACTACTGTCTATAAGAAGCAACATTTTATTCAGTATTTATTCAATTCTGGTATAAACTCCTTTAGGTTATTACCGTTTACGAGGTACGTCTTGTGTTTAGCTGAGACTGTGTCGCTGTTCTGAAGCTGTCTGAGCCTTAATCCTGCAGAGAGCAGGATTTTTAGTGAAAACCTGCCTTATTTATATCATTTTAAAATGAAGCCACATCTGCCAAAGAACTTTGTTTTATCATCTCAAGTTTTTAAATAAGATCATGTTTTATATTGTTTCACTGTTAAGAGCGCAGAGTAGATTCTACCTTTAATGAGGGAAACCTGAGACATTTTTATTTATTGATCCGATTCGTAGCTTGTCCTTTTCCCGTGTGGCTTTCTGCTGTTGCACAATAACAAATAAAATACTTCAAAGTCTGAATTATTGTTAAAACTGATTGTCTTTTTTGAGTTCTGTGATTTTGTAAAAAGTCAACCAACATAAAAAGATCTTAATTATATATTATTAGGGAACCACATATTTGGTTGTAAAGTGATTTTGAAAAATTATTTAACAATGAGCAATTAGAAAGATTTTCACATATTTTAAAAAAAATTGCATTTAATACAAAGCTGTAAAAAAACAGATGACATGAGCTCTACAGTTTGTTAGAAATGTATAGACACTAAAATCTATTTCAATCATAATCTTTAAAATAAGCCACATAAATAACATAAAATACTATTCAGGTAGTTTTGGTCTCCACTGAATTCATTTAATACAAAAAGTTTTTTTCCTTCAGTGCCATGCTGTTCTTCGGCTCAAGACTCTGTTTGTGATTCTCTGAAAAACACAAAACACAGCCATTAGATAACCAAGTACAGATGTTAACAAAATCTGGCTGATATATATAAATATGACCCTAAAAGAGTCTTAGCACTGATTGTGATAAAGAAGAATGATAATAACTGGTGTTGGTACCTTGTTGTAGAGCTGAGCGTTCAGTCTGTACGATCTGTACTCGGCCCTTCTTCGCTCCTCCTCCTTTTTCCGCCGAACTTCTGGCAGGTTCTCATAAATCCTGAGGAGAAAAAAAAAACAGATATTTCTCTGGTTCTCATAAAAAATTAAAGCACGGCCTAATTCTTAATAAGGAACTACTCACTGTTTGGATCTCTGGATCATCTCCTTCTTGGGGACAGCTCTCCTCGGCAGAGCAGCGCCTGTACAGAGAGAAGACCTCATCCTCTGAACTTAAGTAAAATGCATAACAACCTTCTCTTTTGGTTTCCCAAACATCCATAAGACCAAACCATTAGTGACCTTTTTTCCTTGGTCTGTTTGAGCATCATTTGGGCATAGCTTATACAGGTTTGGTCTTTTTTAGTGTTGGGGGCATTTTAGCTTGGACTTCTATTATCTTTGTAGTTCTAATTAATTCCTTTTTATGTTATTTTGGTTATTTTGATTATTCTTAGTGTCATTGATGAAAATTACCAACTTCCAAAAAGGTTTTTTTTTTTTCCAAGGTACGCTCAAATCAAAATCTCCTGCAACCCTCTGGTTTGGAAATGATAGCATTAGAGGATGTTATTTCAACAGTAAATATTGTAAATATTTATAAAATATTTTTAT
Organism: Neodontobutis hainanensis; assembly: GCA_024349245.1. Lineage (NCBI taxonomy): Eukaryota > Metazoa > Chordata > Actinopteri > Gobiiformes > Odontobutidae > Neodontobutis > Neodontobutis hainanensis. The sequence continues at coordinate 268,898 of JALDNG010000006.1, read as the reverse complement.
AAATACAGTAAACTCAGAGCACTGAGTACCTGCTGGTCTGGGCAGCCTCCCCTGTCCGCCGGGCCGACTAAACAGCCCCTCTCTTTCTCTGCTGAACATGACCTGCAGACGCCTCTCCTCCACCTGCAGCGCCAGGCGTTCCATCCTCTGACGGGACCGGGACACAAACTCAGGACGACTCGCCAGCAACGCGTCCTAAAACAACACGTTTTTGGCACATTATTTTAGACCCCTTTTAGACCAAATACTGTATGAGTTTCTGACAATTTAGTTTTATGTGAAAGAATGTAATTAAACGGACCTGAAGGGACACACGAGCCAGGCTTGAGGTTATTTTGCCTCTTGGACCCAGATCTGACTCTGAGTGCTGAGTGTTTCTCTCGTCCTGAACTTGTCTCTGTCTGAGGGGCTCTCTCCAGGGATGTTTATTGAGAGGCTCGAACCACACATTGCTTGGCCTCCAGATGGTCGCCTCCTCGGGCTTGTTCTCTTTTCTGGCTTCTGCTTTGAGTTCATCGGCCGAGATGAACCATGAAATGCCTAGTATTGAACACAACAGGAGATTTGAAAACATATTACTTAAGAATATACACATTCTTAATACCAGTTAAACTTACCTTCAGGGTAATGCTCAGAGGGACTTTTCTGGTTCTTTCTTTGCTTTTGAGTCCTGGACGAAGGGCTCTTTTGGGCTTTTTGAACTCCACCCAGGCTGGAGGTAGCGGAGCTCGGCCTGGGACCTCTGGCATCACTCGGTGAAGGAAACGTGGTCCCCACATCACGGGTGTGGTGCCGAGTCCCGTTATTGACAATCTCCAAGTCACCTGAAAGAAAATAACGACTGAGTTTTAGGTAAATAGAAACTTTTTGATGGCATAAAAAAAAGTTAACTCCAGCTAAAAATGTGTTTGCTAGAGAGGTTAAAAGCAAAAATAGGCAATTAAGAGAAACTGGGGACTTGAGACAGCAACAATTTAAAGACAAATATTTGGAAATATGCTCAGCCCAACTGATAAACGGGGTCATCCCTGACTAATAAATAATATAATTTTGTTTTTTTATGTCTGTAAATTCTGTGAATGGCCAAATCTGATGTATTAACACATTCCTTTTCATTTCAAATCATAAATGAAACAGGCCTGGCAGCTTTATATATATGTAATGTTGAATAAATGTTATACCATAACCCTGGATCTTTTATTACTGACCGGCTTGAATACATTTGGAGACCTGTTTGACAGCCTTTTTTGAGACCAGAGACGTGGTCGGACCGCGGTGGGACGGGGGGGTGTAAGTGCTGGTCGATGACGCAGAATCAACAACAACCTGCAAATAAAACCATCAGGATTCAACAGTTGAGCTGAGAAATGGCAGCTATATACACATTTAAGACATTTGTGGTTATATTGCTTTTTTTTCTTTTTTTGGGTGTAATGGCAAGTTAATGTTTCTTGTAGTTGTATGGTATATTTCATTAAAACTGGAAAAGCAGTAGAAGTAGTACAATAGATTTTGACAGAAATAAATTTAGAGCTATCGGAACAGAAATTGATTTTTTTTTACTCAACTGAAGTTGGACAAGTCCCTACTTGGCCTGAACTAATTCTTTATGTGATTTAGACATAAAAATTGACCTTATATTGTATAATGTAAACACCTTTAGTGAAACTTTCTCACATTAATGTATGGAAATGTGTAGATGCTTTGTAATTTTGTCGTAATTTGATCTTTTGAGGACTTACAGAGAACTCGTCTGTGCAGCTGGTCTCTGACGGTGGGACGACTGCTGTGGTTTTGTGTCTTGTTCTCCTGGGATCTTGTCCATCCTTCTGTTTGTTTATGGCTGTGTACAGTTTACTGAGACTTGAGCTCGTCCTGAGGTTCCTCTGGACTCTGTCAGCGCCGAATGCTCGAACTAGTCTGGCCGTGTCCACAGTGGACATTGACCCCGACGTGGAGGAAGGTGTATCGGACGCATCTCGCTCGGCCGGACTCGAGCGCTGACTGTCCTCTTCAACTTGATCCAAACCTTCCTGGTATTTCCAGTTTATTTGATTTGTTTTGTCATGAATGTGTCTATGTTTCCTCAGCTCTCTGAAATCTCCTTTGTGTGTTGTGTGTAGCACTGGCAGAGACTCTTTCTCTGAAACCGTACTGTTCCTTGTGCTGTGGATGAGTCGGGACAGGCGCTCCAGCCGCTCCAGTAATGATGCCTCTCTGTCACTGATGGGACGGGAGTCCTCTTGACTCCAGCGTTCACAGAAACGTTGCCACAGCTCGTCTAAGGTGCTGTTGTTCTGCCGGGACATGGACGGCGGGACGTCCTTATCTCTCTTGAGGTGGTCATTAGAGCGAGTCTCTAAATAAAATGAACGGTCTCGGTTTTGCTCTGGAGGATCATTACTGAGGAATAGAACCGGACTCGTCCCCTGGTCTCTCCGGGACGTAGTGGGAGCTTCTGTGTTGCTGGATAAAGGCATTCTGTTGAAGGCAACTGGCACCTGAGAGGTTGGTTTTGGAGTTTGGGATGAGTTTGATAAGGGCTCATTTGTAGCATCTGATGAACCTGTTATATTAAAAAAGAACATTGTATATAATTTATAGAGTGTAGTGTAGACAAGGGCTGCACAATATGAAGAAAATGTGTAATATGATTTGTTAAGTACTAATTAATACTAATAATAATTTCACTTCCTGTATTTACTATTGTCTGTGCTAACTTCTACTTGTCACACAGTTGCTACTAACTTTTACGTTTGAGTGACCCACAGTTCTTTAATATGAATATTCTAATTGTTGAAGACGCAATATAACAAGCAGCCCTCATGTAGACATACCTCATTTATTGTTTTTGGTGGAGACTGGGTGGGGAGAGCTAAGTCTTTAATGGCCTTATACACATACACATGACTTGCAGGTCAGCAGGTTCGTACAGACTCTCAAACGTACAGTTATGATCTTAGCAAATGAGCCACACCGACAAGAGGCAGCAGATCTTTCATTCAACATGGCAAATGGCAAATGGCATTGGTTTTATATAGGGCTTTTCCACCTAGAAGGCACTCAAAGCGCTTTTATGTGTAAGCACAATGCACACACCCTTTCAGTCACTGTCCCTGTCAAAAACTCACAAGCGTGTATATGTTTTTTATTGCTACGTGGCAAACAAGTTACCAGTAGGTGCAGTAGATTCTCATTAAACAAACAAGAGCCAGCATTCATGATATGCACACTCTTTAGGCTGTGCAATTGGGCAATTAGTTGAAAGGGGTGTGTTCAAAAAATAGTAGCGTCTGCCGTTTACTGTACAAACTAAAAACTATTTTGTACAGATGTTTTTGTTTCTAGGATTTAGCAATCCTGTGAATCACTAAACTAATATTTATTTGTATGACCAGTTTTTAAAAATTGCTTCAAATCTGTGATGTAGCGTTGGGCAGTATATCTCTGCGGCGGATTCTTTAAAATAGATTAGCTTTACACAGACGTCTTCTGCCACAGTACTTACAGGTAACTCCATACTGTCTTTGATCATCCTGGAGCTGATCATCGGCTGAGCATTTGCTATTCTGGTTATTCTTCAATCCAATTTGATGGTTGTCTTTTGTTTTCTTCCATGTCTCTCTGGTTTTGCTCTCCATTTTAAGGCATTGGAGATCATTTTAGCTGAACAGCTTATGTTTTTTGCACCTCTTTATAGGTTTTCCCCTACTCCAATCAACTTTTTAATCAAAGTACGATGTTCTTCTGAACAATGTCTTGAACAACCCATTTTCCTCAGGCTTTCAAAAGCATGTTCAACAAGCGCTGGCTTAATCCTTAAATTTGGGCCACCTGATTCACACCAGTTTTTTCACAAAATTGATGACTTCAGCTATTTTTTTGAACACACCCATTTCAACTAATTGCCCAATTACACAGCCTTAAGAGTGTGCATATCATGAAAGCTGGGTCTTGTTTGTTTTCTGAGAATCTACTGCACCTACTGGTAACTCGTTTCCCACGTAGCAATAAAATATATACTAAAAACCTGGATTATTCTGGTTAGTCACATTGTACTACTATTATTTTGAACAATACTGTATATGTTCGGAATACAATTTGCCATCTAGGAGTACAAACTGCTAAAATGGAACAAACATAACAAGCTGCAAAAGATGTAACTGGCAAGTGTTTATTCACTTAAACATGATTGAACATGCAAAGACATTAAAGAAATTATTGTTTGGTTGTAAATGCTGTTGTCCTGTTAGCTCACCTCTGTGTCCCGGGGCATTCATTTTAAAATGTGGTTTGGAGAGTCTCTTGCTGTAAATCCCCTCTGTGTGTCGGATGGTGACTCCACGGTCCAGCCCTGGGTCCTGATGTCCTAAAACGTCACTGCTAAACTGCGGAGGAAGAGCGTCATCTGATCCTGTGAAGAGGGCGAGACTGACTTTTTACCTCGGGATCATTTTAAACAAAAAAAGCAATTTTATTTAATTTTATAGCTTCATCAAATTTTTTTCTAAAAGAGAAAGCATTCAGAGATGCAGGTCCCGCTCCCTTAGCCCTGGGGCCCCACTGCCCCCTTTGTCTGTTTCAGCCCCGGAACATGAATAATTAATTACCAGCCTGGTGTAAGTTACAATAGAGCAGCTGCTCCACAACCAACCACTGACAAACGAGAGCCGTCACAGATGACAATCCGACCAAATAACCAATATGAATATTGAAATATAATGCAGTCCATCAGTCTCAAAATAAGTATTTATACTCAAGTAACTCCACACAAGTAAGCTGCACCCATCTTCATCATCTAAACATATAAATTAAATGTAGAATAGAATCAATGATTGGAAAAGTGTTTTTCCTTTTACTGTGACAAAGAGGTAATTTTAATAAACAATTTAAACCTGTGTGAGTGCTCTCTATAGTGGTCTCAGTGGAGGAGAGGTCAGCTTCAGCCTGAGGGACGTAGAAGAGCTCCTCACTGCCACGGGGCTTGTACGGCAGCAGGTGAGGCACTGCAAAAGGAGGACACTTAATCAGTCTAGAGGGTTTGATGTAAAATTTGAAAAGAGGTGGAAAAGGTTCTTATAAATTACAAAATGTATTTATTTGAATAAGAATTTAAAAACCTACCTAATGCTTCAAAAGCTAGTGGCTTTGCTGACACTTGGATCGAAGAAGTCATTCTTTGCTGCTTCATAAAGCTTTCGCCAGTGTCCATTCTTCTGGGTGTGATTTGTTCTCTGGACTCGTGCCACTCAGGTGGACTCAACAAACCCACGCCTTCGTCGGGACTGCTGGGAGTGAACGAGGAGTGTTCGAGAGGCACAAAGTGTTTCTGAGGCAAAGTAACATCCCGACTGAAGACGGAGTTATCCAAGGCGTGATTGGTGGATTTAGGCGACAGAGTGAGGTGGACGTGCGAGATGTGACCCATCTTTGTTGTAGCTTGTTCGGTCTCATGGCCAACAAGAGAAGAATCAGTAATGGATGACTTTTCTACTCTTTTAACTAACTCTGAATATCCTTCTTTTATTTTATCTTGCTCTGGACTCATTGAGGAAGAGGATGATTTTTCATATGGACCCCCTACAGTGTCCTGCCTTACCGGGGATATACTGTCCAACGCTACATCTGTTTCTGGGAGTTTACTAAACTCTTCAGTCAGTGCTGATGAAGGCTGCTTGTTGTTATCTTCTGATGTTAGCTGGTTCAGATGAAGCCGGTCTGTGGTGAGACTGACGGGGGACGCAGGGGAAGTGCAGGGAGAGGGTGAGGTGGAGCGTCTGCTGGTGGAAATGGTAATCGATGTCAGGGCCCTTGTGTTAGGGAGAGACACGCCTTCTTTGGCAGCGATCTCTCGAACACGCGCCTCGATATCTTCCCACTGGGCAGTGTTAGGCTCAGTGTTACTGAGGCTCTGTGGCTGCTGGGATGACTGCTTTAGAGTGTACACAATTTTGGAGAGTGTTTCTACAAGTGGAGTCTGTCCTCTCTGACTAGAGGCAGCACTGCTCTCTGTATCTGTGCTGGAGAAGCTCTAGATAAGAAGATACAAAAAGAAATGTCATTGGCTGTGTTATTAGACAACAATGACAGTAAAAATAGTGGACTAAAGATTGTGGCAGATTGTTTTGGATGTGGAAGGTTTATATATGAAAAAAGACATTCAGTCAGCACAACTGTCACAAATATAGCTTAGTAACTACGACTTTATAACTTTATAAAGCATTAGTGGAACACAAACAGGAAGCAACAGAAGTAGTAACAGTAGCAGCTGAGCACACCTCTCAATTTATTCCCACTTGGCTTGATATTTGTCTCAAAACACTAATATATAGATGCCCTGTGTGTTTTAAATAGGCATCAATGGGAGTCCTCCTGAACTCTACCTTGTCCACTGTTTTTACTGTAGAGATATCAGCACAAAAACCCCAAACAAGAATCAAACAATTTCATTAGGTTTGCACAGCAACCAGAAAAAGCAACGTTTCAAAAAGGCTTTCGTGCAAAAATAAATAAATAAATAAATAAAAATTTAAATAAAGTCAACCTTTGCATCTTTAGGTTTTGGACAAAGTACAACTTTCTTCACACATTTACCTTCATCTTGACACTTGTTCAGTCCAAACTGAGGGAGTCATTAAACATAATTTAAGACAAGTTTTTTAAAAAAAACAAGTGCTTCCTAAACAATGTGGAATCTTTTTGAACTGCTTGGTGTGGTGTGACATGACAAGCTTATGGTGGATGTTGTACCTTGATGGGCTTTTTAAGTAACAGATCTCGCTTTATCTCTTCAATTCTTCTTCTGTCTTCTTGGTCTAACTCCAGAGGCTCACATTGTTGTCCTGAAATGATCTGCTTTATCCACTCTGAAAAGCGGAAAACATTAACATCATAACGGCTAAAGGCTGCTGGTAAAATAGGATACATCAATGTTGTACTATTCCTCTACAGTATTAATATAACTATTATTTGAGAAACAGAAAGAAATATGCAATGCAATACTATTTTTTTATGCTTTCAAACTAACCCTGTATGTAAGCATTACAACAAAGAACGGGTCTAGGCCTAAATTTAGTTTGTGACTAGGAGGATGGCAGTAGCTCAGTGGGTAGAACGGTCGTCCTTCAACCAGAAGGTAGGTGGTTCGATTCTCACTCTCCCGACAGTTCATACTGTCGTTATGTCCTTGAGCAAGACACTTAACCCACCTTGCCTCCAGTGGCTGTAACACTGGTAATTACTGTAGAACAATATAAGTCGCTTTGGATAAAAGCGTCAGCCAAATGAATAAATGTAATGTAAATGTAGGAGGACCAAGTTTTATTCATGTTGTGCAATTTTCCATTTGTCCAATAACATCATTACAACTTCTTTTAAACAAACGCTCTCACCTCTGGCTTTGCCCTCTTCCTGGTCAACACTGGTCGCACTGGACACCATAGTGGCTGGAGATTCACTTTGCAGTAACTTGGCCACTCTAATTGCCAGTGAGCTGTTGCTGCTCCTATCACTCATCGCAGCATCCACTGGGACAGGTGAGGAACTGCTACTCTCTTCAGGACCCTCCTGTGCGTCTGTGTGTGTCTGTATAGTCTCCTCTGAGACAGATGTCTCTGTGGGAGGGGAAGGTGGCGGAGGTTTGACTTGAGGCTGTGGCAAGGCTTGGTCTGGAGGCGCAGCGCTGCAGCCCTCAGGCTCTGCCCTCTGGACTGATTTGTTAAGAACCAGAGACAGGCCTTCACATCTGCTAACACCACCACTCTGTTTTGTATTTGAAGCAGGAGCTGGTGGGATATTTTCTCCAACTGTAAACTGCCTTTCTCTTGAAGTTAGCACAGAGTCAGAAGAAGACCTAGCCCACAACTGAGAGCTCTGCATTTTGGACTTCTCTGTAGTGAAAAGAGAAGTGGATGGCGACACCTTCTTTTGAGAGAGAAGCCTGTCAGAGGCGGCTGAGGACCTGGACGACACCATATCTTCTGCTTGGCTTAGTAGTTTACGGATATCTGAGAAAGCATTGGAGCTAACAAAAGAGACTTCTGCATTCAGCTCCACATTTTGGCCCATTTGATGCGATTCCAAGTCTTCCGCTTGGTCTAATACGGGTCCTGAATGGTCAGGGCTCTGACTGCTGTCCCTCTGCAGTTGGCTGGAGGGGTCTTCATCATGATTGGGGGGAAGCTTAAAGTCACTTTGAATTGCTGCTGTCTCGGAGGAAGATGAAGCTGGCCTGATCAGCCCTGGTCCGAGTGCCTGACCGACACTGTCTTGACTGAGAGGAATAGACTGACTGGAGTCTACCGACTGGATACTGGCCCTGGAGAACTCTGCTTTATGTGGAGTGCCACCTGCATAAAAAGGTAGTTATAGGTTAACTCAACAGACAGTCGATTTACTCATAGCACTTCAGCATTAAGCGTATGACCTTAGTAATTACATAGCTTCTCATAGGTTGGCTACCATTATCAACAGCTCATTGCTCTTTTATTGAGATTTAAAAATTTCATGCACTTTTTAACAAATATGCTTTTTGTCTTGTTGATAATAATTCTCCACAATTAGCTAACAAATCTATAATCAAGTTGGCAAAAGAAATAATTAGTGCTGGATAACATTGGTTGCATTTTATTTTAATTTCATGTCCATAAGTGTTCACTGTGTTTTTGGTTTAGTACCATCAGAAGGCTGGATGCTTCTAGTCGGCGTTGATCCTTTAATTGTACAGAGCTCTGTTGGAGAAAACTCAGGCTCTCTGATTGGTCCTCTGGGCAAACGGAGTCAGGATTGTGGAGGGAGACTGATTAATGCCCAGATTTTGAAGATATAACTGCAAGAAAAGCAAGCACAGATTAATTAATGCATGTTAAACTGTCTTCATATCCTGTCATTATTTTGGTTCTCATTTACCGGAATTCTTTCTTCAATGTTTAACTCTCGAGGCTTGTGCTGAGGCGGCGGTGTAGACAATTTTGACGCCCAATAGGGATCATAGTTATCAACTTCAAGGCTTACAGAAGAAGTTCCAATGGATGTGGTTAATTTCTGTCCAGAGTTTGAACTGTCCTGGGAATTTGAGAGTGTTACGTCACTAAAAAGACCAAGACTTACTACTAAAGGCGACAGTTCGCTTTTCATGTTCGGAAGCTGAAGGACTTCCTTTGCAGTATGAGTATGGTCTTTCTCTGTTCGTTCTTCTTCGGGTTGCTCCTTTTTGACCGACATTACAACTGTGCTGAGAGATGAATGAGACTGAGATCTGCCCAAGGGAGAGGCAGGTTGTATGGGCGCTGACCCCGTGTTATCTTTGTCACTGGGAGCACTGCCCACTGCTTCCTCTCTTCTCAGAGATGAAGAGCCCAACACACCTGTGGAGGGATTTTGTGCAACAATCGAACTGATTTTAACAACTTGCTGACTAAGGATGCAATTCAGGCTGTCAGAAACTGCATCGTATGCTTTCTTTTTAGGAGAAATACCTGTGAAACCTTGTAGAGCCAGACTATCAAACAGTGATGTCTTGCCTAAACTCTGATTGGCCCTCCAAGCATCCACTTTTTGCATGTAGGTAAGACTTGGGAGTGACTGCACTTTATCACAAGTGGGTTCCTCCTGGCTCAGATTTTTTGGGTCAGGATGAGGAGCAGCAGTCTGCGAAGTAGATGCTTCAGCATGGGACTGAAATGAAGCCTCTTTATTGGATTCAATGTCAGAAAGTTGATGAAATTTTGCTTTAACACTGGATTTGGAAGGAGGTTTAAAAACACCTGGAGTGGACTGTGACTGAGGAAGGAAACCAAGGTAAGAACCATCAATTCCTGTTTGGTTTCCTGGTGACGACAGATCTTGCTCTCTGTGTCTTCGTTGAACCCCTATTGAAAAGGGGCCAGTCCACAAAGCATTGCCCCGATTTACTCTGTTTACACTTGGCTTACGCTCAGAGATAGCTGTGTGAAACTCCTGTGGTGGTGTAGCACTTTTCTGCTCTTTACCAGCTTCACGGCTGCTCCCCCTCTGTGCTTCGGACAACAACTCTTTGCGTAAGGCCTCACTGCTGTCGTCGGGCTGTGTGCTGCGGGACCCCACAGTAACATTAAATACCTCAGATAAACGTGGTTTTGACTCATTCAGGTATGAATCTCTCTCTGGTTGTGGCTGCTGCTGAGAAACAGAGGCTTCACCAGGGGGACCTTCTCTGATGAGGCCTTGAATTTTGGGTTTGTTTGTATTTTTGAGCTCTTTCTTCCCAGATGTATCTGAACTAGAAGAATCAGTGCTGCTGCTGAGCATACCCACATCTTTCTGAAGAATACGCATGAGATGCTGTGCTGGCACATCTTTGTTTAGAAAATAAGTGTCACTGTCAGTGACCGATTCTACACTCTCACTGATAACATCTTTTGATGAAATCTCCTGCCCTTTTTCTGTGATGAAAGACATTGGAGAATGTACCCTTTCTTCTCTGATAACCTGTTCCGGAGACAAACTGTGCTGAGAGAGAGAACTGAAGCTACTAGCTCCTTCTTCAGAAAGCACAGTGTCTTCTTGAGCCAAAGGATGCTGACTTAATGAGGCCTGCTCCAGTGTCTGAGTGGTCAAGTCCTGAGGTGGGATGTGAAACCTCTCCATAGCCATTGAGATGTCTGGGTATGCCCTGAAAATGTTTAATCTGGTCAGTAAGTTATAATGCAAATGTTTAACTTGACATTTATTACTAATTGATGTACCTTAAAGGGACAAATTCCATTTCACTATGTTGAAATAAAGAATATTCAGAGAAGTTATGTTCCAATCCAGAATTTGACGGCAGCAGTGAGAGCGCAGGAGACAGGTTACTGTCCTGGAAGTCTGAAATTTACAAAAAAACAAATTTGTAATTCTAAAAAAAATTTTTCTATAAACTGTGCAAAAAGCAATGCTCCAGGGTTACATTTACATTTAGTATTTTAGCGGACACTTTAAGTGCACCAAAAACTAGTCAGTTCAAACCCAACACAGTATAAAAAGCTAAGAATAGGAAAGATTTTTTTTTTTTAAGATAAGGAATCAATAGAAAGGAAGTAGCATTCAGTGTTTGTCAGTCAGGTGTTAATTGAAGAGATGTGTTTTCAGGTGTTTTTGTTACTAATTCATTAGTACTCAAAACTTACAAGGCTCTGATCTGTCACAACATTATAATGCACATTTTAAAACATATTTTTTGAACTTTTGTCTTCAGTTGAGATAAGATGAGGAAACCAGAGAAAATGGCCCAAGACAGGACCATGGTGCATCCAAGTATTTTAGGATCTGATCACATGTGGCCAGCTCTAATCATTTTGTGTACAGACTGTTTAAATCTATAGCATATGCTGATGAGGAATGAGCATTTTTCACATGAATGATAACACAAAAATCATAGTTAGTGTTTGGGTGAAGCTATGTATTGTCAAAAAATTGTGTTTACTCTTTTCAAATCATAATGACAACAGAAACAACCCAAATTATCCTGATCAAATGTTTACATACCCCACTTCTTAATACCGTGTATTGCCACCTTTAACATCAATGACAGCTTGAAGTCTTTAGTGTTATCTGTGAATGAGGCACTGTATTTTCTCAGATAGTAAAACTGCCCATTGTTCTTGGCAAAAGGCCTCCAGTTCCTAAATTCTTGGGCTGTTTTGCATGAACTGCACGTTTGAGATTTTCCTGGAGTAGCTCAATGATATTGAGGTCAGGAGACTGAGATGGTCAGTCCAGAACCTTCACTTTATGCTGCTGTGGTTAATGACAGGTTGACTTGGCTTGGTCATGTTGCAACGTTTTTTTTTCTGAACATGCAGCATGCTGTGTCTTTATAGCTCACATATCCCAAAAACATCAGTGATCCACCTCCATGTTTCACAATGGGAATTTTGTACCTTTCATGTTAGGCCTTGTTGACTCCTCTCCAAATGTAACGGTTGTGGTTGTGGCAAAAAAATGTAATTTTGGGTGTCATTATTCCAAATGACTGTGCTTGTCTCTGTGCTGTTTGGCGGGATATTGTAAGCGGGATGCTTTGTGGCATTTGCATAGTAATGGCTTTCTCAACCATGCAGTTAATTTTTCTTCAAGTGCCTCCTTATTATGCATCTTGTGGAGGCCAGAAAAAAAAAAATATATATATATATATATATATATATATATATATATATATATATATATATATATATATATATATATATATATATATATTCGGTTTGTGTCAACTTGTGCGCATGTTATAAGCATTGATTGGCCAAAATCCCCAGGGTATGTAAACTTTTGATCAGGGTCATTTGGGTATTTTCTGTTATCATTATGATTTAAAAAGAGTAAACACAATAAATGACAAAAAATGGCTTCACCCAAACACTAATTATTAGTGAAAAAAGGTGTTTTATGTTATAATTTATATTCTTTGAAACATTGCCCCCAAAAGATTCTATTTCTACCACAGAATGTAAACTTCTGAGTGCAACTGTAAATAAGAATGTAAAAACATTGCCCCAGGGAAATAGTTTACTATATCAAAGAGACAATGAACACCACTCTAATGGGGTTATGGTAATGCTTAAGAGCTAGAGACTCTCCTGTCAGATAGACAGTAAAGTGTCAAAGACATTTTTAACACTCTGTGGTCATTCTAAGATGGAGGGGGAAGACAATGCTATGTTTCTTTTCTATTATAAGTCATACTGTCCAATACAAAAAAGAACATAAATATAAAGCACATACCTAAATGTGGAGAGTTACCCGCCATTTGTTGAGACCCACTGTCTGTCACCCTCTGTTGTCTCTGGTCCTGAAGGCTTGCATCTTCACCATTCATCTGTAACCCACGCAAAACAATTGTGTGTTTTTTTTTCTACAATATCCACAGTGGTTGATAAGTACTAACTACTAGTTGTCGTACCAGTACTTGTCTCACTTTACACCTCTTATCCTTTTCTCTGAATTGACATGCTTAATATTTTACCAAATTATTCGGTTGATCGAACCCTGAATAGACTTTTGTTCATGCCCAAAGTAATATGATCATGTACAACTTTAACCTCGATTCAACCTGTAAGCTACATACTGTAGTTTTCAAATTAGCCTTAATGCAACAGGTTACAGAAGCTTAGCTAAAAACACAACACAATGTTTTGCAGATTATGGCGATCTCTGCACTAAATTAAGGTGATCAAAGGTGAATCCAGGAGACAGTAATGTAAACGCTTTTTTACTTAAAAAGGAAGTTTTTGCTTAGGCGCCTAATTTTAAGGAGCTAGCAAAAACACTGCAAGAAGTTAGCTACCTAGCATTCAGCAGTGATATAGGGTTACATTTTCACGGCTGGGGAAATTACTATGTGACAAAAATAATATGCACAGGACGAATATAAACGATATAAATGTTATCACACCAAGAGCAAAGGAAAAAGTGTCCAATAATACCTGTGAACGATCCATGTTATTGTTGTCATGGACGTTGTCCGCCACTGGCCGCGCTTCCGCCCTGTTTCCGAGGAGCGTTGCTAGGTCACGTGATTGGAGCGAGTGGCGGTGCATTTAAAATTTGAAGAACAATGTCTTTAGCAGTGCTTAACCTGTAAAATGTAGCACATAGCCTTAGAGTCCTATATATAATAGCTTGAGGTAGGGAAACACAGAGAGAATATATATATATATATATATATATATATATATATATATATATATATATATATATATATATATATATATTGTGAATGAATTAAACTGTCACAAAGGCTCATTTGTTTTAAACTGCTTTTGAACATTGCACTTGCACCTCTAGCCTATATAAATAATAATGCGAAGTTCCTGCCACATCAACACATTTGCACTTTGAACTAGTTATACACACAATGACCTTTGATTTGTCTGTGATACATTCACGGGCTACACCTACATGTATTTATTTTTCTCTATAATGGGCTAGTCTTATACAGTAAACCTATTGTGTTACATTCAGTGTTAAATACCAGATATAATTATTAAAACATTGGTGGAATGATCTACCTGCTGCTACAAGATCAGCAGATTCTGAAAACCTATGCTGAAAACACATCTCTTCCGTCAACACCAAACTGACAGTCACTGAACTGTACTGGGATTTAACTGTCTAGTTTTTGGTGCACTTATACTTTTTGCTACTTTGTGTTGTTAAACTTGCTTCCATTGTTTTTCTCACGTGTAAGTCGCTTTGGATAAAAGCGTCTGCTAAATTACTAAATGTTAAACGTTAAATGTTTATTTTTTATGACACCTCCACCGTCAATCCCGTTTTAGAACAGCATCCAATCAAAATCCTTCGTTTGTGGAGGCGGGCTCTAAAGTGAAAATCTCAAACGCGGAAATCATTAAGTAATCTAGTGAAGGTCCCACGTTAAACACCAACGTTAAAACTAACTAAGACAGCGTTGGGGTGATTTAAACAGTCGACACAATGCCTAAAAAGAAAACAATCGTCCAAGGTAGGAATATGATTGCTGGATGATGATTATGACCGAGGACTGGACTTGTTCGCTATGCTACCATTAGCTTAGCTTGACAGGTTCAGTCAGGCAATTGTAAGAATTCACTTTTAAACATTGGTTCAGTTACTGTAAATGTCCCCTGTGTAAAAACAAACATGTTTTTGCTTTACAGTTTCCACAATGACCCCAAGGCTTCGAGAAAACACCAGCTTTATGCGCGCACACGTAAGCAATACATTTACATTTATAATTTACTTAGCATTAAAATGTTACCAGTCCTTAGTGTGCCTATGTGTGGCATTCAAGCATTAATGCAGCATCAATGTTGCACAACAGTTTCCTGCCATATTTATTTTGACAATATTAATCACTTTGATATTCACAACTGATATTGTTGATAAACTAGTTGAACTGGTTATTAAAGTTATTTGAAAGGTCAGACCGAATTATACACACTTAAACATAAAAAAACAAGCTGTTTTTATGTCGTGCTCAGTGTCTTTGGAGCACTATTTAACATTTATGTTCATTTAAATTGTCTGCTGTACTGTCTACTTGCTCTTGTAAAGCAGAAAATTCCACACTTTCTCAACCTGAATAATTGCTAGGTTGGCTTCAGTTGTAAGCACTTCTGTGTCGCCACATGGTAATACTACTGCTGTAATGCACTGCTAATTTACTGTTGATTTGTCTCTTTGGTTCAGGAAACAATGGTGGATTTGATTAAGGGCAATGGTTCAAACTCCATAATGCATATGTTTGGCACTGGTTTACTTGGTAAGAACCCTTTTGGCTTATTTCAAAACTATAACAACACATTTATTAGTGGTCCTTAATGTTAGAAAAATATTTATCAAGACAAACTGAAATAAATTTTTGCATCTTGTTTCCCAGGTTTAGATTTTTTAAAAGATTTAGAACTAGATCCAAACCGTGATTTTGCATATTTTGATGAAGATGACAATAATTTTAATCAACAAAAAAAAACACATAAGCCTCTACAGCAACATCCACAAATAAAACAGCTGGATGATGAGGTATTTATATTTACACAATTATACAATTGGAACATGATATTTTGTCTAACTGTGTACATTGTCCTTCACAGGAGGTGGAAAAACAAATTAAAGTGTCAATTGAAGAAGAAGAAAAACGTAAAGTAAAAACTAATAAGAATAAGCGCAAAAAAATGGTTAGTTCTGAAATTTTTTTAAATGTGAATTGTGAGTCAATTGTAATTTGTGCTCATACAGTGTGTTTCTTTCCTAGCGTAAGAAAGAAAAGAAACAATTAGAGAAAGACAATTTAGACAAAGTCTTCGCTGTAAGTATTGTATTAATAATGGTTTACACTAATGCAGACATAAAGGCAGTGAACGTCAGATTATAAGAGGGTAGTTAGAAGTGTCCCACTTACAACCATCCACAGTCATATCAGACCTGAACATTGACACCTTTAATGCAGCACTGGATTGTGGGATGGAGTCCAGGTTTGTGTGTTGTTATTAATGTAAGCACAGTGACATGCATAATAATAATCATTGCAACCAGTTTTACAATAAGAATTGTGTCAGGTTTTATATATATATACTTTGTAAATATGTCTATATATAGCTTTTTGTTTTTGTTGAATTTAACCTTCAAATGCAGAATTTTATCCTATTTTAAATATTTTTTGCTGCTGAGATTGTGTATATATATTTCTTTTATCTGTACCTTTCTTTTACTTTTTGTACTTTACCTGTCTTAAAAGCTGCTGTACAAGTGAATTTTCCCACTGTCACATCAATAAAGTCTTATCTTTACAGGAGGAAGAACAGGAAAAGTCTGATTCCTCTGACAATAAGAGTAAAGAATTTAATACATCTATAATTGATTTATTGGATGAACCTCAAACTGAACCTCAGTGTAATAAGAGCAGTAAAATTACGAACGAAGAAAAGCCTGTACAACTCAATAACAAAGAAGACAAGGAACAAAAGGTCAGTGGTTAACCTCATGCTCCTTTTGATAAGGATTCTGTCAAGTTGGATGTTTGTGGACATCTCTTGTATTTTTTTTTTTTCTTCAACAGAAATTGGATTGTAAAAAATCATTGCCTTGTATTTCTGAATCTGATTTGGAGGAGAAGCCCAAAAGCAAACCAGATAAATTAAAGAAGACACTGGAAAAAGATTCAGTGGAAGTTAAGCAACACAAACAAGAAGAAAAAATGGACACACCTAAATGTAAAAAAAAGGAAGATACAATAAAAATTAAAGATGAAGAGAAACAGGATGGCATTGAAGAGGTAGGGCCTGAATAAATGGCACAATCTTCTTCTGTTTTTGTAAAGTGTCAGCAGACCACATCTAAATTTTATGCTAATCATTGTTACCAGGTAACGATGAATCCCATTGTACTTGAATATGCAAAAAGAAGCAGAGAAATTGCTGGTAAACCAAAAATTTTACTTTGTTATTGAAAATAAATAACAGATAAATTAAACAATTGTTAAATACTAACTTTATTCTGTTTAGCGTTTGCCAACCAGTTGGCTGCTACTGGACAGTACGAAATGGCCGTGAAATGTTTTACTGATGCTATTAAATACAACCCAAAGGAATATAAGTAAGAACGTGGATTACGATTCATCTGTAATGCATTCAGTGAGCACTTGGTTGTAATAACATGATTTTTATAGATTATTTGGAAATCGGTCGCTTTGTTTTGAAAGACTGCAAAAGTATGAAAATGCTCTGAGTGATGCTGAAGTAGCTCTCTCCATGGAGCCGAAATGGACCAAAGGCTTATTCAGAAAAGGGAAAGCTCTCTGTGGGCTCAAGGTACAACTTGGCAGTTTTATTCAAAACAATTCACCTAAAACATGGATTATTATCAAAACTGCAATGAGTGCGTTTGATTATGTGATTGCCTTTTTTTTTTTTTTTTTAGAAATATTATGAGGCGTCACTTATCTATATTGAAGTGTTGAAACTGGAGAGTACAAGCAAAGAAGCTGCAATGGAGCTAAAACGAGCGCAGACATTGCACCTTATGGTCAGTGAAGCATACAAAGCATTATGTGGTACTATCATTAACACAGAATCCAATAACTTATCATTTTATGTTTCTAATTTAGGAAATGGGGTTCACCTGGGCACAAAGCACTACTGCCTTAAAAAGCCATCCCACTTTAGAGGAAGCCATAGAAGCTCTGTTCACAGAAGAAGGAGGGCCAAGTTATAAAGGTAAATATTAACCAAAAGTCATTTAGGTGCATAACTTGACCCTGTATGCTTGTATAATGGAATTGTATTTCTCTTTTATATTGTCAGAAAATGGTGCCTGTAAGCTGGATGTCCCAGAACAGCGGGCACCAGAGGACGGCTACAACGAGGATGATGTAGAGTGGATCGTCCAACAGTCCTCTCGTCCCAGACCACAACAATCCAGAGCAAAAGGAGAACAATGGGCGCCACGAAATCAAGCCAAACCGTAAGTTTAAGGCTTCATACTAGAAATTAAATTGGTATTAAACAGGTCTCCTGTCAGACTAAAACCTTGAGGCTTTATTTGGATTTATGGTTAGATCTCAATTAAATTTAAATAAAAGTGAAGAAAATTATGAGCTATAAGTACTGAGAAATTGTAAAAAACATCAAAATGATGGAAAGATTGAAGAAGTACAAACCTAAGCCAAGCTAAAACTTTACCTAAAATTAGTAAATATTTTAGTAAGGACCATTTATTATGTACCTTATGATCAGGTGATGAAGTGTTGTGGTTTGTTATGTGGTTAAAGGGAGCTGTTTCCTGTCTGGGTCGGCTCTTTGGCTCCCTCCGTCACCTATGCTAAACTTCACGAGGTCTTCAGCAGGTGAAGTACTGCAGCCTGGTCTGTCTTTAGAAAAACATTGTGTTTGGAAGGGTTTTATGTCCAAAGCAGCCTTAAACTTGTTTAAATGTATTTTTCCCCATCAATACCAGTGTCTGAATGGACTATTCTACTTAAACAACCTCCTGTCTTTTTATTATCTCTGTTTTAGAGCTGGAAGGGTTTATAGCATCAAAATGGTGTTGGAGCATCAATGTGCCTTTGTGAACTACACCAGGAAGGAAGAGTGTGACCGAGCTGTTCAGGCTATAAACGTATAATAATAAACATTTATTGTTTTTGAATGTCATTTTTGTTCATTAACATGCACTGTCCCAATCAGATAAATTAATACATTATCTGCTCTCATGTGGGCAACACTTTTCCCAAAAATGCCTTAAAATGATAGTGAAAGATATTTAGTTGCCTGGCTTGAGGTTAGATGTTGTTTGTTTTATTCACAGGGGATGGTGGTGGATGGTTGTCCACTGTCTGTGCGGTATCCCAGTCGAATCCCCTCTGGAATCGGTGTCTCCAAATATGCCATGACTGACCCGCTGACTCCCACCGGGTAAGAGCATGAAACCAGACATGAAAATCGCTCACCTTTCGGCGAAATTCGCCGTTTTGAAACCAAAATAGGTGACCTACGTGAATCGTATAGATTCGATGAGAAAATGTTTAGGGAAGGGGGTAGGTACCGGAGAACAGGTGCGCGTGCCAGAAGGGACCGCGAGTGCATGGAAATAGCACGACTGGCCTTGCTTCACCAGTTTGTTTCTCTGGGAAGGTAGGGGAGTACCATGACCTGATTGGTTTACAAGCAGATTGCATTCGCGCGTGCCAGCCAGGCTCGTGCTTACCAGAGCGTGCACACCAAGGAGTGCAGACCACTATCAGAAGCTGAAGAAGCACATCTGTCCTCTGAGACTGAATTTGGTGAGTGATGGTTTCTTTTAATATTTTCTGGTATATCTGTTAGTTACCTAGGAGCTCTGTTGACATAAGTTAGGTAACGTTAGCTCCAACTTGATGAATTGAGTCATTAAACACAGCAGGAGAGAACGCAACGTTAGCCAGCTAACGTAAAGCTCCGGTGGCAAATTCTTAATGTTAGCTAACGCTATCGTTAACGTAAGTCTAACATTAGCATGATATCGTTACTAAAGTTACCTGCTAGCTTTTATAGCTGACGGTAAATCACAAAAAAAGAAACACTGTTAATGTTAGTGCTTCTTTCTTAAATATCTACAACTCGTTTTTCCAGGACGTGTACTGTAGATGATTTTGAGGTGAGGGGACTGACAAGGCTGAAGGTAAAGTGAAGTGTCAAGAAACAGACTGCTGAAGAGGAGAAAAAGGCAAGGCTGAGACATGTGGCAAAACAGCGAAAGCGGGCCATGGAGACACTGGTGGTCCAGGCAAAGAAGAAAAAATGAGATCTGCTTCTAAGAGTATTACGAACGAACTATAATGTAATTTGTTATCTTTGCCAATAAAATGTGTTAAAATCTGAATAGCGTAACATTGTATTGTCTGTCATTGTTCCAATCATGATGGAAGAGAAGACAAGTTAAGCTATAGCATGTCTACCATCTCTTGTGGGGTTTATGCATTCAGCCATTTGTGTTGCCCTTATACCACATTGTGCCTCATATATACTGGACATTTTAGACCCAGTGACAGGCTGGCATGAAATGGCTTGCATAATACTTAGTAAGAAGGCCATAATATTTTTGACTCATGGCTGAAGTTATGTTTTAATGCCTCTCCCCAGGTTGGCAAAAAATGCATCTCTAAATGCATCAGATTGATGCTTTAAAATAGGGAATATTTAAATTTTTCTTCCAGGGGAGCATGCCCCCGGACCCCCCTAGAGGGGTAATATCTTTCTCAACTTTTTCACCCCTGACCCGTTTTCATGCCTGCATGAAACACGTGATGCATTACTCCTTCAGTGTTAAACAAGACTGAATAAAAAATAAGAATAACCCACGATAGATACACTGCATGTGGCTCACTTTATACTGCAGTGTTACCACTGAGTAAAAACATGCATCAGTGTAGTGGCAGACAATGTGCTATAATGGGAGCAACTCATGAAAAAGTTACACAGTGCTTTAAATTTACCATGAAGAATTGCTCCAGCTCAATGAACTAAAAGAAAAAATCATTTGTTTTCATTACAGCCCACAGAAAAAGGAGTGTTTTTTCTGGCGGACAATAGGCTGCACAAGGGATGACTGCACCTTCAAACACCTCCCAGACCACAAGGGTATCGACAAGGAAAAGTACGTCGGCAAAGTAACTTACAACAACATAGAGGTAAATGTTCAATCTGTACATATTTTCAGTGTGCATAACTTGCTGAACAAATTCAGAAGAATTGATCATACACAACCCCTCCTATATGCTACAGTAATGTGATTTTTCTTTAGTGCCTATAAACTAGAAGTCCCAGAGCAGCAGGCGCAAGAGCAAAGCAATAACGAAGATTATGGAGAATGGATCGTCCAAAACCCACTCGTCTCAAATTTTTAAACGCGTCCCAGACACAGGGAAGTGACCAACAACCACATGTAACACTTATAATGACCTCCCAGTTTTGGACAGTTGGCTATAGTCTGTGATTAGCTTCAGACTTTATTTATTGTTAAGACTTATAGTTTTATCTAATGATTTGATTATTTTTGTTGAAACATATCAGAGTTAAAATTAGAGTTTGCCTGTTGTGTTCAGTCACCTCCAGGTGGCAGCATTACCTTTATCAGTCTCTTTTGAGGCTTTCAACCTGCTTTTATTTTAAAGGCTGTGATTGATGATAGTTTTGTACAATTTAATTGAAAGGCTGTGAATTTGGATTAAGGTCTTTAAGGATTTATGTTATTTATAATGTGTGTCACTAGTTAAAGAGTCTTTAAATTTTTTGGTGCTGTGATTTCTGGTTTCAATGAGATTAGGTGCCTTCAGTTTCTGTTCTAAAGGTGTTTAAATTTCTTATTATATTTTAAAACCAAAGACTGTAATTTACTTTTTTCCAACAAAGTAAAAGGGCTATATGTTATTTTGACAATCAAGATTTTACTTTGGCATCAAGTGTCAGGAGTAACTCAGCTGTAGAAATGTGGTAGATCAAATGTTGTAGTTTTTCCCTAAGACATCTGTTGTTATTACTGTTGCTCAGTGCTTTTCCCGCTTCAGTTGGTTAACAGCAGCAGTGCAAAACAATATGTTAAATGTTATGTTATATTTGTGAGGATTACCATAATCTGAAGGTTGTATCACTCATTTAATCTTCCTTGGCTCCACAGTAAATTATTTAATTACAAATGTTATAAATACATAAAAATAGATACTGTTTATAAGACACTACTGTACTCAAACAGATAGTCGGTGAAGGACAGCATGTGCTCTGATGATTACAGCTTCACATACCTAACTGAGCTCAGGCCATAGTAGGTGTGTTAATTGCTATTTTGTCATTTCGTAATTTCACCACTGAGAAATGCACTTGCTCATGACTCCCCCTACAGGTACAAAATGTTAACTAACTAAACTAGTATAGGCTTTGGTCCATCTTTAACATACTAAGATTTTTTCTAAACAATAAAGATAATGTTATATCAGCACACATTAGAAAATGTGTAATGGAACATTTTTTATTAAAGGTGTCTGTCTATTTTTTTACCACAAAGTTTTTAAAATATATTATAGGACTTTATTGATAGTGCCCTGTTATGGCAGCGCACAAAAAAACGCTGCTGTGATCTGCTGCTGCACATTGAACACCAGCTAGCATTAATCTTTTAATATATTCTCTAGAGCACAAAGAACTAAAGTACACTCGTGGTCTATCTTATTTCTTGTGGGGTTACTATAAAAACATTCGTCCTTGCAGGGTCATAGGTGCTTACAGGCTGTAGATAGGAAAGATGTGAGGTGTGTTATTGTAATCTGCAGTGTTGCCAGTAGATGCTGCTAAAACACACTTCATCTTTTAATGGAAGTCCCACGTTAAACTGCCCCCTCTTTTTCAGCATGGCTCCAGAATAATGTGGATACCCTTGAGAAAAAGTTAAAGTCGAGCACACCTCAGTAAAATATCCCAGCATTAATCCCTGTAACAGCTCAGTGTTTTTGAATAAGATACCTCAGAGTTCACCTTAAGCCATTTAGTGCTAGTACAATACCTGAAATAAAGCTATTATTCCTGTGATTTTATCTAAAGTGAGGTTCTTCTAAGCCTAAAAAAATCCTCTCTTCGGTCTCTCCCTGTGTGTCCGGGCTCTCCTGACGTGGGTGGGATTTGTGAATATCCTTTTTCCCAAAGCTGACAGGTTTGGCTCAAGCTGCTCAAGGTCAGACTGGTTTCAAATGTTTGAGGTGTAACCTACCTCAAGAACTAAATAATTAGCCTATACATGTTGAGGTATTTTGCTGTGGAAAGTGCTTAGTGCCGGCCTTACGGGCAGAGCAGCTGTTCTGTGAGCATTAATTGGCTGACAGTGGCATACCTCACAAAGCCCTTTTGATCTGCGTGAGATTTGAGAGCATGAAAGGCCTGTACTAACAACATGAACTCTACTTGAACCCACAGCATCAATGGGACATTTGGTTGATGTATTACAATTTGAAATTGGTTCTGTGTTTACTATTAATCTTATTGGTCTTGCTCGGCTAAAAACCTGGTCAAATAAAGAGTGATAAGAGGTGAGGGTTTACAAACTGGTTGAAATCTACTTTGTACATCCTGCCTCTGCTGCGCTGTGCAAAGACAATCCTCTACTTAACTAAAGCAAACACAGGGAAGATTAAGTGCATCTTGTTAAAACGCTGTGGAGCTTTTAACAGATCTTTTTTCCCCCCTTTTTCTCCCTCCCAGCGGGAGAAAAAGGAAAACAAACTCACAGAATTAAGCAGCAAACATGACACAATGCTCTTTGGTGATAAATGACAATGCAGCATAAGCCCCTCAAGAGAAGAATTCTGCTGAAATAATTGAAAGCTTTGCTTTTAGCGCAGGGATATACAATCAAATTTTTATTCAAATTTTGTGGTTTCTCTGCTCGGTAAATAAACTACTGATGTGACTTGAGGGACCAGCTGACTCACGCTGTACATCAACAGCTTCTAAATGCTCCACTGCAGATCTGCTACTGCTTTAGATCATGACTCTGAACTTCACAAACTACTTTTTTCCTTCTAAATAACAAAATGAAAAACACAAAGCACATACCAAGAGGACACACTTGAAGATTTACTGTGAAAATAAAATTGAAAAGATGTTTGTTAGGGCTTCTTCACTTCATAGTAAAAATAGTCGTTTTCCAGTCTTTTAAATTTAAATGTCTATTATCTTGTTTATTGTTGTAAATTGTTTATTGTATAGTGACATCTTCAAAATTATGTCTGTAAACCTAAGTTCACATTTAGTTTGAAACTCAAGTGGTTTGAGATTCATGATGCAACATTTGAAGGCTGTTAATAAAACCTAAGAAATCCAATTTCTTTTTGAACTCCAGATTAAACCTTGATCACTGGTTGTACCTGTGCAGACTTGAACAGCCAATAGCAATCAACCTGAAGGAAAAGAGGTGCTACTAATGAATGCAGGGCTACTTTTGCAGAAACAGGAAGCAACACAGTCACAGCCAAAAATGGAAAAAGCTGCTTGTATAAATGTGTAAGCTTTAAAAAAGTAATTTTTATCTGCACAGACTAAAGATAAAACCAGTTTAAATAAGCACTTCCTATTTCATGATGTTTCAAACTAAGTGTAAAATGTTTCTACATTATAAATTGTTAAGGCAATAAAACCCACTCAAAACCAAAAAAATTCTTGAGGACAGAAAACTCAGTTTGCTCAAACTTGAATTTGTGCAGGTTAAAACTCAAACCTCAGCCTCAAAGGAAGGAAATGATTAAAACAAATAAAGGGTCAAGGGTCAGATTAAACTAAATTTTGGATCTAAAACAAGATAAAGGTGCATTGTGTAAAGTTTTGAACCAAATGGAGCACATCAGTCAAACTCAGCAGTGAATAAATGTCAGTATGTCTTTACAAAAATAAAACATTAAGACACTTGACAAAACTCAGTGGAAAGAGCAATTAGTCCTGCTCAGAGATGTCCCAGGACAAGCACTGAGAAGAAGGAAATGCATGTGTTCTGTGTTTCTAAATTTCAACTAGATATTTGATCCATTTCTGTTCATACACTGACACGTCCCTGCAGGGCTACCGTAGGTTCTGAAGAGAAAGTGTGAGGGGGAAATTGTTTAGTAGCTCTAGTATATAAAGTGCTTTTCATTTCCAGGGCCTACCTCACTTTTGAATCTGACCTTCTGTAACTAATAATCTTTTAATACAATGGACTAATGAAAGAGAAAATACTGGATGTGTCAAAGGTCATTTTAATTAAAAGGATAAGAGCTATGGTCGCAACCTTTTTTCCAAAACCAAAATCTCAGACACTAACAGCTTTTGAAGTGATACCTTTTTGCAAATCATTCAGTTTCAATTCTTTTCAAGTCAAAAAAATCTTTGAAATTACATAGTTATCTTTCTTATTTCTTTGACAAATGCCCGTAAAGTTCTGTTAAAAACCTGTTTTCCTGCTTCAGTTTTAGTCCAGAGTTACACAGACGCAGCACGGAACTTCAAAATAAATAGTAATTAATAAGTTAATTTGTCTTTTGCTCTTGACTCAAATAAAGATATTTGTTTATAAAATGGGTCTGTGCAAATTTACCAGAATCGAGAAGTATGATTGTTGTTCATAAATCTATTGCTAAAGCGTTTTAGAAATGTATTAATGAAGATGCTTTTTGGCATTTTAAGGTTCCCTAAAATCTATTAAAATGCCATCAACAAGTAATTTACTGCGAACTCCAATACGATTTACAAATGAACATTGCATTTTGGACCAATCTACAGTGTGCAGACTTTAATGAAGGTTATAACTGGGATCAACCCGAGGTTATAATGCGGACCTTCACAATGGGGCAGCTTCTGGTTCACTGCAGTCTCCTCCAATCTTTTGGCAGATCCCTTTGTTGCACTGTGAAATGAATACAGTAATTGTCAGAATGAGGAATTGACCTTCTCTTTAATTTCGACAGAGGTCCCTTAACAAGTTGAAACATCACAAACTCAATTAGGGAATTGATTGCTGGGTCTTATATACCTCATTTGCATCAGGGTCATATAGAGAAGATAAATTAATGTCTCGGCTTTTGTCCGTGCTGTCATTCCTGGTTGTGGTGCATCTACAGTGAAAAAAAGAGGAAGCTATTGTCTGGTTTCAGTCGGCACTTCTCTAATAATCTCCTTTCTGTGTGTTTTGAACAGAAAATGATAGGAAAGATGTAAAAAACACATTCTTATCTCTGACATAAGGGACATTGGACTTTAGAACAAAAACAGGCAAGACCACGCAAGTGCAAAACTTCTTATATGCAACCAAGAACATGGAAACTCACTTTTTTGTATAAATCACAATAACCATTTTTTAGCAAGCCATCCTACATGTTGACCTTGTAATGTTTGAATTTTCTCTTCCCATGTAACACACTGGTTTCCGTCTAGGCTTGGGCTTGGTCTTGGCTTGACTTGGTTCACTCTGGTCTTTGTCATGGCTTGGTTGTTATTCAGGGTTAGTTACTTACTTAAAGAACCTTTTTAGTTAAAGCCACCCATCTTAAGGTACAAGCATAACTTTTGACTTGTAGAGGGCGCAGACCCTTCACCAGACTCTCTGGGATGTTACAACAGTGGCCTCCATTGTGCAGACGTCCTTTGTTTACAGAAGGTTGTCTTCTGAAATGGTATTTTAAATCGTACTGTATTTTGTACAAATACAACCAGTGTATCCAGCCTGTTCCCTCTATTTGAGATCCATAAACCATGTCACTCACAAAATGTCTGGACGTCCCAGCAACAGAGGGAGGGGGGGTCCTTGATATTCCCATATTCAGGTGGTAGATACAGCAGTGCATCAAATACATCAAAAAACAAGACAACACAATCATTCACTCACACACAGACACACACGCACACAATAACATTCAGCTGAAACTAAACATGCAAACGTGGAAACGGAAATACAAAAACAAATACAAATACTCTGTAGGTGATGAACACGTGAAGGGAAGTTCAGGATCACTTCGTCAGAGTGAAACTGGTTAATGATTGTCTGTTTAATGTTATCGTCAGACTTTTTTTTATGTATTGCTCAAGTAAAAGGAACATCGGCTTTAGAGAAGGAACAGTGACCCAACATTTGTACAACAATGTTAAAATGCTAAAAACAATATGCAATATATTCACACAACTATAGTAACGATCGGTCAATTGCCAATCTCTTATGCCCTTGAGGTTGATCCTAGTCATTATTGCGGCTTTTCATCATTACGCTTGACACCAGTGGCTTCTTTATTATAGTTCTGTTTCTGTTTCTGTGTGTACATAATGTTCAGAGTCCCTGTACCTATTATGTACAGCCCCATGTCTCCTCACATAGATAAATGATTCATGAGCACTTATTATGAGCGTATACTGTGTTTATGATCTCACACACAGAGAAAGAGGATGCTTTTGTTGTTCTCTCTTTGATGAACAGCAGCTTAAAGGTTGACTCTCACGTCTCTTTCATCCGCCGCAGACATGCACCGGCACACATTCACAGCACCGTCACTTTATTCTGTGGTTTGCTGCTGTGATCGATTGAGAAACAGTCCGCAAAGTGTCATTAGTATGATTAGAGGCTTGTAAACAAAAAAAAGCCTTCTTTTTTTAAGGCACTTCTACATGCTGTGTGGGCATGTCCGGGCTTGTGCTTCCTCCCACGTCTTAATGGAGGAGAAATATGTGACCAAGGGTGCATTGTAATCATTGAAACCTCATGTCAGGTTGTATTTCATCCTGTATCAACCAGCGTATCTGGAGGTTACATGTTTCAAGGGCATGACAAATGTTGTGGTCTGTAAATCCTCCCATTGTTGCCCCGAGGAGTTTGACTTCCAATAATTGATGCCGTCTCCATACATCACCAGTTGAAACCCACAGAAGCAAATCTCACGGACAGGCTCCAGGGGCCTGTTCACACCTCGTCCACTGACTGTGCTCCTTTTGGCGTCATTCATCTCACAAAACAATAGATTACCCTCCACAACACTCGACCAAATAATGTCACCATTAATCCAGAGTGTTAGAGTCAACAGTGATTTATAACAGGAGACACTTGTAATAAAACTTTAGCCTCCAGGCTTTACTGAACGGGTATGTTTCCTGTACAAATGAAAGCTGCTTCCTCTGAGTCTGATAATGTGTAAGTGGCATGTCAGCTCAGTATACGTCTTCTATTAAAAATACATATTTCGGAGGGCTACCAAATGTGGAAGTCATGTTACTGTAGGGTACTATAAGGTTAATCTCATTCAAACTGTTTTTAGAGTATACTTTTATAACCTATACACAAGATCCTCGTGTGATGTCCCATATTTTTAAACAGATGAAAGAGCCACAAAAAGGTAGACTAATCCAAAATGTATTTATATATAATAATAGCTCTCCAGAAAATGTTTTGCCAAATATAAAATGCAAAAGTACAAATACCAGTTTTGCTGATTTCACGAAATCCTGCATGCTTCTAAATTAGTGTGCAAAATATGACTAAGTAAGACATTACTTCAGTGTTCCTTCCTGCAGCAATACACGTGACTGAATTTCCACTTAATGAATGCTAAGGTCTTGCTTTGAAATGTGTTTTTTGATAATCCAATCACAAACGGTCATCTCCAGTTCATGCTTGGTGTTATCAGGCATCTTGCTGTTTCCACACAAATCCTGTCTCACTCAACACTCTTCATCTGAGTCAACACACGCATATGACAGCGCTTTTGCTTCTGTTGTCATCTTCACATTACACCGTATACTTTAACTCAGCAAACATGCAAAATAGCATTAGCGTTAAAGACGTGTTGTGTGGGTGAGCTCATGGAAAAGAGGGTCTCTGGGCTGTATAAGTTTGACACCCCTGCCTCAGGCCAGTCGGTTTGGAACTTACTTGAGGATGACCAAATTAAGCCAGGCATGTACTGTGCCATTTTCAGCCTGGATTTGACCAGGTTTTTGGTTGTACAATATAAAATTGCACAGTGTATGCCTGGTTTTACTGGCTTAATTCATTCTCCAATTACTTTATAGAGGGTAGCATTAGAGCGGCATAAAACAAATTAAAAGAACAATTAGATAAGACCAGATGCAATTTATAGGTGTATGACAGAAAGAGGTGGTTTTGAGGGCCTTCTTCTCAATTTAATACCTCCATCT
Source organism: Neodontobutis hainanensis (assembly GCA_024349245.1). Classification (NCBI taxonomy): domain Eukaryota; kingdom Metazoa; phylum Chordata; class Actinopteri; order Gobiiformes; family Odontobutidae; genus Neodontobutis; species Neodontobutis hainanensis. The sequence goes on along the minus strand of JALDNG010000006.1, from coordinate 240,231 downwards.
GGAAACTTTCAACAACATGAGGCAGGCAGCTTTTACCACAAGTTATTTTGCTGAAAAACACAAATACAATGTCTAAGATGCATTTTTTTTCTATTTTATTAAAACCAGAATGTCTCCAAGTTTATCGACACTGTTATCAAAGGTACAGTGCTTAATGTTTTTATGTCACCTATGTCATGGTGAAATTGCAAATTTAAAATTTACACCTCACACTGTCCTCTCTACAGTTTGTGAGGTTCTACCGGAGCCCTGCAGGGACATGCTGTTGTCTATGAACAAATCCAGTGGAATTTGGTCCGATGATGAGCTCACTAGATTAGTTCATAAATGCTCCAAACCTTCATACAGGATTCTGTGTTGAAAAGGGAACCAGGAATGTGCTCTAAACAGAGCCTTCCTGTGAAATTATGTTGTTACATTTCTCCTCTGCTGGTGTCTCCTTAAATGCATCAATCTCCTGAAATCAATCCCCATTACTTCCTCATTCGGCCCCACACCAAGCTTTATTGTTTAAACGCCTTGTGTACAAGTGCGACAAGTCCAACAGGGCGCTGTGCTGTGCAGTGTTTACCACCCATTTAAGGAGCACTGAGCAGGCTGTTTATCTCTCTGGTGCTTACAGAGGCCATGTAAAGAGCGGGATGTCTGGGACGATTTAAGGCTTCCTCCTGTTCATTGGCCCTGCTTGAAAATGCTGCAGCTCTGCGCTCCCTCTCCCGTCTATAATGAAGCTCCCCGGGGGCTCGGGTGCTCCACGTGAAGACGCCTTAGTACCAGAGCGATTCATTACCTCGGAAATGTGAGCTTTTGTTCCGTTTTCAGCGGAGCTCCATTAATCTTGGGCTGCCTCCTGGCATGCGGGCCAGGTACTGCTTAGGTAATTATAGTTAATCATCATTCAGACGTGCACACGGGCCGTAGCCCTTCAGCTGCTTCAACACAGGGACAAATCTATCCCTCCTACTATTGTTTACACCCCTCAAACCCACATCTGCTCCACTGAAAACCTCTTCTGCAACCAAAACAACAAGATTTGGCTTCATTTTGCCAAGTTAAATCTGGCAGCCCACTGTGGACAAACAAGCCCAGAGCCGCTTCCCCAGTGTTTGCCCCATCCAGCTGTCACAAACTGCACGTTATGGCTCACCTGCTGCTTATGATGGTGATTAATAGAGAGATTATGAGAAGGGTGGTTTTCATGAGCAACAAGCAGAAAGAGGCCATCTGTATCTTCGATCTTTGTGGCAGAGAGACACGGAGATGGATAACTTTATTACACAGGGTTTCCTTTCAACAGTGAAAACCTGCAGAGCTGCACTAATTAAAACGTTCAAAAGTGGACTTATATATTTATATAAATGGGAACTACTCTAAAACTCAGGCGGTGGAAGATATCCTGAGGGGACAAGTGACTCTTAACAAGAAACTTTTAATGTATGGGCTATACCTTAATTTAAAATCTGCACTTAATTTTAGGGATGGCATAAAAGCACTGACCTGCTGTCATCCCAAACTATTGTTGCTGTTTTTCATAATATGTAGTACTGATTTAAGTAATAAGATTGTGTTCTGTTGTCTGTAAATATAATGTAAACCAGGGCTAACTAAATTACAAAAAGACTATGTATTGTAGGTCACTGGCTCATAAACACCCTCTAAAAAAGTCCAGATTGTCCCATATTGACACAAAATGGCTCACAATGTTGAGCCACCTGCGTCATTATTAGATAATGGGTCATATTGGGTTTGATTGGGATTTAAACCCTTTTTCTCGAGACAGTGCTGGGGCAGTGGATGGAATAAAACACAAGAGCGGAGTTCAGCTGTACTACATTAGACTTCAGTGTTCTGGTTTTGGTAAGATTTATTCTGAAAACAGGATTACGGTTACAGTTTTAGTCATATGGGCGGCAGTGGCTCAGTGGTAGAGCGGCCGTCCTTCAACCGGAAGGTAGTAGGTTCGATTCCCGCTCGCCCCACAGTTCATACTGTCGTTGTGTCCTTGGGCAAGACACTTAACCCACCTTGCCTCCAGTGTCTGTAGCACTGGTGTAGGAATGTGTGTGACTGTAGAGGTGTGTTTGGTGGTGGTAGGAGAAGGTTGTGAGCGCCGGTTGTGTGGCTGCCCTCCTCTCTGTCTGCCCCAGGAGTGAATGTGTGTAAATGGGGTGAGTTGAAACTTCATGTAAAAAAAAACACTGTTGTAAAGCACTTTGTGATAATTATCTGAGAAAGGTGCTATATAAATAAATTACTTGTTATATGCATAAAATAATTGAGTTGACTTCACATTAAGCTAACTTTATTGGAGACATCTAGTTCCTAAACCAAACTTTGCCAATGATGTACTGAAGTTGTAATTTATAGATCATACTTTATTCTGACAATCATTAACCTGACCTGAGTGGGTCTGTGTGCACAAAAGACTATTAGTGGGGAAAAAAGGGTGGAGACCCAGATCAAATTTGTGATGTTTACTTTCTTCAACCTAAAACTAATCTGCCTCAGCTCTTAATGATGTGAAAGTATGCCGGAGACACTTCCCTGTCAGAGACGAGGAGAGTGAGAGTGAAGGCCGTGGTGAAATCTGACGAGTTGAAAGCTCTTCTCTGGTTTGTTTTGGATCCGTTTGATTCTGAGATGAATGCAAAGAAAGGAATGGAAACAAACCAAAGTGCAGGCAAACATTTGAAGACCTTTGGTCCTGTTACGGAGGTCTTTAGGGTTTAGAAGCAAGTATTTAAGCTCCTAAAGGGTCTGTTAAAGCATGTCTATATTTAATTACTAAATTTGAGCTTTTCCAAAAACATTTTCACTTCCATTTATCAAAGTATTTATGAGAAATGAGTGTTGCCCTGTGCATGTCGTTTGACGCTATCTTTAGGATGACTAACTATTAGGCTTAATTTATTCCACAATGACAGAGAGAGAGACAAAGGAGCCCAGAAATAAACAGGAGAATAGGAAAAGACCAGTCTTCAAATTAAATGAATGTGGAACTATGTATGTTGCAAAGTCTTATACCTGTTTCTGTAGGTTGGAGAAAAGCCCTGTAATACAATTTGAAACAATATAAAGTTTTTTTGTCATGCTTAGAGAGAGCACTTTAATGGTGATTATTACAGTTATCACTGCATTTCACTTTTGACCAACAGTCATGGGAAGCTACGTTAATCAAACAATACACACAATGAAATCAGACCCTGACTACAAGATTACATCTTATCTGGGTCTAGTTTGACTCTTGTCTGCCTTGATTTTAAACTCTGTGAACCATTACCAGCCCTTTTGTTCAGTGCTTTCTATTTGATTGAATAGATTTGATTATGTTGTTTATTTCAAAGCAGGGGCACTGTGACAACTGTGAAGCTACTGACTGAACATTGAACTGAGAGTAATTGCTGTTTATAATATCCAAAAAAGAGACACTACATACAGTACGTCTCACCTATTTTGCACAAACTTAATGAGTCAAATGAAATCCCAGTCCCAGTGTATATTAACTCCAGTCGACAAGAAAGAGCGCTCATAAATGACCAGATGAGACACATACGGTTGTCTTACACACTGGGTTGAATATCTGAATAGAAAATGATTAATACTGAGCCTTTTCTTGTAAAGCCTCTGGGTTGAACATTAGACGGGAGCAGGTTAAAGAGTACACCTCCCTCAATGACGCCCGACCAATTGTTTGCCTTTACCTTTGTGTCCCGTGCAGCGCTGCCACCTTAAACCATAAGACACCTGTCCCTTTGTGCGACACCTCCCCACACACACACACACACACACACACACACTTCTGAAAACCACTGAGGGTTCTGCCCAGTCGTTTGGCACATTTTTGATGCTGATTCAAAAAAAAATGAAGACAAAATGAGGGAAAGAGGGGGGAGAGCGAGCAATCTAGGCTTTCCACTCTAGTGAAAGGCAGTCTTTGTTGAGCACTCCCTTTTTCCCCACATCAAGCCTGTCCCGTCACCCCCCCTTCCCCACACCCACCCAAGGCCCGGGTGGATTTTTCATTAAATGCTATCAGAAATGTGACTGGTCCTATTCATGGGCAGATGGAGGCTGGCTGGTTGTGCGGCTGGAGACCAATACCTTTCCTGCAGAAAGACAGCACTCGGGGCTGGAGGAACCGAAACCCTGCAGGAGACATGAAACCCAATCAATTCAATGTTTGCTATTAGCGCCAAGCTGTGTTTTTCTTTGTTTATTGGTGCCGTAAAATGTCCATGGATTAATATTATATCTTATTACGTTAAACAGAATTAGTATGTAATGGTTTAAATGGTAGAGGAAAAGTCAAAACAAAAACATCAACTCAAACAGACAAAACACTTAATACATAAATATACCAGTGTTTTTCGACGGAACAGCTAAACGTTAGACTCAGAGATTCTTTTGTTCATTCAGTTTAACAGAATGTTTAACACTCATAATAGGCTAATCCTATTTTGGGTCAAGCAGCGCAAATCTAATCATGTAACATATAACCTCAACTCATTTTTAGTTAGTCTTTTATGATAACAAAAATAAGTCACATGAAAAATATATTTGTCTAACCATTATTACCTATAAACCACTGTTTCTGGGTAATAAAAAAATATATATACTACACTTGTAGTATCTTGTATTTGACAAAAAGACAAGCAGCAGAAATTGTATAAATGAATACTTTGTATGTAGTAAACATGTAGGAAAATTAGACCATTTACATTGATTATTACATAGTTATAATCTGGTATAAACAATATTTTATGGACATTTTATAGCCTAGTAATAAACAAGTATTACTAATGTGTTTACTACTGATTGTTCTCTTTATTACTTGAAAGTTGACCCTTGTTGGATGTCTGTGGAGGTTCTCAGTCATCCAGGTCATCTTGATAGAAAAGCAAAGGCATCTGGATGTAAGTAAAGCGTTCGGAAGTTTTTTTGAATAAGACCTCCTTGTCCTGATTTTAAAAAAGCTACTTAAAGAGTTAAGAGCACTCTGTCTGATTCATGGCTAAACAAAACAACATATTGTCTAAGTTTTCTTAGACAAACAAAGTGACCAGAACCATCCGCTGTTCATTTCCCCAAAATGGGACAAGATGAACCTCTCATAGTGTTAAAGAGTGCCCGATTATGTCCCGGGACAATGGGAGGCAGTGGGTCGGAAGAAAACACAAACAATGATTTCCGCAACAGCAATTTAATCCACTGCCGTTAAAACCTGACACAAAGTGGACAAAAGGCGTGGAGACTGCCACGAATAAACCTCCGAATCTCAAGATTAAGCCAAAAAAAAAAAATTTGGGCTCTTTTGTGTAACCGGTCCCTTTATCTGTGTTTGAAGTCGGTGAGACCTGCCAGCTTTCCTCAGTCTGTCTTTGTGAGGGGCTCCCATGTCCAACTGCAAACCTCCACCTCACTTTCTTTTGCCCGTCGTCTTAGGGGGCGATTAATGCCATTCAGGCCTTGAACTGCACAAGGAGGAGGGAGGGGACGGGAAGAGTTGTTGAAGCTGTGGCTTCACGAGAGTTCAGTCGTGACCGGGACATTTTTCTGAAAGCAATGCAACTGATCATGTGACAAAGAAACAAAAAAAGAAAAAAAGGAAGGAAATAGGGAATTGTAATTCAGAGTTCTGTGGTCATGCTATCTTGAAAAATGTATTGATTTTTTTTATAGTCTTCATTTAATTCATTTAAATCAAATATAACCGGTGTCCTTAAGTATTATCCAATGACCTTCCAACCGTCGTCTTACCGATAAACAAACAGCTCATTATCCCTCACATGGTCAGCTAGACCTGTTCACAAAGTAAAATGTATCTGATACACAGTCGTTTCCACTTTGTAGGAATCCTGACAACCAATCGTAACTGTTTTTATGAAGCTTTGTGGTTTTATGTCAAATAAATGTGTGTAATTTATTGGTTCTGCCCCCTGGAAATGCAAATCAGAAACCTGACAAATTTTTTAACGTAGAATAGAAAATAAATTTGGATGGCTCTTAATTTGACAGACAATGTGGGATTTTCACCCTTTAGGTAGTATAGTTTACATATTCAAGAGAAGGTTTAAACAAAGGCATCAGGTTGTAGGTTCTCCAATCTTTCAGATACTATTCTTTTGATCCATGTATCAGCAGTTTAAGTAAATTGTGCTGATTCGCTGAAACAGCATTTCTCTGGTGCCTTTTATTGTGTTGATAAAAAAAGCCCTATCGGGGATTTTACCCAAAAGTGAGCTGTAGGTGAAAACATCTCAAACATCACAAGCCTCATGAAGCAGAATTACTGTAAAAGTGTATATCTGTGATAAAAAGCAAAAATGGGAATAACAGCGAGTGTGTCGTCTGCGTTATGGCTGCTCCAGTGTCTATTTCCTATTCAGCGGGGTAATGTCTGCAGATTGGGTGGTTAAGTCACTCTGCATTTCATGAGCCAGCCCTGTCACTAACAGTTATCTCCTCACCGGCCTCTGAGGAGTTGTCTAGGTGAAATGATTCTCCGAACCTTTGAATAATGCATGAAATTGCGTAATGCAAATGGATGCTTTATTTCCCTGGCTTCTCACAGACACAGAGACCGAGGCCACTGTGTTAGAGCGCAGGAGCGACCGAACGGGGGTCCCGCGGGTAAAAGGACAACAGCCGAGAGTGAAAAGGTCAGCAATAAAACCCAGGCTTAGACTCACATGCAGATTTATCAAAACTGAACAAACGGCCGCTGGAGTTATTCGCAGTGGCCATCATGGGACTGTTATTATGTGCAGGCAGTGAAATATTCATTAGCAACAGCCCGGCTGCCTGTAAACAGAGGCCCAATCAAATAGAAAGAATATCTGCAGCACAGTAGAGAGTGCAGGGTTTATCACAACAGCTTCTTTGGCCCATATTAGTCTACACCAGCCTGTGCACAGTCCAAGACCGACCATACGAAGCGTCAGCGCCATGTCCAGAATACAACCATAAGGGGGGTGTAGTTTTTGGCCTCTTTCACACCTTGCATGCCTTGTTATAACATGTGAACAGCTATGGTAGAATAATGTTGAATGGTGATTATACCTTATACCTTAGTGCAAACATGTAAATGTAGGCTAAAAAAAACAACATTGTTCACTGTGGGCTGCTGTACAAACATAAACAGGAAAGAATAACACATCCAGTGGGTTCTAGGCTTTACATTCCTATTTTTTAAAACATGGACAAATGCCAAAGCTTGTTATTTTAAAGTGATTATACACTATTGAAAAGATAGTTTTGACCATTTTGATACATTCTTTCAGCTATATTTTCCCTCATACACCCTTAACCGGCACATTGTGCTGTAGAGAAGTTTTAATTTATTCTGTGAATATTTAACACAGTCCTGTAATTACTCAACCTGCCATACTCCATTATGAGTTGTTTTCTAAAGTTGGTATTTTCTGTGAGGCTTGGATCAAAGAGTTACCATCAGATGTTCTTATATAATTATGACTTTTTTATCTGTGTGTTGTCATTTCTCACTGCAGCTTGTGGTATGTTATGTAAATTTAATGCCATAATCTATTTCTAGTTCTGCAGAATGCTGTAGTTATGAAGCAGAGCAGCAGTGAGTCTGTCACAAAGCTGTAGGAGCCACTGTTGCCGGGGCCAATTAGAGCAATCAAACAGTCACTAAAGCACATAAGCCACAAAGCAAGGGCTGCTCACAGCAACCCCACACTGTATCTTTATTGTGTGAGGATCACAACAGAAACGCGGAGTTGGTGCAGTCGTAATCACTGCCTGCGCAACACAAGAGAAATAAAGCTCTCTTCGCTCTAATCAGAGACAACAGAGTCTATTTCATTAAGCCAGATAATGGTGTGTGCATTTCATTACCATAGATAACTAGGAATATTTAGATGAGGGATGAGGTGCTCATAAAGCGCCAGTGTGTCGCCATGGTAACCTGGATCTGGGCAAACAAAAGAGTCAGGGAGAAATGTTTGCTCGTGGATGGAGAGAAAAGGGGAGAGCGCAGTCCCAGACCCAGCGCCTGTTGTTTTTCCTTCTTCGTCTTAAAGAGTGAAACACTGTTTTTCTGTCAGTATAATACTTACATTACTTTCACCACAATAGATCCCTTTAAATAGATTTATTCTTGTCTTGCTATGAAGTGCTTTCACTTGGTCCTAAAGGCCTCTAGACTATGATTAAGGGCAGTAAAGATTTGTCTATGAACTGCATGGAAAACATTTTTTCAAATGTAAGATAATTGATAATTTTATCACAAACCCCTCCCTTCCACTCCGTTGTGAAGAATCATTGGTGCAGAGACTAAATTTGTTCCTACATCTGTTTCTAAGGACAGGTGCGTAGGAGAGCATGAGGCTCACAAAACATTAGGATGAAAACACTCCCTCACACTGTCTAACTTACCATTTGCCTGATGTAAGGCCTAGTGCCGAAATGTTGCTTTGTTTGGTCTTTAAATAAATCTCACTGTTTGCAAGGTAGACAGTGTGTGGGAGTCTTTTCATCTTGAAGCAGTATGTATGATGCTCTGATTTCGGCCTCGACTTTATCTTTAACTTAAAACTGACCGAAGGACAATCTTAATCTTAACCAGATCAGCATAACTGTGAACGCTCTTAAGGCTCATTGTGAACCCCAGCCTCTGGTCTATATGCTCCAACTGGCCTCCGTTCTTTTAACCAAAGGCTCATAAATAAACCAATAAATTGTGCTGCTATTTTTCATTGTAAATACCGTACATAATTTAGCAATGATCCTTATTTAATTTGACTTTTATCCCACAATAAAAAAAACTCTATCTTTATGCATTTGGCCTGCTGTTTTTTATGCGTCTACATGTAATTTTCCCTGTCACAGCTGAAGCAAACCATCTCATTTGCTGGAGTGTATAAAGAGACTCAGGTGACCACCGTCTGCGCTCATTTCCCCTCTTTGTTCTCCAAACTTAAACATGTCTCCCTCCTCTGTAGGATACCCGTATAATCACATGCTAATGCAGTCACGAGCCAAATAATAAACTTAATCGGGCCAAATGTGGAAAACCTATCCATCCGTCTTGCGCTGCTTCTGTGGATATTCCGACCCCCCACGTGTCTCTTGTGCTGCCACTCAAACCCACTTTTTGTTTATGTGGATCTCAATAAGACGGAGCCCCAGAGTCGGAATCTGCCCAAAACCTGACCTTGACCTCGGAAGATGGTCTCCATTCATCCACTTGCAACGCTGTCAGAGTGAAGACAGAAACCGACAGGTCCTATTAGTATGGATGACACCGGAGCAGGAGGGATCCAGTTGTTTTGGCAGCTCACATTAAGACCTAGCACTTAGTTATGAGACTTATCAGGGTTAATGTAAGAACCAAATCATGAGCGACAACTCAGTGTTAGTGATTTGGCCACAATGGTATCATCCAGACAAGAAAAATAGAAGAATTTTTTCTGTACCCTGGATTTCTTTTGGGTCGACAAAGGAAAATCTAAAACTTTACTGTGACATTTCTTTAAAAAATGTCACAGTAAAGTTTTAGTTTTTTTTTTTTTGCCTTGGAGCCTCATCTGGTTGTGTGTGTATTACATATGCATGTCCTGAGTTAAAATCCTGACATGGGTCTATTTGTTCGATATTGTTTAAAAACAAAATAACTGGTTTAGTGATTTAATGCAAAATAGTATTTGGGGTTAAGTCACGCTTTTCTGAGATCTGGATAAGACAAAACTATAACTGCGAGTAAAACCAATAACACTTAACCTAACAGGACTAAAACCAGAATTTGACTGAACGTTTTACTAAACTTTAAAAACAACTTAAACAAGCCAAGTAAATAAATGTAAAAAAAAAACAGGGCTGAACCAAAATGTGCTCAAATGACAAGCTCTAAACTTCAAAAAAGGCAGACCACTACCTTAAACTTAATAAGTTCTAGTCTTTCTTCATGTTTCCATTGACGAAGGGAACCCATATTTGGCGTTGACTCACCTGGATCCGTAAACATGATCCCAATACAGCCAGTCACCCCAACGCTCTTTTAAAAAACAGACAATACTTGCAATAATTACTCATTCAGATTTCCTTCTTTTTTTGGTTGGTTATGGTAAGTTATGTACCAAGTATAAGACTGTCGTGCTCCTCCTACACTACTTTTGGTGCCAGTCACTTGAGCATCTACAGACGCTGCTTGTACATGACAACACACACAGAGGTTGTCTAGGTCACCCCAGGATATTCTCCATGTAAAGAAAAATGAATGGTTTGCTTTCACACACGCAGCCCTTTCAGAAGAAGTCAGGAGAGAATCCATGCTTGGATGAAAGGTGGTTCAAGGAAAAGGTTACGTAGCATTGACCTGACTAACCAATGGCTTTTTTAAATTTAAATGATTCCTCCTGTTTTCCTTTGTATTTCTATGTTCTCCCCCAAAAGTAGACCAGAGCAGATGACCCAGATACCTCAAAATAACAGCACACGACCTGTTCTCGAGATGAGCCATTAGGTGAAAGCCGATAGTGCTCCATCTGGACATCCACAGACTCTGGACTGACAGGAATGTAGCACTGCTGTCCAACTTTTGATCTCTGCCCAAAAAAATATATCTGATTTTAAACTTTTATTTGCCCTGGGAATGGTTTTACGCTGCATAATGAGCACATTCTCACTCTCGAATGCACTCATTTATATTTGGGAGTCTCACTCTGAGACCTTGAGTCGAGAAACTCCAGGGGCAAAATTATTTTAGAGCTCTGTTATTAATATTTTAGGATTGGGGAAGAAATGGCTGACATGTTAATTAATACTTGGTGAAATTGTGATATTTCTGTATAAATTTTAAACAAGAAGGCAGGACTTTGGGTGAGGCTGATTTAGGATTTAATATTTATTAAACCTGAATCTTGGAGCTGGTTAACGAGAAAGTTCTCAATGGAAGGAGGTGAAAACAGAAAACAGGCCATTACTCGCTACTGTTTATAAATGGTGTGGAGTTCATTTCCCTCAGCTCTCTGTGTTTAGAAACTGAAACATCTAACTTTACAAGCATGGCACATATAGTATATACTGTACCACATGAAGTTATGCCTCACAGCTAGAGTCTAACAATATAGATCCCATTACAGACAGCAACATTCGGACATTCAGAGCCTCTAAAGCACTCTTGTCAAACCTCTTCTTTGACTTATGAGGGAAAAAACTAAATTGTTAATTGAGATAGAATATGTTTAGTTTATTGTAAGATTGTTTTGAAGGTAATACTAGCCCGTCCTAACTAAAGGCATAACACATAAAAGACACGGTAATCTATTAAAAATAGATTCCCTTTTGATCATCTTGTTGGGACGGCACATCTCTCACTAAAAAGACAGTAACGTTCTAAGGTGCCTAGAGTAAAATGAGCCTCTTGATGTTGTAGATTGTTCTGAGAAACCTGAGAACCATCTGTCTAAGAGTGTCTTTCTTGTTTTCTAATTATTAAAAACTAACACTGAAACCTCCAAAAGACATCTGACAACCCACAGGTGAGGCGCCAGTGACAGATACATTGTGCTGAAGTGGATTCCCCAAACCCAGGCTTGTCCCACAGTAATAAGATCAGCCTTGTTTGGGCCTGAAGCTGAGCCTGTCTCTGAGGGTGGCCCATCTGGCCCAAACTCAGACTGCGGCGCCAGCCACCGACTACACCGAGCGGGACCCATCTGTGGTCCTCTGTGTGGTATTGTCCACACTGCTGCCAGGCCTGTCCCGGGACACACATGGGTCCACTGGTCTGTGTGTGTTCTGCAGATGGGATATGGGACACATTATGGTACTTAAGCAGTCCCAGTGATCGTTTAAGGTGCCTGAAGAGTAGGTTTACCAGCTCACATACATTATCTGATGAACAAGGCTCTGCAGGTTATGACATGTGGCACCTTTTGAACCTTTATGAGTTTATTGGATACATACTGTATGCATAAATTCAACTGACTGTCATTTGACTTTTATTCAGTCTTAGGGCTAATTTCTTTTTTAAACTGAGCCCTGTCCAGAACGTAAACTCTCTCTTTCACTCCACACTATTTTTAAAACATCTAGTTTGGCTTTTTGCCTCTGATAGATTGGGAAAGCCAATATATAGACAGGAAATCAGGAAGAGAGACAAAGGATGACAAATGGGCCCAAGCTGGGGTTTAAATCTGGCCCACTCTGCTTTAAGTGGTCTGCGCTCAGACAGAACAGGTAGAGCCGCCGAGACATCCCTGAGATTCTATCTTTTAATTAAAATGTACATATCGGCAGCACCGTGGGCAGTGGTCAGCAATGTTGCCTCACAGCAGGAAGGTTGAGGGTTTGACTCCCAGACTGGACAGTTTACAGGTTCTCCTTGTGCTCAGGTGGGTTTCCTCTGGGTACTCTACACCACCAAACCTGGGTGCCCCCTGGTTGTGACTTCTGACAATGAATTTCCCCACTGGGATAATAAAATATAGTAGTGTAAAATGTAAATATAAAAATAAAACAACAATAAAAAAAATATTGTCTCAGGAAAAAGGCCAAAATGTGTTTTTAAATATGATTCTTTTGGTTTTATGTTTATATCTTACACCTACACTATTATTTATATTTAGCAAGTGTTGCTAGTTGTGGACCATAGCTGAATCATAGTCTGTGTATATTTTCTACTATCTATATGTCTTTCACGCACTTGGCTTCTCTAATTACACTGTGGTCCAGTCGCGCAGTCTGACATGTAATCTTATACTAAAAGTGACCCAGTGTGACTGACACAGGGGCATTAGAAGCAGGTAAAAAAAAAAACAATCTCCAAAACTGCTGCTCTTGTGGGCTATTCTTGATTTGCTGTGGTCAGTACCAGAAGTGTTAAAAGAAAACAAACAAAATAACAGTAAAGCATCTGTTGCTGTTTTGGACAAAAAGAGGACAAATAAGGTTACAGTGATTATTGCATTTAAAGTGTGGATCTCTAAATGCCATTGTCTACATCTACTATAACAGTCACAGGAATAAGGGTTACTTTTAAAGCCTTGTCTTTGATATACACAGTCACCACTTTATAGTATAATGTTACGAGCCATTAAGCCTTATGGTGCACCATATATTTTATGCATGGATGGCCACAAAGACAAGTGAGTTAAATTCAGGCAGTATAGTGTTAGTGTTGTTCTCCATAAAGGAGATGCACATATCAGCATTGTTTCAGTAAAGGCTGTTTCTACAGGAATGAACGACTTCGGGGGGACTTCAAACGCCTCACCGTCCACTCGCCTGGCTGCACAGTTTAAAAGCTCACCAGAGTGTGTGTGGGACAATGGCCGCTCGCAAAAGGAACTGTGGTAATCAGGGCCAATGGAATTTTCCCCGCATCATTAAAAAAGGATTGGTCTGCTCACTGCGTTCATGGGAAGTGCCGTTAGTTAACCCAACAAAGGTGCTCCGGCCCAGACCCCCAGAGATGAAGGGCATCACAGGGGCTCGGCGAATCCTCCTCTAATCCACCGGCCCCATTGTACCTATACACTTTAAGCCCTTTGACCACTTCCCTCTCTAATCTCTACAGATTTAGGTGAGTTAAACAAGTTTCTGATCCATGGGCTCGAAGCAGTCCTTCCTCCTTCTGTGCACTCTCAGATCTGGACAACTTTAACACAGTCTCTGAAATGAAAGGTTTCTTATGTAACAAATCCACCAAGAACAGTTCATGTGAATATGAACTTTTGTAGCAGGCGAGAAGACTCAACACTATTTTACTTTCTAAACATAACCATTTCCTGTATACAACCAGAACTATTTTAATGCTTACATCGTTCTGAATATATATATATATATATATATATATATATATATATATATATATATATATATATTCTTTTTCCAATGTCTGAACCTAAAACAGAACTCTGATCTGTTGTATTACAAAATCCTTGATGTTCATTCAAGTTTATAATTTTACCTATTTGCATAAACGGAAACTAAAATCCAAAGATAGTATTTCAAGGTTAACTGTAACAGTATCAGGTTGTCACCCTTTATTAAAAACTTGCCCTCTCATTTAGTGCTTGAAAAATAATAAATGTCAAAATCAGGTTTACTCCAGCTTCATTAATGAACATCTGTCATATTGTTTTTCTCTATTTTGCTTCACATTCATAAAAGTCCCACCATTTTAAACAAATATGTAAAATGATTGTGTAACTAAAGGACTCACATGGCATTTTAATTCATATTTAAAACTCAAATGGTCAACCTTAATCTAGTCTTTAGGCTTTTGTCTTAAATTAAAAATAATGTTCTTTTACTGCCGGAAAGATAAAGCTACCATGTTCATTGTATATTATATGCTTCTTGCTGCTGTTGTTGGGGTGGAGTTTGGGGGAGGTAATAGCAGGCCCCATTGAGTGGGACGGTGGTCGTGACAAAGCACTTGACAGGCCAAAAGACACCCCTTAATTTGGTGTTGACCTTGGCTTGTTTAGCATTCGGGCTGCGGCTGGTGACAGTGACACGTGTCTGGGGTTGGGGGCAACTCTGGAGCCCGGTCTGGGGGGGCTGCAGAGTGTGGGGGGGTGTACAGATGGACAGACCATTAAGAGAGCAGGCCTTTATTCCCAAAAGGGAGTCCGGGGTCAAGGATCAAAGCCCCCACTGACTCAGATCCAGCTCTGTGTCTGGGGATGGCCCTGTCTTATCGGAAACATTATGCAGTTTGCAATTAATGCAGGGGCAGGAATAGCAGGGGTCCGAGGGGCTGCGGGGTGTTTATTTACATGAAAGTGAGCGTTTTATGTGCCTCTTGTGCCAAGGCGTTGTAGCTGCACAACGTATCTGTGCAGCTGGCACGTGCTGCACACAGAGCAGAGTCTAGAGAGGTCTTTTAATTAAGGGATTTGTTAATTTTCTATTCAACCTGACAGTGATGAATGGGGACTAGAGTCTGCCCATTGCAGCTCTGGCTGTTTGTGTCTGAGGAGGCCATCAGAGTCTGTAGTAAAAGTACTGTATTTACTCATGAAGGTCTTTAACCATTTCTAAGCCATTATATTTACTCAGACTGATGCAAACAGCGTGGAGCAATAGACTCAATAAGAAACAATGACTGTATTTGTCTAAAGTGACAAAAGCATGACATGTTATTTATTTGCTATGTCTGTTCCTACAGTCAGAACAATATTAAAATAAAATGTGGTAAAATGGTATTTAGTGAAAAACTGGTTGATAAAGATGTACTTGTGTTGCAGCTAGACACTTTCTTATGGATAGATTGTAATAAAACAAAATAAACTTCACATTTCTGTATATATATCTGTCAAGTGGAAATCTAAAAAACATTTTTGAGAGCCCAACCTATAGGAGTTATATAGACAACTAAAGTAAACCATGGCCTGGATGAATGAAAACCTTCACAGACAAGGTTAAAGTTGTTGCCTGTTGAATTTAATCTCAAATATATCATCTATAGTCAAAGTTAATGGTTGCTCACTTAAAGTTCTGAACTGGGAATAGTTTGTAAAACTTGTGAAAATGTATTTTTTAATAGTTAATATAGACAGCAGAGAATAATGCTTTGTTTCACTCAGCTGGATCCATTCTCCGGACTCAACTTCCTATTACTTTCACAAGTTACCCCAGGTTTCAATTTGAATCCGAAAGTACCGTCTGAATATACTGTTTTTGCTGCAAATGAACCAAACTTTCTTGAAGTCCTTTTTTAGGAGACACCATTTTTAAGGTGTTAATCTAATGTTTCCCTTAGGGCCAGTCTGTCACCCCTTGTCGTTGATTCCTTTAACTATACAAAATTTGATATTTCACATACACATAAAGTGATCAGAAACAGCATATTGGCTAAAGTGTATCCAACAGATGCTGAGCCATTTGAACAGATGAACCTGGACCTAATCTCTGTGGTCAATAAACAGTCCGTCAGGCTTTATTATACAATGAGGATTCAGTGCTGGACGTTATTATACCCTTTTACATCTCACTTTGCTTTAACACCACAGATACCTGCCCATGCAAACATTACCTAACCTCTACATCATTGAAACTGTACTCGTGTTTGTTTTTTCTGCCGTCTTCTCTTTCAGATTACCTCAAAGAAATCAGCTCTAGCCTTTGCCCTGATGATGTTGAATGAAACTCTTTAAAACGTAAACACATTGCCGTTGTTGCTGCTGAACACATTCTCCTTTTTAAACTGTGTCTGTGCTTCAGAAGCGTCTTCTTTGCCACATGTCACATTGGCCCCTGTGCAATTTATTTGTGGAGATGTGGCAGCCATTCATCTTATAAACGCTCTCTCATGATTTCCTTTGTGTATGCAGAGCCGGAGGTGACCTTGAAAGCGGGCCATGTGGTGTAGTGGATAATTTATTCCTACATACAAACACACCGTCTCCCTAACATGGCTTTCTTAAGGCTTTGTGCCGTCTATACACTCTGTAAACTTTTATGGCTGGAGACAGTGGGATTACTTTTTCTCCTTTTCTCATTTTATGGGGTCATGCATCTTTTCCTCCCCTAGTTAAGGACCTTAAGTTTAGATTAAGTATTGATAAAATACCATATCAATTTGTTCTTTAGTGTTTCAAGATTTTCCATGTTCAAGACTCATTTCAAAACCTCTTAGTGGTGCTCAACTTAATTTTGAAAACAAGAAACATGCAAATGACTTAAGCAGCTTTTTACTGTTTGACATAAAGTGTGACAGAAATAGTGGCGCAGTCATTGTCCCGTTGCCAGGTCAGTCACAGCTCTGTCTGTCTTAGTGGATTTGACTCAACACACACCGTTTTAATGCATATTAATGACTTTAAATGTGCTGTTGTGGAAGGGAGGGGACAATGGGGCGGAGGAGGAAGAGGAGGAGGAAGAGGTGGAGGCTGGCTGCAAGCACAAAGCCACAGCCAGGACTCGGGGGACGGGGAACAGGTGCAGCAGAACAGGATTCAGGGCTATAGGACGGGTTCATGATGTGGGCCAATCAATGAGGCTATTTGGGTCTAATCATTAAAAGCTCATTTTGTGGTTCCACTGTGCTCCATGTCCCAGGGTGCTTTTGACAACAATGTCTTTCTGTTTTGCATTTTGTCTTTGTTGAAAAAAAATATGCATGTCTGATTTGCATGTCTTTCTTAAAATGACTCTTGAGTAAACACATTTATATGTTTTTTTTTGGTTAGGTCTTTATATAGTGGCAATGGTAGACAGACAGAGGGAGATAGCGGGATACATCATTGAAAAAACAAACTCCAGATGGAAAAAAAGCCCAGATTGCTTAACTCATCCAGGTCATAATCCAATAAAACGATAGAAAGAAGGCACCTTGCCACAGGATTTTTAGCTGTTCATGCTGTGTAAGCCACCAAGAAAATATTTTTTCCTCAAAGCAACATTATGTGCATTGCTACAAACATGGTTAAATATATAAGTTTAATATTTATGTGGGATGTGTGTGGAACAGAGTTGAGTATGTGTCGACCCAGATGAAAAGGGGGAATTTTCATGGCAGGGAACATGACTTTGAGACTCACATTTTAACAATTTGAAGATATTGCAGGGTCAAGGTTAAGGTTAGGCCCAGATAAGTTAGATAGTGTTGCGTGAATCAGAATTATAGAGCGTGTGTTTGTGCATGTATTGGCACAGGCCATTTAAGAGGCAAGATATTTCTAAATAACAAAACAAACTGCATCCATCTTCTGCCAGTTTTACGAGCAGAGGGGCACCTTAACAAAGCATAAACACGATTATACCGATAACAATCAGGAGTGATAGACGACTAAAACAGGGCTAAATCAAGACTAGACCAAAACAAAAACCAAGAACTACGACAGCCCTGTGTCAGACCATGAAAAACCCCATCCCATCCCCAAAAGGCTGAGTGACAGTGGGTCTCACAGGCATAAGGATAAATATTTCTCTGTAACACGTAACGATTGTTTTCTGCAGATTAAAGTCACTCTCTGAGGACGAATGATTTTCCCAGTTCAATAATCCAGCGCTAAGTCTGAAGTCCCTCCTCTGGGGCCAGCGCGCAATCAACTTGAACCAGACCACGCCCCCCTCTTTATTCTGGGGGAACTTATCAGCGGCTACATGTTGATGCTGTGCACACTGGACCTGAGCTACAGCACGGAGGAGCTTCTGCACAGGCTACTCATGCTGATAAACACCGCTGCTAGGGCGTGTATTTGTTTGTCTCCAGGATGGATGTGTTAGACCGCGGCTACTTGGACTCTCCGTATGATTACACTTTTAATTTTTGGAACGACTACCTCGGTTTGTCGACTCTCGTGGGCCAAAACAAGACGAACAGTCCCTTGTGTAGCCCGAACTCTATAACAGAGTCTCTTAAAGCCACGCTGGGCTTGGACGACTCGCCTGTGTGCCCCTGCGTAATTGGACACGGCCGGGACAGTGACGGACACGCTGAGTGCTGCTGCGCGCCTCCGGGCTCCCCTCCGCTGTCCATCTACGACCTCAAAGAGAGCATTTCTCTTCTCAGGCCTTACGAGCACCTGTCCGCTGACTCCCCGCTGGCAGAAAGAGATTGTCACGCTTACAGAGGCGGCTTCGCTGGACTGGACGTCCTCTCCAGGCGCAAGCAGGCTCAAAGGTGCAAACCCGAGCCCAAAGTGTGCGTGTTTTGTCGGAATAATGGCGCACCAGAGGAGGTTTACGGAACTCACATCCTGAAGACAGCGGACGGTAGAGTGCTGTGCCCCATCCTGCGGGCATACACCTGCCCCCTCTGCAGTGCCAACGGAGACAATGCGCACACCATTAAGTACTGCCCACTGTCCAGAGACCAGCAGAGCCACAGAGCCCCGAGGGCAGGCAGAGCTGTTGGAAAGAGACTCAAAATCTTCTGAAGTACAACATGGATGGAGTTTGAGTTGCACTGTGAGAAGTTATTGAGCCACATGTCATGCACAAGACAAGTCGAGATAAAAGGATTTAAGAAAGGATTTCCTATTAATTTTCTAACTTTAGTTGTAATGTTTTACATCCCAAGGGCCACAAGGAGAAACCCTTTCACTTTTTGCAATGCTATGGTAAATAAAAAAATTGTGACTTTAGCAACAGAAAGTGAAGTTAACTTCTTGAATGTTTACACAAAAGTAATTTCTTGTTAAGGTTTTGGAAAGGCCTTGTGGACATTCCCTAAACTTGACCAGAGTTACTTTATAAAGTCTTGAGACATCAAATCCCCACATGCTTTTATGTTTACATTAATGCATCTAAAATGTTGGTATGAACCATATTTAGCTTGAAAAATGTTCATATCAACAGCACATTTTCAAAATCCTAAGCATAATCTTCTCTGACCCTGTGGCACATACTTGTGTTGAATATTAAAAAGGGTCTATATGAACCAAAGTACTGTACAGGTCGACGTGTGAATGCCTACTTTCATGCTGTACCCAGAAGTGTCTGTGCTGTGCCAGTGCAAACAGCTCTGCGCATGTCAGCAGCTGGTCCACTTTAGCGACATACGCCAACGTAAATGAATATGCATCCTGATAACAGATGAATGTTTATCCCTCCAGGACCTTTTGGATCTGATCAGATGTCTGTCTGGCCACGACAAATGCAAAACAAGCTACTTTTGTTAATGAGCGCCAGGTTTTGTTTGTTTTTTGTTTATTCCTGAGACAGACTTTTTTCTACCAAAGCTATTCACTTTTGTATTTGAGAGTCAGCCTGTAATGTTTCTATGTTGGATGTCTTATAGTCTTGGTGTGATCTAATGTGAATATTACTTTACTACAATTCAACTGATTGTACAAAACAGCTCTTTATAGTCTGCTCTTCTGCAGTTTTTGTAAATGTATCATATGTAAGTGTGCAAGAAATTTAGCAATGAAAAAGAAACAAAAAAAACAACAATATTCCAAAGTCTATAGAAATGTTTTATGTGCTTATTTTTACCTTGTGTATTATGGGAAGTATATTCAATGTAAATAAACTGAATAAACGCATTATTTGCATTTGCTTACAAGTGGCTAGAATTCATTTAAATGTGTCAGCTATGAAACTATATGAGACACTTTTAGCCACAGTACTTAATATGTAACAGTACAGCCATCTTTTGGTTTATAAAATGACTATTTACAGACACTCAGGGCCTCAAAGCCAGTGACATCATTAAATATTTTTGTCCCATTATAAGACAGTTTCATAAAAGAGCTCTACAGGCTTTAGACTCTCCATCATGGAAAAAAACATCCATGGGGCAAACCTCAGGGGGAACTGCACAGAGAAACACTGCAATAATGTTACATCGACAGTACATTACACATAAAGTCGTACATACAGTCAGCAGGTGGACAGTTCTATCAAACTGAGTGAGCTGGGGTCAGAGGAGGGGGGTCCATGTGTTGAAGAGGATAGGTCAGTGGCCAAAACGGGCTAAAAACATGCCTTTAATCAGATAGATATTAGGAAATAAAATAAAAACAGCATCACTTAAATGACATTGCATAAATGTTTTTAGGAAATTGAACTTTCTTGATTACATTGTCTCATCCTGCTACTGGATCAATATCACAAAGCCATATCTCTAGTAACATAAACTTGGAGCTCTAACGGCCTCTACTGGCAATTTATAAGAACTGCAAAGTAATTTCACAAAGAAGCTTAAATAGGCACTTTTGTAAATATAGCTACTAGAAACACAGTGGTTTGGCTTCCGCAGCAAACTTGTGATCAGTTAATGGTATGTGACATTAGAGTTAGATTATGTGGTTTCTACATATTGTTTAATGCCAAATAAACACAATTTAGTTCATGTATGTATTAAGTCTTTGTTCTAATAACAAGCCTGTAGCAGACAATGAACAGGAAGTGATGAACTGTAGATTCATTGCAATATACTGACCTAAAGTTAAATCTTAATCTAAAAATAAAATGGTCTGTTTAGAAAACTTACTGAGCAAGAATATAGAGAGAAAATGTATCTTTAGATAGGCGAGTAAGATCAATTGTAAATGGTAAAAACTGTAGATGGTGTTGTTTTTCTGTGCCTCATCAGCTTTACAGCAATGACTCATCAGATTTAGATCAAACTTGGTTTAACAAGCACTAAAATACTCTGGGAGCAATTACCAAGGTATTGAGCTGCTTATAATCATTTATACAACCTTAACCATAAGCAACAAAAAAATAATAAAAAATAGAAATTTAACAATTTACATTAATAAAAATATCCAATAATCAATGATGGACAGATGTTAAGACGGAGACTACATTTCTAAAATTTAAATTTTTTGGTTATACCACTGGCAGTGCACTGTAATATATTTAATATATATAATGAATAATGACTTAGTTTCACTGAGATGTGATCATTATGAGGTGAAATGGATCAAAGGGTGTTGAGTGAATAAGAGTTTATCATTTGGCCAGTCGTGGAGATAATTACAGCAGCTGCTTCAACACCTCTCTTTTTCTGTGATGCCTGAGTGAGGCTCTCTACAAAGCAGCTCTGTGTCTCCTCACTGCAGCAGCGTGCTATTGGCCGAGCTGGTGCTGACAGCAGTGATGTTCTTGTTTGGGGCTGGGAGGGGGGCAGCTCGCTCTATAAAAGCCCAGGATCTGCAGCATCACTGAGCTGGTGCAGTGCAAAACGCTCACTCATCCTCACCGATGGTGTGCAGAACAAGGGGGACAAAAAAAATATTCTGAAACTCTAACCTTCATTTATAAACATAAAAAACACACAAAAATCCATCATGAGCTACGATCCCTATCTCTCCTATCGTCGCCGGGACGGCTCCAGAGGCGCCCGAGCCACCACTAAGTCCTCCACGACCTGCTCTTTCTACTCCGCTCCTCGAGCTGCTCCAACCGGTAAAAGGGTCCTGAGGCTGATCTCCTCTGAGCTTCAGGATGGCTCTAGGAGGATGGACCTGGCCCAGGCCAGCTCCCTGAACACGGAGCTGCTGGAGGTGAGGTCCCAGGAGCGGGAGCAGCTTGTGGACCTCAATGACCGCTTCGCCACATACATTGAGAAGGTGAGGCACCTGGAGCAGCAGAACAGAGCCCTTTTGGCTGAGCTGGAGGCACTCAGGAAGCGAAACAGCAACCCTTCCTGTCTGCAGGCCTTGTTTGAGGGGGAGGCACGGAGCCTGAGAGCCATGATTGAGTCCGAGAACGGGGAGAAGATGCAGATGGAGGCGGACAGGGACTACCTGAGGGACTTGTATGAGCAGATGAAGGAGAGGTTTGAAGAGGAGGCTCGAAGACGACAGCAGGTGGAGGAGGCCCTGCTGCAGGCCAAGGAGGAGGCCACCAGGGCCCTGCTCTCAAACTGGGACACCCAGACCACAGTGGGATCGCTGTGTGATGAGCTGCTGTTCCTGAAGAAGGTGTTCACTGAGGAACATGCCGAGCTACAGGCCCAGCTGCAGGTGGCCAACATCAGTGTAGAGATGGAGGTGTCCCGGCCCGACCTGTCCACTGCTCTGAGGGACATCCGCTCTCAGTACGAGCGGCTGGCCCACAAGAACATGCAGGCAGCCGAGGACTGGTACAAGAGCAAGTTTGCCAGTGTGGCAGAGATGGCCAGCAAGAACAACGAGGCTGTGCACGCCGTTCGTGAGGAGACCATGGAGTATCGAAGGCTGCTTCAGTCACGCTCATCAGAGATCGATGCTCTGCGAAACGTCATCGAGTCCCTGAACAAGCAGCTGGAGGAGCTGGAGAACACACAGGCCAAAGAGGTGGCAAGATACCAGGCAAGTATATAGTCACTGAGTGAAAAAAGGGTTTCCCGTGGCCACATTATTAACCAGGTATGTTGTGGTTTAAGCACAAAACCATTTCATTCAAGGATACAAAGTTACGAGTCAGGACTGTGCGGCATCTGCAATAATGTTCAGTGTTTCTGTCATGAGCTGTGGGTCAGGACTGAAAGGACACAGGCCTAAATGAGTTTCCTCTGCAGAGATGAGCCTGCAGAGGCTCTATTTCAGATGCCTTTCAGACGCCTCACCATGGAGGATGTGTCTGGGGAGAGGAAAGCCAGGGAGTCTGAGTTTAGACTGTTGCCCCCACAACCCAGCCCTGAACACAAGATGGATAAATGGTTAGGAAAATTTAAGTGGTGATTTAGTGAAATGGGGCCTCTCCTAAAATAATGTCTTAAATAAAAATTTAACAGTCATTATTAATTTTAAGAATTGTACAATAGGCTGAATATAGAACAAACTGGAAAGGTGACACACAGTAATCAGGTATTAATAGTAACTGCTTCAAAGGAGAACAGACAGAAGAAGACAGAGCCATACATTTTTTCTCTGCTGCAGCTCTCTCCTGAAGCTGTAGAGCTCTGCAATTTTGAAAAGAGGTGAAAAACAACAAAGTGTTGGTGCCAAAGCCCACCAACACTTTAATCAGAAATAAACAGGGAATTCATCATGCTACATACAATACACACCCAATGTTTTTTTTATATTAGTAAAAGATTTTTGTCAAGTGAGTGTAGATGGACTGTTGTGTTGTCGACAGGTGAGGATATGTGAACTGGAGCGAGACATCACTGAAGCCAAGCAGGAGATGGCCCGCTACCTGAAAGATTACCAGGACCTGCTCAATGTAAAGATGGCACTGGATATTGAAATAGCCGCGTACAGGTAACACCCCAATCTAAAATCACACAACACTATTAGAGCCTTCATTGTTTCCATCACTGCATTTTCATCTTGACTTTGCCTGCCTTTACTTTTTTTGTAGGAAACTTCTTGAGGGGGAGGAGATTCGCCTGGCTTACCCTCCCCTTCCTGTCCGAAACTAAATCCTAAACGGCGCCATCTTGGCATGAACCCTTCTGACCCTCTTTCCTGGACATCACAATCCTCTCACTGTCCCCTCTCTCCCCTGAATAATCCTAGTTTGTTACATTAAAACCGCAAACAAAGCCCCAAGACAGAAGCGCCCTTGTGCTAAACAAGAGGTCCACTAGAAGTCCCCCTTCTTCTACACACGTTACGACACCACACCATGAAGCTGAAATGCCAAGTGGCTGCACTGCATTAGTTACATAGTCGGACAGCACTGTCGTTTTGGCTGAGTTTCTTTAAGTCCAAGCAGCACAAGTATCATTTGAGTTTCTTGGCTCCTCGCTGTGCAAACATTTGACCAATTGTTTGTGAAGGAGCATAAAACTATTGATCTTTTGGTGACTGGACATTTTAAACCGGAGCTCAACAAATCGATCAAATATTGTCCTGCTCCCTCGTTCTTTGTAGTCTTTAGACCAGTAACCTGAAAGTTTTATTTTGTTAGAAACTTGTATTTATCCATTTGAGTTGCTCTTACACTGCATTTACATCCAAACTCTGGTTCATTTCCAAGCTAGTCAACTAATTTAACTGCTTATTAACACAATAGGCTACCTTCTCTATATATTTCCTTACTTCAGCTTCTGTTTATGTAAATGCAGTGGAAGACTAATTGTTACTGGTCTCTCCTTCTGATCATGCAGTGGGACTCTGGTCCTGCTGCATAGTTTATTTTCTGTTTAGTGACTTATTTGAAACAATGACTAGAAAAACCGCAGGAGTCCCTTGTTGTTCGTCTGCTTTACACTTGTGAAACTAAAACGAAATGAAATAATGTCTGCACCATTGCTTAACGTCAATGTAAGAGCCAACAACAAGCTGAATAAAGACTTAAGTTACCTGCACTTGTTCTTCTTTCTTCTGCAGTAATCACAGTTCAATGAGGGGCCACACAGGTAAATACAGTTTTAAGGGATGTTGCAGTGTTTTTTACATGTGGTTCCATGGGGTACTTTTGGTTAGTTAATATATTCCCAACAAGAAATAGTTGTGATCACAATCACATTTTGGAGAAACTGACAGCAAAGATGCTAGAGACTAAAGCATGCACTGCAGGAAATTAGGCCGGAGAAAAACGTAGTTTGTGATTGTAATCCATGAACATTGAACTACTTTAATGTTCATGTATCTAAGTCATACATAAAGGCCACACAAAAGTAGCCCTACTTGTAGCCTACATATAAATAGTAAGTTAAAAGACTGTATTTTCTGTGAACAAGACACTTGCAACAATACGTTTTTTTTTCCTAAAATAAGCTTATACAACTGTACTGGTCGTATTGGCAGCCATTGCTCCTTTTATTTTTTTCTCAAAACACAACATTTTGTGTTATAAGCTTAACAGGTTTTAGCCCATGTCTGTGGCTTTTTCTCAAAGGTTTACAAAAAACAGGCAAAATATAAAAAATATACAAAAAATCCAATAAAACTCAATTATAGCAATAGAATATAGGGATTGGTCTCTTACACTGCACAAATAGCACATTTAAAACACATTATTGCTTACATGTGTTTTAAATACATTTATATTATATATGTATGTGTGTGTGTGTGTGTGTGTATGTGTGTGTGTGTGTGTGTGTGTGTGTAAATATATTTTTTCAGGTTTTTGAATTAAGCAAATTAACCTTTGCTTCATTGATGTTGACATTTCTTCTGCTGTGATACACTGTGTCCTAGTTCTAATAATACATATGTTGCACACTACAGGGGAACTGAGTTTGACACAAGACTGGGTGCTTCTCATTTTTCTTAATAAGCCTCCTCGATTATGCTTCGACTCCTTTGTAAAGAGAAGGAACGCCATATATCAATGTAATTTTAATTAAAATGTAGATCAAACTAAATAAAAATTCTGTAGTTAATTTGAGATTTTTCTAAAGAGCCAGTTGTGTCCTTGTCATCAAAAATGGATGTTGCTGCAGGTGACACTCCTCAGGAAAGAGATGTCCCATTGCACTTAGTTCATCTCCTCCGTCTTCTCTCCTCTCTGTGGCTCCTCTCTGTGGCTCCTCTCTGTGGCTCCTCTGTGGCTCCTCTCTGTGGCTCCTCTGTGGGCGGGACTACGAGGAGAGGAGAGGAGAGGAGAGGAGGAATCGAGTGCATGTTTAATGAGACCCACCCATTACTGGTCTAAACTCATTTGTAACACGTCATCGCATTGTGACTTTACTTCCGCAAACACAACATGGCGGCAGCCTTGAGAAGTGTGAGCCGCGTCGTGACTCGGCTCAGGTGAGACTTTAACAGGGTTGGTTTGGCTTTGAAATGTGTGTGAACTGAGGATTTACAGAAGAGTTAAGGGTTAAACAAAAAAGCGCTGTTTTTAGATTAATTTTAGATGATCTACGTAGGCGATGAAGTCCCACCCTTGGCACTGCGGAGCAACCTCGTATCGCGGCAATCTGCGACAGTTCCGGGAACTAGCGGCCAGTGCCAGAGAAAAATCCGGCCTTTGTCGGAGGAAAATCCGGCTTTTGTCGGAGGAAAATCCGGCTGTTGTCGGAGGAAAGGCCGGCTGTTGTCGGAGAAATAGCCGGCTGTTGTGAGAGAAATAGCCGGCTGTTGTGAGAGAAATAGCCGGCTGTTGTGAGAGAAATAGCCGACTGTTGTGAGAGAAATAGCCGACTGTTGTGAGAGAAATAGCCGGGTGTTGTCGGAGAAATAGCCGGCTGTTGTGAGAGAAATAGCCGGCTGTTGTGAGAGAAATAGCCGGCTGTTGTGAGAGAAATAGCCGACTGTTGTGAGAGAAATAGCCGACTGTTGTGAGAGAAATAGCCGGGTGTTGTCGGAGAAATAGCCGGCTGTTGACCTGCCGGCTTTTGTGACCAGTACCGACCAAAGGCGGCATTTGTAGTTGCTAATACATTTTTTAGGTCACTACCGTCCTCTGCGGTGGTTTATGTAAATATTAATTATGTTTATATTAGCACAAACAATAAAAACAAATGCTGGTTAATGGGAAGTGTTTGTAGTTTTCTAGCTACGTGTCACTCTGAAACTCCGTGACCCTGCCGGACCATCTGTGACATTTCCTCGGCCACTGCGAGTGACACTCGGTGCCTGTAGCCACTAGGTGTCACTATGTGCCTCCCATGGTAATGGTATTACTCATGACCTTGGGTAAATTGCGCTGTCTGTTAAACTGTTTATCTCTGCTCTGTGATTTAAACTATTATGAGAGCAAAATAACTTTGTCCATTAAAATATGACCTATGTGTTTTCTTTAGAGCGTCCTCTGTGATCATAAGTCAACGCTTCAGCTCAGGTCAGTCCTCACTCGCTTTTAATTTTATAGGCATAAGATGCAGGATTTAAGCTGAAAGGCATCAGTGAACAGGCCCCAGTCATCTGATAAGAAATCACTGAACACAATGTTTATAATATAACTAATATATACTATATACTTTTGGTATTTGAATTACCTTTAGCCACTTAGTTGTGCTGTTTGTCTCTTCTTCTGTTAGCTGTGATGGGCTCAGAGCTATCATCACAAACTTATCTCTATACCATTATACCATTTAATATAATACATTGTTTTTGTAAATATTATAAATGTAATTTATAAAGGTAACTAAAACATGCAACTTCTCTCATTAAAGTTGAGATATTAATAGATAATTTGTGTATTACTATGGCATTAACCTAAAAGATCAACAAGAGATGGCTAATGTTGTGATTAAGGCAGAAACAGTTTGACTTTTCTCCATTCATGGGTGATTCCAGGTGGAGGGCTTTGGCGGCGCCCCCTCAGGCCCCTCCCGGTGCTGGTGGTGACAGGCGGTGGCTACTATGGATACCACCACTACATGAGTAAACGTGAAGTGGAGGGAGCCCCTCCTGTTCTGGCCACGGCCACTGAGGTAACAGTGCCTGTTCAAAGTGCAGTCTGGACCAAGAAGAAAATCCAAACACTATCAATATAAGTTTCAGTGTCAGAAAAATATGAGGACACTTTGCGTGTTTGTTGTTTTATAGACCTTTTTAATATAATTTGCTACACTAATATTTTACATTTATTAATGACACACACACACACATTTATAATAAAGACAATTCACGGGTGCAGCACAAAAGTAAAACGTCTGGATTTTCTTCAGATTGTCTCTGGTTGCCCCTTACGTTCTGTAGAGAAAAGTTACTTAATGTCAGTGATGTTGAAACTGGTTGAGCACAGGTGCACTATCAAGGTATTACAGTCGGTTACAAATGAATGACGTTGTTTTTCCGAGTTTTATTTTTATCCAAAGTATATGAAAGATTTTAAGTATGTATGTTTTTATTTAAGGCACATTTACTGGGTCAGTTTCTCTTTGAGGGTTTAATTAGATCATTGTAATTGTTTCTATTTTGGTGTTGCAAAGGTGACCTCGATTTTACCTGACCACAGGTGGTGCTGTTGGGTCAAATCTATACAGGCAAAGGGAAGACTTCTTTTGGGTCTTGTGTTAGGGAGGTCTACAGTTTTGCTCACACATTCACTCACTTCACTTCTGCCTTTGTTTTTGTTTAATAGTTTTCATAAACAGTACTTTATCGTATGCGACACCTAGACAAGCCTACTTCCTTCTACAATATTCCTTGTTTTGTTATCACTAAATATAGACCACAGAAAGGACATTTCACTTATTTGAAGTATTTTACAAACAGACCCCTTCACAATCAAAGGGTGTATTCATTTATTTTTTGTTAGTTGCTGTAATTTAAACTTTAAAATTTGTGCCACCGCCAGCAGGCCCGGGGTAAAAGTCAGACCTAACCCCTTAAGAACTCTCTCCTGTTATTTGCTGTAGTGATAGTGTTGTTGTATAGAAGTGAGAAAAAGATGGGTGTGTTCAGTGAATGAGGCCACACTGTTAGGTGTTAATCCTAATCCTAATCCAGCTCTGAGTGGCTCCGGTGTTCACTCACTGCAGCATGGAGCAAGGTTGGTTCAAATGCGTCGTATATAGGACCGACCTCGGACTAAATTCAAGAAAACTGCAATCAAAAGACTATTATCGATAACGGAATCCTTCTGAAGAATGTTTTTGATCCATCTTCATCTACAAAACTGGGATTATTACAGCCTTTCTTCAGCCAGGGTTAATCTAGAAACCGCTTTGATGGAAGGTTTTCTCTGACTAGTCAGGACTTTTACCTGATTTTAAATTCTTCATGACACTGTAGATTATTGCAATCACAGTTTTATATTGGGATGACTCACTTTTTGGCAGATTATTATAACGTCTGGTTTAAGAACTGGGTTTACTCTAAAGATCCGGTTTGTAGAGAAGCTGGTTTATTATAAGCAGGTCATGTTTTGGATCTTATTGAATGGTTTTGGCTGGTCTTTTCATACCAGATCACATCAACTTCATTTGTGGAGAGCCACAGTCCGCTGAGTTCTGATGAGCTCCCAAAACTAGTTCACCTTCGGATTACAAACAGCCGGTTCATAAAGACGCTCCAATAACGAACTAGGATTAGCCGGGTCTAGGTCCACTCTGGAATGAAGACTGGCCCAGGTTTAATTCTGTAGAAATTGGCTGATGTTAGAATATTTTCAAATGAATAGACAATGTTGGGGTTTTCTGAAGGTTTAAATCTGTACTGGTCTTCAATGGTTGGTTCACAGATATTATTAAAAAACTAATGGTGAAGTTTTGGAGTAACCGCGGCGATGAGCGGAGAAACCGCAGCGCCCTGAGATGCATCCAACGGCAAACGCCCTACAACCACAAGAAGATTGCACAAAATTACAACAAAAGCCAGGGCACAATTCGAGAAAATGATGACAAAACAAATCGACCAACGAAACAAAATCTGGACACAAACTCTACGCAGGGAAAAAAAACTCGGTTCAGGTGAAAAAAAAACACAAGAAATACATGAAAAGGCTTAGGTTTAAATTGGGTTGGGATTTGGGTTTTGGCGTAGTCGTATTTAACTTGTGGAGGGTTAGTGCTAGTAATTACTATCAATCAGTCATGGTTATATTGGTTAGTGTTAGTGAGCAGCTTATGATCTATATTTTAGGCTGGTTCCTCAGCTGACTCTGAGGCGTCGCCTGAACACGCTCAGTAGAAGCTCCGCCTCTTGGCGGCGTCGGCCAATGGCGTTTCTCTACTGCACACTGACGACCAGAGCTTTGCGTCCATTGGCAAATAGGGTAAGAGCTGCTCTCTGATTAGACCCAGGTGAGGGCTGTGGACATAATCAGTGAATGTGTGAATATCAGATTGATACTGTATCACAATTAGTGTTTCATAAATATTGTGGTAAACCTGAAAGTGGTCCTTCCTACTCTAGATCTTTACCAGGTCTGCCCTAGATTTAGTCTGCATCTAGACTACATCAACCGAGGGACAATCGGATGGGTTTTCTTCCTCCTTCCTCTTCTAATTGTGTAAATGAGTTAGAGGTTAGTTTGTTGTTTTGTATTTCCTATAGGTGGCTATATACCGCTCTCTTCCCACGCGGATAATCTCCCGGGTTTGGGGTCGGATTAATGCTGTGGATTTACCAACATTTCTGCGAAAACCCCTCTATTCACTATTTATTTGGACCTTTGGGGTCAACATGCAGGTAATTAACTGCAGCTAACAAACATTTTTCTTCTCCGATTACAAAAGGCATGTTATAATAACAGTTTGTCTTATCCAACAGGAAGCAGCGGTGGAGGACCTCATTTTCTACAAGAATCTGGGAGAGTTTTTTAGACGAAGACTCAAACCTGCTGCAAGACCTGTCTGCCCCACCACCTCCCTGGTATTAAATTTGAACAGGTTTTAGTTCAAACAGGTTATTATTACTACAAGGTTTTGATCATTTCTGGTTATTTTCTATCTACTTCTAGACGTCTCCAGCAGACGGAAAAGTGCTAAATTTTGGTATTGTGAAGAACAATGAGGTGGAGCAGGTCAAAGGCATTACATTCAGTTTGGAGGAGTTCCTCGGTCCACACAAAGGGAATGCCGAAGGTCAGGCCCCAATCATGTCCCCTGTTAACAGTCTCTTACTTATGCTGAAAAACCTGTGAATGATAATATCAAGAAAAGAGCATAGACTGAAAAGGGCACAAACACCAGGGTTTGAGCCCAATGTTGTGATTCTGGCTTTGGGTTGTACTAGATTGCTCACCTACTAACATTCCTTTCTGTCTGTGTTCTGGCTGGTCAGCTGAAAGTTTTAGTGAGCGCATATTGTCACATCCAGAGAATGACCTCTTTCATGTAGTCATCTACCTGGCTCCAGGTGACTACCACTGTTTTCACTCCCCTGTTGATTGGACGGTGCAGCTGAGACGACACTTCCCAGGTAATACTCATGTTTATGTATGTATAGGTACCACTTTTGTACTACCTTGTGTAGTTCCCAACTTTAAGCTACTTTCCTTTTAGTAACACTGTTGTGGTGAACTCAGATTTATACTGCATTTTATTGGGAGATACAGCAGTAATGCAAGAACACATGCATTTAGCTGATCAAAAGCCAGACCAAAGACATTAAGTAACTTGTCTGGTTGTATTATGGATATCCCCAATTACTTAGATGGCTTCCTTATGGACTTCTATAGCCCATAAACTCCCTTCCACATTATAGAATGTAACACCTGAGGGGGAAAAAGGGCCTACACACAATGTTTTAATTGTCTTTTACCTGGCACTTGTTACAAATCTTTGCCTATATTATACGATATGTTGCTGTGCTCAGGCATTGTTTAAAAGATGTTAAATCTATCATTAATATGGGTATGTTATCTGCAGGTTCTCTGATGTCTGTCAGCCCTGGAGTAGCCCATTGGATTAAGGAGCTCTTCTGTCTTAATGAGCGTGTGGGTTTACTCGGTCAATGGCAGCACGGCTTCTTCTCTCTCACTGCTGTAGGGGCGACCAACGTGGGCTCGATCCGGATCTACTTTGACCAGGTACAAATTGAGCTTAAACATATTTTGAATCTTATCAAAAACTGTGGATATCTGACTTAAACCTGTTTAAATCCAACATAATCCTGATTATTCTGTTTTATATATAATGGAACACTTTCAAAAGCAATGAAAACCAGTTTTAAGTTATCTGAAACCTGTTCAAATAAAAATGTTTCTTTCATAGGAACTTCATACCAATACCCCGAAATACAGAAAAGGCTCCTGCATTGAGCACAGCTACAAGGGCGACAAGGCCTGCGGTGCATCTGGTGTGGTGTTACAGAAGGGACAGGCTTTGGGAGAGTTTAACTTGGGCTCTACTATTGTTCTGGTGTTTGAAGCTCCCAAAGACTTCAACTTCAACCTGCAGCCGGGACAGAAGATCAGAGTTGGTGAGGGGCTGGGACACATGTCCTAAAACGCGAGAGAAGCGTGTTTGGGATAATCAGAGTTGTATTGTATCGCAGCTGCTGAACAAAACATACCGCCTTCCCCTTGTGCCATAGCGACACAGGATGGGGTAGATGGTCGGTCCTCCACTGACTCACTGTGAACCCGACTTAAAATACCTGTAACAGATTGTACGCCAACTGCGTGGCCCCACTGTTTCCCAACATATTATTCTTGTAATTATCTTGTCTGGAAAAGCCAGTGTATTGTCATGTTATTATAGTCTATAGTAGTGAA
The DNA here is from genome assembly GCA_024349245.1 of Neodontobutis hainanensis. Lineage (NCBI taxonomy): Eukaryota > Metazoa > Chordata > Actinopteri > Gobiiformes > Odontobutidae > Neodontobutis > Neodontobutis hainanensis. The sequence goes on along the minus strand of JALDNG010000006.1, from coordinate 207,807 downwards.
TACTAATGGATAAATTATGGTTATGATAAAAGCAAGTACTGGTCATAAGCCTTAAACACTGCTTTGGCTGCTTATACTTTTTCATTTTTATATTTTTTTAAACATTTTTTTTTCTTTGTGAAATGTATTTGTTAAAGGCACTGATCTCTGATTGGTCAATGTACTCTGGAAATAATTAGAATGAGAAAAATGACACAAATGTCTGCCAGTAATGGCAAATAATGTCTAAAATAATGTTTAGTGTTGAATAATTAGATTGGAGTATCTAAGTGGACATTTTGGTCAAATATGTAAATATCTTTTTTAATTTTTATATATTTTTACTTTCTCATGTTTACTTTATATTTTTGTAAACTAAAATAATTAATATACAAACTACATTTACTGTTTGTCAAATGATGCCAGCTGTAAATTTCTGCTCGCACTAACCCTCAACGTCCAATAAGAGCCCTGTAAATCCATCCATCTGTGGTGATCATATGAATGTTTTTGTATAATGGGATTACAAATAAATATTTTTCTATCTGTTTAATCCATTGTTTTTATCTATGTGGGCCCTACTTTATAGGTCAGAGAGCAGGATTTAGGGATATAAAAAAAGTAAAGCAAGAAGTAAAAATTCATTCATAAAATATAATAAATGAAAAAAATCCAAGTTTATTTACCTATAACATTTAATTTTATTTTGAGTATTTGTTTCCGTGACAAAGGAGGCGGTACAGCTGACGTCACATCTACTTCCGTCGGTTAGAGGGCACCAACATGGCTGCCACCGTTTGTTGATAGCGCTTCTGTCATTCTGCCATGCTTTTGAACAAATTGTGACTTAAATACAGTGCATTACTTGTCACGTTGACGGTGACATGTTTCAGGTAATAGGCGGGAGGAGCCTCCAGGCAGCCCGGCTCTGCGCCCCGAGGAGAGCCGTACTTGTGGAGGCAGTGCGCGGCAGAAAGTCCCGCAATGACCCGGTGGCCAAGTCAAAAGAGGGACGCATCAAAACGCCTCCTCCCGTGGACCCCGTGGAGATGGTGATCCTGAAGGAGAGATACACGGAGTACCAGCTTATCATGAGTGCGCTCCGGTAAGTTTTTACTTTGTTTTTATTGGAGCATAGACTAATCTTTGTGATACCCATACCCAGCCTCTTACCAATGTCAGTGACCGTCTCGCAAATCGACACCATGTAACTTTTTATTTCCGTTATGTAATTTTTTTTTAAATATTGTAATTTGCAGTTTAAAATTAGGTAGCCCAAGGTTAAAGACAAGTTGCATTGCTTACTATAAAACTAACTGTCAGGTTAGATTTAACCTACGGATCCCCGGACAGGACATGTGAGAAAAATCATAATACGAGGCCACAAGTAAATTTTTAAGTGGTCTCAAATTGATTTTTACGTTCCCCACAAAATCTGTCCTCTGCGGGGCTTGTACTATTAAAGTGAACTTGCACATTACTTTAATCTTAACTCTCTTACTAAAACAGGGCAATGTCTTTTATTAAGATATCAACGAAAGCTGGCCCCTTATATTTTATGCCGGTATGTTTTAAATAAAAATAATGCAATAATATATAATTTGAATTTAAGGGTAATCACAACATTAAGCTTTTTTTTATATATATAAATCAATCTATTGTATCATTGCTTCAAGCTGTTTTGCTACAAATAGAAATTTCTAATATTATTTGGTTAGCATCATGAAGACCTTAGATCATTATTTGAAGGTCTTTATTGCTCAAGGATTAAAAAAAACTCTTCAGTGGAATGTTAAATGTATCTTAGATCTCAGAAGTCAGTTTATACATTTTGTAAGCTCCTCTATTTCAAATGTATGTCTTTACATATGTGTAAAATATATTTAGTTGAGCTATATGTCTCTTTGTCAGTCTGGATTTCAAAGAGGAGGTGCTGAGGAAGAAGTATGAGGCAGAGACTGGGTCTTTGGCGGAGGAGCGGACAAGAAAGGAGGAAGAGGAGCATCGAGCCCTGATGGACTGGAACAACAAGGAGAACCAGCGCATGCTCCAACTCAGGTAAGAAAACACTGAAGGAGGGACTGCACTGTGCATGTAAACTACCTTGATTTATATTTAAATCTTGTTTTCAGGCTGCAGAGGATTCAGAAGGAAAATGAAGAAGCTGAGCAAAGGAAGTTAGAGGCTGCCATTGAACGTGAACAAAAACAGCAAGAATTTATCAGAAAGAAAGAAGAGGAAGTCATGCTTTTACAGGTACGTCTTAGTATCAACAGAGCATACTTTCAGCTCTGTTTAAAGTACATTTGTAACTGTATTTTTCATTTATCATTGCATAGGAGGAGGCAAAGAACTTCATCACTTTGGAGAACTTGGATCAGCGAATTGAAGAGGCTCTGGACAATCCAAAGAATTATAACTTTGCCATTGACAAAGAAGGGCGAATTGTCAAACAGACAGAACTGAAGTGAGAGTCTGTTAAACAAACATGGATGTCATGTTGTTACCATAAAAAAACAGATATAAGTTCAGGCCATTTCCCTTTTTTGGCTTGAACAATAAAAAATCAGAAACACTCAACAACTCAAAGTGAGCTTCAACAAGATCATATTTGCTCTGTAGAATTTATTTTGAAAGACAAATACGTTTAAACTGTCATTTATCCTACAGGTTTTTTTCTAATTTCACTGCTCATCATCTCCACATCTTGTATTCTTCATTATTGTCTGCTTATGATTTGTCTTAAAAGTTTATTCATGTTGAGTAAAATCTTAGCATTTCTTCCTAAATTAATGACTTCTTCTTTTTACTGTCCTTTTACAGACTTTAAAGTAATGAGAGAAAGAGTCACAAAATGATTAGTTACTTTGGTAAATTTACCACAGCCTAGCAGGTGAGAAGCAGCTCATGAATCACAACCTGCAGCTGAAACGTGTAATCCTCTTCTTGGTGGAGCCCGCCTTTAATGGGATTATGATGTTGATTAAATGACCCTTAACAAAGTCAACTCATGCAAAGGAGAGGGCTTTGAACTGTTTTTAGTTGTATTAAAGAATGTAAAATAGAACAGGCCTCTGGTGTCTGATGGGGCATTGCTGACATGCAAAAGTGGATGTCTGCCAAATTAAATACGTAAACCTAAGATGCAGATATTGTGATATTCTATTTGCAACAATATTGCCCTAGGTCATATTGTGGACACCATATATTTGGGATATATTTTGTACCCTTAACATGGAGCTTTTTATTTCTAACATTCTAACTTGAATTAGAAACTTTAAACTGGCTCTCAATTTTGGAAAGACCTCACTGTATCTCACAAAAGTATTGTCTGTCAAATAATCAAAAATTGGTCAGTGTCTTGTATTTGTTTTAAAATGATGGCCTATTTGGGGATCTGTGGTCGGAGATGGGAGCAGATTTGGGCCTAATGCTGTGTAAAGGATAATGTGATTTGTAACTGAGGTTAATGAGGCTTGTTGGCAGCAAAACAAAGATTAGGGAGAAAAGTAAGCATGATGTAGTTATATTTGTTTTTTTATTTTGCAGTTAAATTTTTCAATGAAAAGGTCAGTAATAGCACATTGCTGATTATTCTTCCTTTTATTTTGTGCAGCAGTTTGATTACATCAATGAGCATACTGTCATCTTTGTGTAGTTTTTATGACCATAAAACACAAACACGCTAAAGATACAGCTGGCTTCAAACTGGCCCCAGAGCACCCTTGTTTGAAATAAATACATTCACAATTTATCAGTGGAGGCAAAGGTGATCAACAAGCTCAGACATTTAAAAAAACTGAAGAGATATCAATGTAAAAGCTCTCCAAAGTGTTTTCCTGAGCAACGTGCTCATTTACATAGAGCCATTCAGCTCACAGTTTTTTCCAGAGTGACTTATCAAGAATCATTTTTTTTAAGCATTTGGTCTATAGTTTTTAAAAGTTTGATTTTGTTTTATCTGAGTAAAACTGCTTGTACACATTTATCAAAACAACTATATTTAAAACTCGACTTTTTGACTCTGAATGCCATTTTGTGATAAAAATGTATAATCTCACATTAGACTGAAAAAGGAAACGTTTCCCTCAAGCACTTGAATATTCAAGTATAAAAACTCAGGCATTCACCAGATGCACCTGCTGTAGAAATGAATGGGTCATTTAAACTATACTACTGTTGGTTTTTCTGTTTCTCTTTTATGAAATGCGGTTGTTGAGCTGTCCAGGGTATTTCTCAAACCTCTTTTCTGCCTCCTCACTAAAAGCGTCACCTGAAGGAAAAAAAGAGAAACGATTACAAAAACGTTACTGAACTGAGTACATGTATCATTTAGATGTGTTTTCTTTGTTTACCTGTGTGGCAGTTGTGGAGCCAGATTCGATGCCCGTCGTATTTGCAGTTGCATCTCATTGCGTTGTTGGTAAAGTCGCTCTCAGCCACTTCATGATTTGGATTAATCACCACCTGAGGTGCAGAGACAAACATAATAACTACTACTAATGACTAAAATTATGCTCATAAAGTTGACTTGTCTCTGGACATCTCAAGGATGCAATAACTTTCTATAAACGATTAATGAATATTTTAATATATTTTGTTATTCGGACATAACATGACAATCGAAGGAATCAATGCTACATTAAAACAAATATTTAATTGTCCGAATTAGAGTGGGAGGACGTAAATACTTATTTAATCCGACTAAAGACTGTTTATATTCACCAAAGAGTGGTGACACTTAGGAATTTTGAGCTTTTCTAATTCAGTCATTAAAATAAAGGTTTATGTTTTTTCTTGAGTTAAAGCTGAGCTATTTGAGTTTTTGGGTTTTGTTGTTTGGCTACATAGTATTATTGTGTAAGTGTTATCCTGCTTATTGTAAAATGTATCTCATTTTATGTAAAAATTGTCAATTAAGTTTTGAAAACCCCAGGAAGAATAGCTCCTACTAAAGTTGGTAACTAATGGGGATCTAAATAAGCAAACAAACAAACCTGCAGGATGTAGTTTCCAGGTTTGACGTCTGTCATATCGATCCACTGGCAGTCGATGTCGTGGCGGTACAGATCCCAGCAGCCCACAGTGATGCCCTGGTCTCCAAAGTTGGCACACTCATATCTTTTAGAAATACCTGACGGGCACAAATGAAGGAGATTATGTCACTAATCATCCACCAGAGAATACGCTTTAATTCAAGAACCTCATAAAACACAGTGTCATAAAAGAACTGTTGTACTTTATTATTTTAATGTAACACTATTGCTGCTGTGATTAGAGAGTCTCTTACCTTCTTGGCACTCTGTATCCTCCAGGCAGAAGCTGGCTTTGTGTCCCTCAGCCACTTTTGTGCCATTGGAGTTCAGCAGGTCATAGTGGGTGAAGATATCCATACTGTGGTAGTGGCTGTACACAAGTTAATACAAACAGTACAATAGATTAAAATACACATCTTTTATTAGTGTTCATTCATTAGTACAATTCCTACTCATAAGTAAAAAAAAACAGAATAAAGTATTCTGAATGTTGGTAGATAGATGAGATGTTGCAGTGTTACCCATGACAGGCGTGCCAGACCCACGAGTGCCGTCCGGCCTTAGGTTTGAAGTCGGCCCGTCCGATGTTGTGGATCTGAGACGAGAAGCGCAGCAGGCGTCTGTGTCCGTACGGCCAGTTGGCTTTGGCGGCGGACTTTGACAGACAGTCCTCCTCAGCTGCGCAGTAGAGCATGTGCAGAGGCCGGTCTTCGATGTAAACCGTCTGCTGCACCAGAGGAGCGTTGAGGATCAGGTCAGAGGCCGCTGGTGAAGACAAGGGCACATATTAATGATCAACATCTTTATAGGGCCTTTTCTAACAACACTTAAAGCTGCGTTACATGAAGCGTCCCATTAATCCATTTATAGACACATTTATATACAACAGTGGGAGTGCCCATGGACACTTTGGCAGCATGAACGGGAGGGGCAGGGATCATTCTCCATAAAATTTAATATGGTTGCCAAAATCTTTTTATTTTTATTTTCGAGAGCCTGCACAAAAAAATTATATATATATATATATATATATATATATATATATATATATATATATATATATATAGCATTCTCAGTTATTTTAAGCCCATATGAGGATACTCTCATTTGTAAATCATTCAAAGTAAGCGTTATGCTGTAACCTATGTTTTCAATCTGGGATCAATAGGTATCTAACATTAACACAGTATTTTGGTGCATTCCTGGAACCTAACTATAAAAAACATGCCAAAGAGTTAGTGTCAGTCACTTTGATTGGTGTAACCTTAACCAACCTTTCTAATGAATAAATCGAAATTGTGCCTTCACTCACTCTCAGAACAGATGACTCCCGCTGCAAACTTGGCGGCCGCTCTTTGGCAGCTGACCGTTTTATGATACTGGCATTGACCCAGAGACATCTCGTTCCCCGTGCACTTCACTCCGCTCATGATCATCTCCGTCACGTTGCTGCTGTCCCAGTACCACGTTTCCTTAAAGAGGGTTATCAACAGACAATGCACACAGACAGAAAGAAAGCAAAAGGACTGATCAGAGAAGAGCAGAGCAACAACGACTGATGTTTTTGTGACTTGGGCCATTCGTAATGAGCTTAACATCAGGGACAATAAAGGCATAAGTTCTGCGGTAGCCCATTGTTGTAACTTTTGAGTTTAGTTCTGGTAAAATCTATCAAACCTACTCACTTTGACTGCCACAATTTAAATTACCACTAACATTTTCACAGCCTTGTTAAAGAACTTAGTGACTTATTTGAGCTTCTTTACAGGCTTTTTTGGTGGTCATGTGATTGTGGCTTGTTGAATCTGGTTTGGTCTATTATAAAAACAGATGCTAAAGTCAAAAACCTGATACAAAAATTATCTATTTTATTTTATCTATTCCTACTGGCTACAGCTTCATTTCCTTTGTGTGTAGAGCTGAGATTTGTAAAATGAAACATTCAGATTTTAGACCACTGTATAAATTATTTTCTAGACTAAAGACCACAAGCCGCAGTGCATTGATGTGACATAGTTTGCGCTCACGGATTATCACAGTGTCAAGAAGCATAGAAGAGTAGTCTGTCATAATGAATATTGTTTGTTTCAACGTCGCTGTATAAAGTCAGACATCTTTATTTTGCTCTTTTTATATTGTGCAAGAAGTTAATCTGTTTCTAAAATACAGTAAATACACACACCTTAAAACTGTCTGGTACTAACACACATGACACATGGTGGCTTCCAACATATACTTAATAATTTTCTTAATAAAAAAGATTAGTCACTTCTGGTCAAATGATTTTTAATTGAATGACCAAATGTTAGTTATGGTTGTCACTCTTTAAGAACTTTTAACAACTCAGGAAAGCATTTTCTCATTGACAGCCATACCAGTTCAAACTGGTAAAATTAGTCTCCAGATGCTTAAAAGATGTGGGTTTTCAGGTTGTGTGTCCAACAGTGGCCGATCACAGCCTTTGTGTGAGTAATACAGCTCCTGTTTTAAAATATATTATTAGGAGGAGACCTTCTGAAATATACACAAAAGCCCTGCTCAAAAAAGTATCTTTTACATTTTCTGTTTCAGCTTTTCTCACAGATAAGGTCAGGAAACAACATTTTCAACTTTTTATTTCTGTCTAAAATTATGATAGGTTAGCCTATTTAAAGTTCTTTTGATTTATGATGGTCCTACTTACGGTGATGGCATGCATGGAGTAGCCCAGACCTAGCTGCCTGCAGACCACCATGGCTTCCTTTGTGGTCCAGCCTGTGCTGCACACTGTGCCCCACTTGGAGCCAACCTGAACCTCCACTCGGCCCTCATAACTGCTGCGGCCGCCTACTATCCGGATCTGCACAGAGGCCCTGCTGGGAGTCAGTGACGGAACACGCTTCCTGTCCCGTCTCTGACCTGTCTGAACTCATACTACTCCGCAATGACGCAGTGGAAAAGGTGGTTAAAGCGGCAGCGTGGTTAGTCTTTTTTAGGAGAAAACTACAGCGAGGTTTCCACATGAGATCACCACTGGGAGCTGTGGTCAACGACTCAGGTTGATTAGAACCCTTGTGTTGCTTCCACATGGAGCCTTTTCATGAGGAAAACAAAAGCACTACTGCGACTGCCATATGTTAATTCATGCATCTGTGTTTGAATGGGACCTAATGTATTCATATCTGGTAAGACATAAGCCCAAAACCCTTGGCTAGAATTACAGTTTGAGAGACCATTTTTGAACACATATGCATTAAATGTAAAAAACTAAAAACTCTTTGGCCTCTCTCTGAATTTTCCAGTTACTATAATACTCATCTAATACCAAAAACAGGCTGAGATGTATTTTGTGGTACTGCAGGACCTGCCACTTCAAGAGTATTTTAAGTCTCAGAAGGCAACTGGGTTTAGTTTCTGCTGCAGAGAGTTATCCAGGTCGTGTTAGGGACCTACTTGGTTAGCCTGGTTAGCGTAGCCCAGGCCCAGCTGCCTACAGGCCACTGTGGCCTCTTTGGTGGTCCAGTTCTCTCCACATATGAGACCCCAGCTTTGTGTCCCGTTAGGGTCTGAGCTCAGCACCTCCACACGCCCCTCGTACCGGGTTTGGCCTCCTGTGAGTCGGATCTGTGAGTGCGAAGCTGAGGGGTTAGAAACTACAAGCAGCACAGACACCTATTGGTCAGGATATAAAAACTCCATCTGGTAAAATGGTTTGTAATTCTAGTTTAAGTGTTTAATGGAGATGTACAAGGTGCTTCTGGATAATTAAACTACAGAGTGTTCAGTGTGGCCCAGTTTTGTCAGAAGCAACAATTGCTTTGTGTTAAAAGTTTTTCTGGAGTTTTTGTTTCCTGTTGCTAGACGTCTGTGGGCATCTACTGAGAGGAGTATCATCTTGTCAAGTACAAACTGTACAACCAGATAATACTCATTGCTTAATGTTAAATCATTTATTGTTGTCTCGAAAAAGCATAAGCATGTTAGATATCAAGATCAAGAACTTTTTAAATAAAGAGACCACAGTGAAGAAGAGCGACTGGTTAATAAAAGCATATCTAATTGAAGGGACTAAATGCACATTTTATGTATTTTTCTAATCAGTGCTATTTCCATTTCCTTGACCCTTGTTGTCTGTAACACCACCTGCGGTTAACTGATTGGTGTTGGATGGTATTATTTTAATGGTGTTAGTTTTGAAATGTCAAAACTACATGTAGCCCCTTTAATGTCTAACCAAACCATTAGGCTGTTAGTAAAAGCCACAACAAAATGTCACTTTGTTATCATGACAGAAACGCAGTGAGTCAGAATAGGAAGTTCTCTCTGACCGTGTTTTCCAGCCCCATGCTCGGCACGTTGCAGCGAACAGCGGCGTCCTCCATGTGTTGACAGTCTTCAGATGTGATGTTTTTAAAAGGACAGTTCCAGATGGACTTTTCCTGACCCACACACTTCACCTCGTTCATGTAGATGGGTCCCATTCCTGACAAATAGACAGAAAAGTGTTCCATAACACATTAAACTGTACAAGTCAGGATAAAAAGTGCTTTTGTAATATCCCAGGGTTTGTTAGTTCTTGCACTATGTTCAGGCTGAATACTCTTAAACTACATACATAGTGACTGAGGGTATTCTTCTCCTGAATTTCTGGCGCTTTATGAACACACATTCATTCATTCTTGAAGTTGCCGAGTAATGTTTACAGAGCTGTGTCCGAGAGCTTCACATTCCTCGTCTAAACCTTTTCAGTTTTTTACTAACCGCTGCTCCTCGGCTCAACTGAATTATGCAACTTCAATGAAAGGAATTCCTTCAGCACCACTGGTTTTTGACTCCAGTGACGTTTGGGAATGTTTCAGGACTACCATCCGTGTGTACAGAGACGTTTTTTAAAGAGCATCCTCTGTGGTGGGGATCCCGTCTCTGCATTTTCTAGACATGAACTATAAGAGACTGACTGTTCCTGTCAGCTGTTTACCTCGTGCAAGTCTACCGGTTATGGCCAACATACAAGCATAAAACCTGTTTCATTCATTCGTTCTCTACAGTGTGTCCTTATGGGTTTTAGCCATTAACGGTCCTGTGGCAGGGTTCACACACATCATTCAAACTCGCATTATTTCCTATAGCCTATGAGTCATTAGTTCTCCTGGTCACAGATGCATGTCTTTTGGTCAAAGAAGTATGTCCTATTTGACCTTACAAGTCCAGTAGGGTACATTTTCAGATTAGGAGCTGTAAAAGAAATGTTGGCTGACATAATGCCTTCTGGGTCAAACATTTAACAGGTTTTATTTAGATTTGAACAGGTTTTAATTGGATTTGAACAGGTTTTAGGTGGATTTGAACAGGTTTTAGTTGGATTTGGACCTGTTTAAGTTACCAACATTTGGGCCAGACTTTTGTAACCTAACTCTGCCAGATAGAACAGCTCACATAACAAAGTCTGTTCCACAGAACCATCTGAAAAGACTCCCGCTGAAAGCGTTTCCAAAAGGGAGGCACCTTTTGTCGGAAACTTGTTAGGTGTTTGGATGAAGCGCCGACTAGTATCTGCCTACACAAGATTTGTTTTAGCCAATCATAGTAATGATTTATTTGAGATAACCAGAGTGCAGCTGATATGAAGAAACAACACATCGCAGTTTTTGCAAAGTGAATCTGCAAATAAAAGAAACGATAACTAACAGTAAAAAAGAGTGTGTATGTAGGATGGGCCAAAGCCAGTAGGAATAGAGCACAAACATCTTTAGCTTCCAGAAAATTCTTTAGTGCCACATTTTTTTGCATTGGCCGTGTTGATAACAGCGAGGAGAAAAGGACGCTTGTTGCATTTGTCAAACTAAAAACCCGCCTCTTCCTGTTTGTGCTGCTACATCATTGGTCACAAGAGGCCGGTGAGCCCATGGTTTGACGCAAGCACTTGGCTTGGCGCAATAGAAAGATAGATTTACCCGAGTTTGGATACTCTCAAATCTTGCAAGAATCCAGCTGCAGTGTAAGGTTAGGACTTTGGACATGTCTGAGTTAGAGCATCCCTGTTTGAAGATATTTGCTTCTCTGAGCCTCCAGGGCAAAAGGACATTGTCTTTTTGTTATTATTTTTGTCAGTAACCTCATATACAGTTGATAGTCAGTTTTAAAGACTCTAATGCATAAATGTATCAGTGACTCTGGTAATACAGTAATCAAAATATTGTATGTGTATGTATGTCTTATTATGTATTTTTTGTGTGTTGTGCTGTCTTTTAATCTGGACTTTGAGTCTGTAATAAAAGTTTGATGATGATAGTATAATTATGTGACCTTGTCCCATCCGAGCTCCAGTCAGAGCCTCCTTGGCGCTGCCGAAGCCCAGCTCTCTGCACACGACACTGGCAGACTGCAGGTTCCAGCGGTCGTCACACACCGTCCCCCACTCATTGTTTTTGAGCACCTCCACCCGGCCCTCGCCGACCTTCGCACCACCCTTCAGCCTCACATTGGTCTGAAGACAAATACAAGCACATTAACAAAATCTAAAATTTCTTACTGTCAGACACAATAAATAATTAACACGTAAATGAAGGTAGAAGTCAACTTTACTGATGTATTGACTTTCTTCTTGAAGCCAGAGTTTTGCATGAAGAGTGGCCCGGGCATGCAGCCGACGACCACCGCTGTGCCGTTGCAGGTGATCGTGGCGTTGGGTTTGTTGAACTCGAGCTGACAGGCGGCCAGATGGACCTCTGTCCCAGTACAAGCCACCGAGTGCACATGGTAGTACTTCTTCTGTTGTTGCAGATACAACCTAAAAAAATAAGTTTTTTTTAATGACTCACTCTTTTTTCACATCTACAGCTGTGAGCTGTATGGGACGTTTTTTTAGAAGCACAAATTGTGGTAAACAGGGGGTGAACGAGGTGCAAAAGAAAATACAGCAAATTTACATCATCAATTGCACAGAAAAGGAACTGAACATGACTTCAAAACCACTTTTTTTCTTTCTACCATTAAGATGGGTGTGGTTAAAGATTGAACTCAGTGCTAGTTCCTTCTGTGGTTACCTTTTGTCAGCACTGCTCTGTTTAGTGTTAGTTTTAGGTTTGGGTGTCTGCCTGCAACGTAAACAAGGATTAAAACAAAGCCACAGCTGATAGCAGAGATAACAGTTATATAGAAGCTTGTGTCGTGTTTAGTTACATATTGCGTCCACTGTTTGTCATTTTGAGAACATCTTTATCAATCTCGTTTTTTAATGTTTAATGTGAGCAACCTTTACAGAACAGATACCACGATGTAGTGGTAAATAGTAACAGAGGACGGCAGGACACAAAGATCCTTTGTCAGCTGTATCTTTCAAATGACCGAGACTTGTTGAGTCCAAAGTGTGGGCAGTAATTCACCGCTGAAGTGACATGACACATCTTCTACATACAGTACATCTGTATAAACAAACCATATGAAAAATGCACAGTGCATCCATGCACAGTTTATGACACTTCTGACTGGGTCAATGTAAACTGGAATTATGTACTACTTTAAAGGTCCTTTCATTTATAGCCTTCCCACTATTGTACTTATGTATGTCTTCAGAGAGTGACTTGTTTTTGGCTTAGATAAAACCAAACTTATTAATCCATGGATCAGAAGACTAGAGAAACTTACCATGTGACTGACTAAACTCTTACAGAGACCAAAACTAACAGCATCAGTCTTTTTTATGACTTGACACAACTGCTCTTCAACTGGCAGACTGTATTAGTGTTGTAGTTTGTAGTATGTAGTCATCATAGAGAGATCCAGTTAAAGCAGTTTCTCCAAACTTTTTACCCCATAATATGTGCTCGGACCCAAGCTGAGCCTCTGTTTGGGAAACACTGCAATAAAATATGGTCAAGTTCTCAAATAGATAGAAAGAAAGCGGTAAACTAGAGTGAACTAGAGATTAACTGAGTCTAGAGGCTAAACTACCAACTACAAGTGAACTACCGGTGGAGAGCTTCTCAGGAAACCCACTGACACGACTAAAAAGGCGAGACGGAGGGTTTCCGTTTGCACTGTACCTTTTACTCGCCAAAACCTTTCTCTTTGGCCTGGACAGCTTCTTGGCTACAGTCTTTTGGATTTGTCTGCTACAACGAGACGGGCAGATTCATCACACAGAGGTGACAGACCATGTGCAAATACACAGACAGAAAATACATATACATTCACACGGGCATTTAAATCACTGTTGAAGGCTGACAGCGTCCATTGTAAAAATAAACCGTCACTTTTGCAACCTCAGAGATGGCCATAAATACAATCTAATACAAAAAGAGTTAAAAGATACATGAGGATAATATATTGTTAGTGTGTGACGGTTGAGTGAATAATTAATGGACTCTCTAAAGCGCTTTGTGTCCTTTGAAAAACTTAACTTCAATCGTTGCTGGTCTTTGGTTTGAGGTTTTACTCAAACCCAAACACTTCCCTCGAGCCCCGTCCTTTTCACACACATAAGACAAGACACACCTCACTTCTCACTGCTCTTAAACATCTGCAGAGAATCAGTCATAGGCTGTGACTGGAAGCGGAGCAGGAATGTGTTCAGTGATACTTCAGCGGAAAACTGAACACATACCACAGCAGAGTACTCCATAATGCATTAATAAACAGGAAAAAACATTTAATACTTCCACGTCAAATCTAATAAGTGACAGTTACTTTGATCTTCTCTGTTTCTAATTTCAAAGTCATGAGTAAATCCAGAAATGTACTGGTTTTAATAAGACGTTAGCTTCTTTTATATGTGGTTGCACACATCTTACGGGTATTGTGTAAAGAACACAGAGAAAACAACAACAGCTATAACTAATATAACTAATATAAAGAACAGCTATGATTATCCTGATACTGATACTAGAACCTGTTACTGGCTGGTACAAGAGCTTCTCAAAATGCAAATGATACTCAGTTTAGGTCATAAGGTAAAACAACTGCCTCCAACAAAAGAAGGCATTGATGAAACAACTGATGGAACTAAAATTTGTGTATTGTTGTAGCTGTACTTGGTATCTGCAACTATTCTTGAAAATGTGGTGTCAGGACTCCCCTACTTGAAACCTGTCATTAGATTTTAACAATATTCTTAATGCTATGATAGGACATTTTTAATTTTGACATGGCTGCAAAGAAATGTGCTTTTCTGTTTTAGGGAAAACATTTTTTGGAGCTGAGCCCTCACAACAACTGCTGTGGATCAAATTAAGGCCAGACTAAACTATGCTTGCTGTAACTTGTAGTATTGTGTTTAGTCTTTTCATTTTGGTCAGAGTGTTACTGAAATGTCAAACAAGCTGCAGCAAACACCAAACAAGAGCCAATAGAGAAAAGTCACCACAATGCCAAAATGTTTACTGGAATTTAAACAGTCGAGATAATTTGTGTCTCACATTGGAAAGTCCTTATCCATCCTTAGGAATTCACTACAGCCAAATAACTACACGAATATCTTAAAAATATAAAACCCATTGAGTTTTGAGAAGTCTCCTTGGAGTCTTTTCTGAGCCCATGAACAAGTACATATGTTTATACTAATGAGTTTTTAAGCCACAGCTCTTAATCATTGAAGTAAAAGTACAAAAACCCGGTTCAGAGACACTTTTATTTCTCAAAATGGTGTGTTTTACTCACTTGTAGAAGCTCTTGTTGACTTTTCTCTCATGTGGGAATCCCAGCATGCCGCAGACCACATGGGTGTTTTTTTTGGTCCACCCGACATCACAGACCTGCGCCCATCCGTCTTTATATTTGACCTCCACTACTCCCTCTGTGATGGGCAGCTTCTTCCAGGCCATTTTGACCACGGGACGCAGCCGCACCTCCTCGATTTTGTTCTCATCCACCTGAGCCTGAGATGGTAAATGGTGTGGATTTATATAGTGCTTTTCCACCTACTAGTCACTCAAAGCTCTTTACATCAAGCTTCCTTTCACACACACATTCATAAACCAGTGCCACAGACACTAAAGGCAAGGTGGGTTAAGTGTCCTGCCCAAGGACACAACAACAATATGAACAGGGAAGAGCAGGAATCAAACTGCCAACCTTCCAGTTATTCACAGTTTCAGATTATTTTACAGACAGACATATTCGAACACATGTAACTGTATTTAAGTCTGCTAAATGTGAGAACGTTGAATCAGAATGAGAGCGTTGTGGCTCTTAGAGAGTGGTATCGGGTCTAATGTTCTCACTCACAGACTCACAGCTCGTATGTGGTAAACGTGACTATTGTAGATGGCTGGCTTTGCAGTGAGTCACTTTCACTGTGGTTTATTTGGAAAAAAAAAATCTGGCCTCAGTTACAGAGGGAAGTCTGGTTGCCACATTTCAGCAACAAAGCCCGGCTTGCATCAACAACCAGAGAAAGGGAGAGTAACTTAGTGTTGGGAACTGTTCATCTAAAGAAACACAACGTAACTTTTCAGGATTTTGCTGTAAAAGGACTACACCACCGCTAACACACATTATATTGTTACATCATAGTCACAAAATGTATTGCTGTAAAATTGTGTTGATCTGGCAAGATACAATAGTGTGCCATACTCAGTCACTTACATAATGTAATATCTGGTTAACAGGTGGACACAAGTATTATTCTCCCTTTTCCAGCTCAGGGTCTAATTAAAACAACTTTGAGGCCACATATTCTAATAATTTCTAGGCGTGTAACTAGAATTAAATCTGTTCTTTGGTCACTAATCACATCAGGTCTCTGGAGTAACTTTAGATTATTCACTGAATGATTATTAATTCTTTCATTTTCTTCTTTAATTCTTTCATTTTCCAACTACTTTACAAGATGAGGAGTGAGGAAGACTACTCTCAAGACACTCACAGATAATGATTACACAGCTTATGAACAAGTAGTCACTAATTCACCTAAACATGCGTGTCTTTGGACAGTGGAAAGAAAACTGAGCTCCTGAAGAGAACATTGTGTTTTAGTGTATGTATTAAAAGTGAGAGCTAGTATGTAATCATTCTAAACAATGTTTTATTGTTTGTTGACATTTCGGTTGTGGTCTATTTTCACGTTGCTATTTATTTATATTAAGGTGAATCTACTAAAAAGAGATATCACATTTTAGGTTTGCCAGTGTTTCCCAGGCAGCCCAAAATCCACACTGAGGTCACTTCCCCCAAAACAATCAGATGGAGACTCCCAGCACTCAGCTGTGAGACAAGAGTCCAGTTCAGAGCGACGCCTTTCCACACACTGTACAAACTCTAGACAGGCTTCTGCTATGGTTCATGATATGAAGCTAATCCGCAGCAGATGTGTCTGCACTGAGCCGTTTTAGTGGTTCACACTTAAAGAGCCCATAGGCTGTAGGTTTACGGCCTTGTAACAGTAATGAGCAAACAGCAGTAAAATTATAAACTTAGTAACTTACATCAATGACGTTTGAGTCCACAAAGCCCGGGATGCGTTCATCTTTACACACGACTCCAGCATCTTCGTCGTGGGTGCAGTCGCTGTTGCCCCAACCCCGAGACTTACAGTGGTTAATGCTCTTCTCTCCGCCATTACAACTCACATTATCCAGCCAGATTTTACCTACAAAGAGAGCAGACTGTCAGGGTGGAAAATGAAACCCACTGCGAACCCAACTATAAGGCATTAGTGGCAGTGGCTCTGACCTTGTCCTTTTCCGTATTTGGCGCTGTGGGTCCATCCTGTGGCAGTGACGAAGCCCAGTTGGCGGCAGAGAACGTTGGCGTTCTGGATTGTGAAGTCGTCGTCGCAGATCGTCCCCCACTCGCCTTTGTAGAAGAGCTCTACCCTGCCCTCGTTGTGTTTTCGGGGATATCCTGACAGTCGGACCCTGAGGCGCTCGGCGCGAGTGGACGCTGAAGGCGTAGTCTTGGGCGAAGCTGAAGTTGTGGTTTGGCCAAAGCAGCAGGGAAGCAACAAACCAACAAGAAGTGGTACAGCTAATCGAGGTTGATGTCTGGATCTGTCCATTATCACAGCTGCACAGAAAAAGAGGAAACGAAAACATCAAGATTCATAAATATTTCAAGCTAGACGTATAGATTGGTCACTGAAGAGAAATTCAGTTTAAAGCAGTGTGGAAGGAGTTACTGTGGTATCTCCTGGTGGCTCTTATCCAAACTATTATAATAAGAATTAGTAATTCTGAATGTCCATTGATAAATTTGACCCAAGGACGTAATCATGGGACAGTTTGAAAAAAATCAAATCAAAAAATAATAATAAAAAAATATTTAGTTTCTGGTTTTTGCTATAAATGACATCACACCTGGAAAAATGGCAGAGGAAAACAAATTTTCACAAAATTTAATTTTTAGTCATTCATTCATTCATTTTTTTCATTCATTGTCTACCGCTTTGTCCCATTAGGGGTCGCGGGTGACTGTAGCCTATCCCAGCAGCTTTGGGCCTGAGGCAGGGTACACCCTGGACAGTGGCCAGTTAGTCGCAGGGCTGACATATAGAGACAGACATTGACAGACAATCATTCACTCTCACATTCATTCACTAGGGACACTTTAGAGTTGCCTATTAACCTATACATGCCTTTGGACGGTGGGAGGAAGCCGGAGTACCCGGAGAGAACCCACAGTAACACGTGGAGGACATGCAGACTCCTCACAGAAAGACCAGAGTCGGCCGGGTTTTGAACTCACGACCTTCTTGCTGTAAGGCAGGAGTGCTAACCACTCTGCCACGTGCACATGTAATTTTTAGTCTATCATTAATATATCTATGCTTTGTTCAGTGAGCTTCTGTGACATAAGGGGTGACTGTGATTCTAAAAAGGCCCACACCCATCTTATATTTAATGATCTGTCTGTAAATGTGGCTAAAAGCTAACACACACAGGGTGAAGTGGGAATATGCAGAGCAGATGGGAGCAGGGCTGAAGTTGTTTGGTTGAAGCCATCTGCTCTGTGTTTAGTTGACTCTAATGAAAATGATTGATCGGGGTCATTTTAGTGTAGCTTCAGTAGTTTTTGTTATATATATATATATTAAAACAATGCAGCATTAGATCTTGCATATAAAGATGGATAGGATGTCTATAAAATAAGGTTCCATAAGTGGAAATGGGGGAAAAAGAGCTTCTTCTGAGACAATAATCTGAGGTAAAATTGAATTAACGACATTCCCCTAAAGCGCTGTTCCCTCTCTCATGTACAGTGGTGAGGTATTTAATGAGCCCAACATAGACGAGCCATTGAAGCCCGACGGAGAACCCGCCGTTTCACGTGAGGGGGGGTTGTTCCTGCAGAGACACAAATACAGTAGTGTGGTGTGTTTGTGCAAAGACTGCAAATTCAAGCTAGCCTTTTCCAAAACATGTCTGTGTCTGACTGCACGTCTCACTGCCATTTCACGCTGAATGAAGGGAGGCCCATTTCAGGACTCTCGAACAAGTTCAAACCTCTTTTGTCTTGCAGCAGACAGTTCACACACTTCTATTGTTGGCTTCACATTCATTTATTACAGTTAGAATATAGTTGAGTTGAGTAGTCAAAGATTGTGCTGACTAATCAAATTGCAGCAGGACAAACTCATCTTTAGCCAATCACCGTTAATTCTACATCATAAGCTTTGCTGCCCACCAGCTCTTAATCCCCAGCTCTTCTTTAAGATCATTTGAAAGAATGATTTTACAGATGGCCACAGTCTGATCTGAATGGTTTGCTTTATTAGATCCAGTGTTAATCAATAGGTTGTAATTACAGAAGGGTTTTGGTTAAGCTGTGTCCCATTGAGTCCCGGGATGTATCTGATGAGTTAGTTACTCTTATTACAGTCAAAGTCTTTCTCTCCTGTCCTCGCTGAAGCATGGCTCCTTTCACCGGTGTTTTTATGGATCATTTAGACTTCAACCAAAGCAGCTGGTCTTTTTTTTTCACATAAAACTACACGCTGTTTCATCCTGGGACTGCCCACATTCGCCCTCACACACTGCAGTTATGTCCAAAAGTGATCCTCAGTAAAATAACTCAACTGGGAGTAAAAGCAGAAGGCATGTCAATGACCTCTGTGTAACTTTATCCTAAAGAGAGCTGACCGGAGCTTCAGAGGGACGAACGGTGGGAGATTAAAAATACAGAAGATGATCATGGAGGTTTATGATACAGGGTACAATCAGAAAATCTACAACTCTACCTGCCTAAACCAATCACACTATTAAACAGTCACAACAGGATAGTTAAAAAACACCATAACACTGTAGTTTATGAACAAATGACAGGTAGGATGCCTGCATTTACACTCTTGGGTCTGTAGGAGCAGGCAGCAGAAGTAACCCCTAATAAGATCTAATTTGTGCAGGTAATTATTGGACAAGTGATTCCTTTACTTGCACTAATCCCTCATAAATCATCTTCCCAGATTACTTATACTGTCCTAACATGATCATTTAAAGCTCTGGTTGTCTACATTTGAGACAGATTTTGGGGACACAGTCAGTTTCCTGTTGCATTCCTCACATTTTTCATTTGATAAACATTAAACTCTCCACAGAGACCCAGCTACTGCTCACAAAGCTAGACTTTTAACTATTCCCAGTTCCTGCGGGGTACCCAAAATACATTTACACTAAGTTCCTTTACACATTAGGTATTTCCCTCATCCAGACACTGATTATCTTTTGATTCTAATATGACTTTGATCCTGTTAATTAAATGTATGATAAAATAGCATTAGGATGTTGTATAGGGCTGTAATTATCCAATGAGGTCATAATAACACAAATCCTGAGCTACAGACCAACCCAATACTTTGACTTGAGCTTTTAAACTACATCTTGCCGCCAACACATCTGTCCTTTTACTTATTAAGGTCTTGGAGCAGCAGGAAACAGTCACTTTTAATGCATTTTGAGGCAATTAAGTGAAACTAAATCATATGGCTCCAGTTTCAGAATGTTATTAAAGCTAGAGTTTATATTGTTTACAGTTTCTCTTGAGCAAATATAGTTTAACTGTTTATTTCTCTCAATAAAATGCTTTTTCCAGCCTTACCTTGTGCAGCCCAGAGGAGGTTATAGCGGTCCCAATGGAGAGTAGGGAGCTGGGTAAAAAAAAAAAAAAAAAAAGTATTCCCTCGGTTTGAATTGAACCCACGCTTTAGAGGCAAAATTATGATTAATTAATGCTCCAGCAGCGTTAATGTGACCACTTCAAGCATGAGTTCAATTTGCGGCCAGCGACGTGCCAATTACTGAGAGAGTTGAGGATTGAGCGTAAATTGCCAGCTGTACATCTCTCCGTCAAGCAGCAGAGGAGGCGGGAACTGGGCGGGGACTGTTTTTTATCAAACACTGACTCTTTTATCAATCTAAGACCAATAACATGTGTATTTCACTTAATTAACACGCGGCAATGTGTGCATTTAAGGTTTAAAAACAAGACGTATGAAACAATACAGACTTTTGAATTTGAACAGAAATGTCACTTTATCATGGCTGTAACTGTAGTCCACTTATTATAGTTTCGCTAGGCTTTAGTAGCTTTACACATAGACATACATGTCTATGGCTTTACAGGCCTTGATGAGCATCTCCTGTGTCTTTAAGCCCCTCCCTCTAAGCGCTAACTCTGATTGGTCAGATTGAGTGTAATTAGTCAATTAATCTTGTAGCTAGTGCTGCATTCACTGACTTTAAAAACAACTCAGAAACTGTGGCTCAGTGGTAGAGCTGTCGTCCTATAACCAGACACAGTCATACTGTCGTTGTGTCCTTGGGCAAGACACTTAACCCTCCAGTGACCCAGCACTGGTGTATGAATGCATGTAAATGTTGGGACAATGGATTGAAATGATCATGTATGTTTATTAATATGCACTGTCCAGATCAAATAAATTAATAATAATAAACTTGGATTAGCATCTACATGGCAGTAGACAGTTGTATGTGAATTTTTTTAAATAACCGATTCACTATTTTAACAAAGCGTGACTGATGTTTGTGTAAATATGCTTCTGGTTGTCCTGTCTGAATGTTTTGTGTGTGTGCAGTTCTCAGAAAACACGAAGTACAGCAGAACTATCAGGAACAGGACACGAGGCGAAGTCTATTTATGAACAGTCACTTGGAAGTAGTACATACTGTGCCTTTAACCTTTAATTAGAGTTGAATATGAACTAAATTGGTTATTGAAAATTGAAATGTGTTAAACCTGACTTGGAAGTGGTCTTGAAATAATGTGAACTCCAGACTTTATAAATCCAAAAACACATAAACACACAAGTCGGCCAAACCCTGCCTCAGTTTATTTTAGAGGCTTACTGTTACTGGACGGATTTCATTAAAGTACTTTTTGTCATCTGAGGGGTGCACATTGTCAGAATGGTTAGCACACCTGTCTAAGAGGTTACCTGTGTGGAGCATGGCTCTCTCATGCTGCTGTGGATTTTCTCTGGACACTGTGCCAGAGCAAACCAACAGTAGCATAGTATCTTCCCTTCATTCTTGGCAATGCTATGCAGGCCGATAGTGAAGGTAAGTGATTGTCCAGGGTGTTCTGTGCCTCATGCCAGCTGCTCTAGCCCTCTCCAAAAAACACACGGCAGGAAGGAATCAATGAAGGACAGACTGAATATCAACATGATCATTTATACATGAATAAAAACTGGCAGCTAAAAGTTAAGAGAACATATTTATTGGAAAACAGTCATATGAAATGTGAAAATCCCCAAAAAAGTACAAAGTTGTTGTTTTTTTATGATGTACAATCATTGAACAGATTTATACATTTCTTGTTTTACAGAAATGATCTATATGTTAATACAAAAACATGCCAGGCACTTTGATTAACACTAACAATGTACTGTATTTATTATTTATTAAAACTAGTTTCAGTGTGGTCCCTGTGATCCTTCAGAGGATACATTTTCAACGGGACGGATGTAGTTGCGATCATAAAAATAGACAAGGTTCAAGATTATTTAAGTTTACAAGGTTTAGAGATAAAAACCTCTTTAACTGAAGCCTGATTGCCCTGAAAACCTTTGGGTTTTTCAAAGAGAAATACTTATTAGTGCAGCATTTCCAGAAACAATGCATGAATAATAACATTTTGTAACAACCATTTCTTACTCTAAGCTTCTACTAGATTTATTGTAAATCAAAAATAAAATGAAACCTCCAGTGTGAACAAAATAAGTTACAAACTGACTGTAATATCTATTATTTATGAACAGAGTAAGGTCCCAAATAAAATAGAGTGAAATTGTGACTTTTGACTAAATGCATTGAAACTGATTTTACAAAAAGCCATTACCCCTTTAATAAAAACACTGCTGTTGTTTTCATCAGAGGAATGTAGCTGCTGGCTCTCTAAAGCTGTAGCTGAGTTGACAGTTGAAATGAAAATGCCTCACTTTCAAGACTTGCTTTTCAATAATATAAAGTCTGTGTTTCATTATTCAAGTTTCTAGATTAAACTAACTGTTGTAGTGGTTTTAATTCAGGTGATTTTATTTACATCTACCAGGTGAAAATGCAGTCAATATAATGTGTGATACTGTCATAAAAAGCAATAAACTGTAATAAGTGCATACGAATGCCCTGTTTGTATGTGCTTTAATATAGGTCTTCAAAGTATAATTTTAAATATTTGTATCTATTTGGTACCCAAAGAGTGTACAATAAACTCTAACATAGCTACAAAACATAAATTTGGCCCAAGAGCTGTTTCCAGTGAAGTTAAACTATAAAATAAAGACATTTTAGGCAACAAAGGGTGAATATCCTTGAGATGTTGGACACAAACAGTCTAATTTCTGTGAAGTCCTGTTTATGGTGGCTTTGGTTTAGACTGACCACAACAGCAGACACACTTCTGCCAATGCATAGAAACCATTTAAAACAATTTGACTTCTTCAATGATAAACAACCCCATTTAACCAGAATCAGGCTGTAGAGGAAATGACTGACCAGTCTAAAGTGCTAGATGTCTGCAGCAGAATGACAGGTGTGTACTCTGTGGGTGTCATTCAGAAACAGATGGATGTAGAAGCTCCAACAACGCTCCTACTGCTCCAAAGTAACCCTAAACAGAGGGGAAAGGTGTTAAGGTCAAATGTATAAAGACCAACATGTAAGGTCCATTGTAACAAGAGCTTATAGAATCTTAAGCTTACAACATAATCAACAAGTTAACAGTTAACTTTTTGATTATGTTGTAAGCTTAAGATTAGTACATAGTCTGCTTGTGAAAACTAACCTCATGTCGAAGGAAAAGTGCCTTGAGTTGTCCCTTGGACCAGTAGTCCATGGCATAGGCCAACAGCTTCATGGACAGAGTGTTCACTCTCAGAAAGTTACCAACAAACACCACTCGCTCGATGTTCTGAGTAAAACAGGAAGACATGGGAGAAATGTATTTCTAAATTGGAGATTTTTCTGCAGTTGTCATTCACAAAGCTTAAATGTGTGGATGACAGTAGATGGAGTTCCTCATCCGCCTTCATAGCCCTGTACAATGCTGCTTGATCAAGACGTCACAAGGCAGCACCGTAAAGAGGCTGAAAGCAGAGAGAAAACCAACAACAGGCCGGCGCTGGTGTAAACTCATTATTCCACAGCAGTGGCTTCTATCAACAAAGTCCTTTCAAATCAATCTCTGACATTAAAGTCTCATAATAAACAAATTGAAACATCGGGAGCTTTGATGCAACAAAACCAACATCTATCTAAAGCAGAAAGGGGTTTGTATAGAATCTAAAAACATTCTCAGAGTCACATCCCACTGACCTCGTTGAGAGCGCACATCCTGGTGATGGAGCCAATGTTGTTGGTGATGGTGACCAGAGTGGCCCGAGCTAAGTCCTCTTTGGAAACAGACTCACGTTTGTCTTTGGACATCATGTTGCCAAAACTAAAATAAACAATAGTGTTAAAAGTCATGTTAAAACCAACTTGAGCCTTTCAGTTGTCTTTTGAGGTGTACCTTGAGGCTACAGCCCAGCCTGGCAGCCCAAACCTCTCGTAGTCTCCTCCATAAATGTCCCTCACCAGTTTGTCCACGCGAGTGCTTTCCCCTTGAGAGGCCATTTCAAGAGCTTCCTCAAAAGTGGAGCAGCCAGTCAACAAACAGCACAGGCCCAAGAACGTCCCACCACCAAGACTGTGGACACAGAAGAGAAGATGTTTATTTATCTGAAGCTGGATTGATTTGTTGAGCACTATTAAAATAACATCAAACACAAATGACCCCCATTAATTAAACTGTCCACTTAAAAAAAACATCTGCATTAACAGAATCTCAATTCAAATAAACTTGCGTTTCATCCTCAGCACAAAGAAGAAAATCTAAGCATTCACGAGCCTCATTTGGAAGCCGCTAGACTGAGAAACCACCCACGAAAAACCAAACAGTGGAAAGATGAGGAAAAACAACCAAACCACCAGCAAAAGTGATTAAAATTCAAACTGAACTCAAACCAAGAAAGAGATTTGGTCACCACCAGTAACTGAAAAAATTATGTTACATTTCACATCTGGACACAAACACAGACACGGGGTCATTGACTTAACCAACCAGCAAAACTTATAAACACCAAATATCTGAATGATTTAAAGTTCACTGAGGTCACACCAGAGGTTTTTTGGTCTAAGAAATGTTCATGAAAAGAGCTGTGGCTGTGAAGGTTCTCAGTCGTCCAGGTTATATTGAAAAAAACATTAAAGCAAAGGCATCTGGACTAGGTTTTCAAGGGAAACTTTTTCAAATTTTGAGATCAACTGCTATGAGAGCTGAGTTTTAATTTCTAGAGGGTTGAGTTTAACCTTAATCTAATTATGATTGGACCAGGCTGTTCTGGTCTCATAGTCGTTAGATATGAACGTCTTCATCTTGAAAACCTGGTACAGAAGCCTTTGCTTTAACCTTTTCTTTGAAAAGAGCTGTGGACAATATACTGAACATTAAAGCCTATATAGAGTTTCCACTCTTTGTACAAAATCATTTTCCAGGTCTTTAATCAATTTAGCTTTTTAAAAAAAGATTATCAGCAGCCAGAGGAGGTCAAAAATCAAATTCAATGGGTTTAAGGAAAAGGATTCAATGTTATACCAAACCCAGTTTAACACAAAATGCAAACAAACTAAAATACAATAGTTTAGACAATTTCATGGTCATTTGGGCATTCTTTTATATTTTCAGGTCATTTCAACAACTACAAAAACATATCTGTTACTGATGATTTTCTAGGATGAGCTTGGACCCTGCTAGAACTGTTGTGTTTGCATTTGTTTGTAAAAATTGTTAGTTGGTGGGTATCTCTTATCTAACACGTCATATTATTTTTGTAGTTGTAGTACTAGTTAAAGTTTTTGGCTTTTTTGTCTTATATCTTTCTTGTCTTACTTTCTAGTGTTATCTTCAGATTATCAGAAACTGCTCATTGTCTTATGTCTGGATGGAATATTATTGCGCACTAGTTAAACGCCTCCCTGTTGAATAATTACCTGGTCCCTGTGACTCGTTTGTAGTTGTTCTTAGAGTAAACTGCCAGGATGCTAACCCCAGACCCAATGTTGACCAGCAGCAGTGGGTAGGGGTTTTCCAGTGGGTAAGGCTTCTGGGCGCATTGATCAGGGTCTGTGGGGTTTTCGAAATAGTAGCATGAGGACGGGTCGCTGGTCATCACCGAATCGATGTACAGGACGCCACGGATTAGACAGTCCAGCTCGTCTAGTTTGTGCAGCTCCAAATCGGCAATCTGAGTGGAGAGAGACAGGGAAAGATCAGCGAGGGAGGAGGACAGAGACAGGAAACAGAGGAGGGCGTGCAGTGAAGGGGGGTAAGAAAACAGGAATTGACTGACAATGTAATAGTACATCCATTGTACGAAATAAAAACAAGCCAATCACATGACATGAGAAATGATAAAGGCTCATAAAGACTGTGTAAATCACTTTACAAATTCCTCAGCCATTGTTTCTGTCTCTGGCTAAAAAAAGAAAAAGCTAGCGTTTTTGTAAGCCGGTGTTTAATATTAACTACTTCTTTTATTTGATCACTAACATTTATGAACTTGTCCTAAGATTTCACATATTCTGCTGTTTAAAACCAAAACAAAGCAAATAAAATCTGACATTACCTCTACTGCAATATTTAGTGACATTTATAGTCAATGTAAATACTTTTTGTGCTGGCTTTGTATTTGTTTGTAAATGTGCTTGTTTGTTGTTTTTCTTGCATGGATAAAATGTTCCATCCTAAATAATATTGAATTTAAAACGCAAATTATATTAAAAATTTTGTATAATTTGTAGTGTTTATTGTTAATGTCAGTTTTTTGTTAATGGCAATTACATGTGTTGATGTAATTTCATTGACCAAAAGTAGTTTCACTATGAACCCACCCTTTGGAAATCAGACTCAAACTTGTAAGCCCCCCCACCAGTGGCACAGAGGGTGGTGTGAAGGCTCGAGAAGTGCTTGTTGCGTCCCATTTGCAGGAAGGCAGGCAGATCATGAGTGGGGAACCGGATGAAGTGTAAGTTGCCTGTTCGGCCACACAGTGTCAGGTCCTGCAGCTCCAGGTGAACGTCCCTAATGCCCGTTTTCCCATACGCCGTGTTGGAGGTGAGGTATCGACGGATGCTCTTCAGGTTCTCCACCTCTTCCTGCTCCTCTTCTGCTGTAATGTCTTTGGGCTCAAAGTACACCAGCTTCACCAGAGTGCCTCCAATGTCCATCCCAAACCAGGGAAATACTGCAAAATAATTATACAAAAGCAACAGAAATAGACAAAATCAACATTTGTTAGAACACATTGTTATTTTTAGCTTCTTAGTGTCTGAGGAACAACATGGATGTTGCTCTCATTACAGCAGCCTTAGTACAGTGTGTACCGCGAACGCCATCTTGTTGCAAAAAAGGTACTGGCTATTTAGTGACATTACATCCCACTGATATTACACAGTAATAAAGCTCAGAGGGAAAAAACGCACAACAAATTTTTTTATGACTATTAAATAATTTGTTTTTATAATAGCATAATGTAGGTTCCACTCCCTTTGTCATTATCTTTATTCAATCTTTATTTTTACAGCTAGTCTTTGTGGGGAACGCCTTTCATTTCTGTCATTTAACGGCAAATACCCTAAACCCTTACAATCTATGCCTAAAACCTAAGCTCAAAAACACCTACGGGGCCTGCTTTTCTTCACCGAGTCCTTCCGAAGCCTCGACGTCGAGTTCGAAGTCCGCCGCTCAGACGTGGACCTTCCAGGAGCCGCAGATGCCTCATTGTTGGGGTCGTTCCTGTATAAACCGGGCATCTCCTTCGAGGACTGACGCTGCTTCGTGGGCGTTTCGTCTTCATCGACAATATCATCTTCGCGCTGGTGGCCATTAAACGCCATTGAAATGTCTAATAAACTTCATATATGCTATAGTTTGTGTTATTTATCTTAATAATATATAAGTTTATTGTGTTGACAACGAGGTCTGTTACGCTAAAGGCTAATTAGCTAACAGTAAGTAGCCGTGTCAATACAGCAACTGAATTCACGTCGTTTTTATATACGCTAAGAGCGGGGTGGGCGTGGCCAGTGATGATTGGCGTACTGAAAGGACTAATCAGAGTGTCAACTGCTCTGTTAATCCCTCCTTAGTAACCGGTCTTTGTTATGTTTGGTTTTTATACTAGGTAGTTCACATTTGTGATTGTATTTGTTGTTATATTCAATTATGACTTCTCATTTTTATCAGTTTAGAATAAAAAAGACAGAATAGGATTGGTTTGGCAATGATATTGTAACAAGAAGAATGTATTTTGTGCTAGCATGTAAAAATTTGGCCACACAAAACTTAATGCATTGTTATTTTAATAGTTTTATTGATGTGATTGTCAAGACTGCATTAATCAAATAAAAATTTATCATGGAATTACAATGTACACCTTTATTATTTACTATTCGCAGCTCCTTCTCCTTTGTGCATAAATCTCTAAATTAAAATTTACGTCTTCATGTTTTGTCTTACAGCTTTATTTACAACAAAAACTCTTATGGCAAAAAACTCTTAACACAAGCAAAATTTCTTGGTTACACAGAATATAATTTATGCAAAAATATAATCGCTCCAAATAAGCAGCAAGAAGCATTTTTTAGGTTTTAAATCCTCCTTGATAACATACTGCTCAAAAACAAGAAAACTTTCAATCTGCTTCACAACTTAACTCTTAAGAAAAAAAAAACTATGTATATTATAAAGTTTTTTACAAAAAATTACAAAAGTAAAGTGTACAAGATCACTATTAAAATGTTTGGGCCACTATTTCATCCACAGATCATCATCCACAGGTCCTGGACAATTCTCCAAAGTGCAGTTACATTGTTCAACATGGCTCTGACCCTCAGTCACACCCCCTCCTGGCTCTTAAAGTATATCTTATACAAAATACATAAATGTATGAACACAAAATTAATGTTGAGGAATATTTTGGGGCTTTATCAATTTACAATCAGATTTGTCCAAATAATAAATAATAAATCATGCATCAACACATTTTCTTTAGACATGGATTAGCCAAATAAAGTAACTCTTGAGGATTTCATTTCAGGGTTTTTAAAGGATTGCAACTTTGGTGCTACAAAAATACATCAAACACACATCTCACAAATATCTTACATGTTTGCAGAGTTGTGTTGATCACTCAGAGTAACATAGTGTCTTGTGTTATTCTCCCTGTGTCGTGTCAGATAACCATCAACATGATTATGAGGCTATATATTTGGATCATTTTTAGGCAGTATTTTCAGTAAAAACATAACTTAGAGTTGCTTTAACATTACAGCAATTCCCACTATTCAACTTCAAAAATACATCTTAGGTCTGACTGTTTTCCAAATATTATGACACAATTACAAACTAGCAACATTTGAACTGAATCACATTCCCTGCCATTATTATCACCCACTGACACAGACAAGTACCACAACAAGGATCCTTGCTTTAAATAAGACACTTTGGGGAATTACATATGATTAATTCAAGCCTAGTTAGTAGCCCTACTAACTATTAACACCATGAAATTAGCCCAAACTTGTTTTTCTTTAAGAATATATGACTCTGCACTCACACTCAGATCCTTGACTTATTGCTAATTCTCACTGGCTTATGGTCAAAGTTGAATAAAGTGCTTATCAGCAGAGAGACCATAAAACATTCTCATATTGTGTACTCCCTAATTTCGCTTTTACAAATCATGATTATATTTCGAAAACAACATTTTTTACCTGATTTTTACCCAATCTTATGACAAGTACAGAGGATTTGGATTTTCTTTTCTCTATCACTTCTGTTCTCTGTCTCTGTCCATCAACAAATGTTAGATTAAAGACATGATACAAGATCTGGTGAGTCAGTGATTTCTGTGGGTAATTATTAAGCAGCTGCTTCTTCACCTCAACCCAGTCCAGTGACTAAAATAAGGCACTGTACACTTAAGATCCTCTTTATGACCTAATCTTCTCTTTCTTTAAAAGGCCTTTTAATGCTTAAACTTCCAGGCTATCAGCAGTGCACAGATGACCACTCCTGTCGCAGTGAAAATATACTTTGTGTTAGCGGTCAGGCTGTGAGTGCCCGGTTTCTCCCCTAAATCCGGCAGCTTCGGGTCTGTTGGGGCCTCATTTCGATGATTCTTTCTGGAAGAGGGGCTTGAAACCAAAGTGGTGGCTGGTGCAGGTGGGGCAAAAGTAATCTCTTTGACTGGTTCCCCATTAACATTAAGGAGAGGGTTTGTGTTTTGAACTCCCAGGTTCAGAACTGACGGTTCTTCAGCCACATGCCCCACACTTTCCCGAACATCCTCCATGTCCAGGCTCTGAGCAGGAGACTCGTAGTGGTTCTCCTCTGGTTTGCTGTGATCAGTGCCATTTTCCTGACATGTTGGTGCAGACCTTTCAGCTTCACTTATCTCCAGACGCCCACTGTCAACAGAGTAGGGCTCCAGCTCAGGGCAAATAGTGGGTCTTTCATTATTCTGGGGCTGAACACTAACAAGTTGACCAGGCTTACTGAAACACATGTCATCCTCTGACTCAAAAAAGTCTTCATTAGACACTGAATCATCATTTCCAAAATCAATGGGTGGCCTGGAAGCAAATTTTATTTGCTGGACAATTTCAACAACCTGAAAGTAAAAGAGAGGAAATAAGTCAATAATTGATAATAAATGGAAGTTAATATAAAAAAGGAAGGGAGATGAAGAAAAAAAAAACGGTTACTCAGCCATATGCCCCATGTTTTCCCAAATATTCTTCATGTTCAGGCTCAGAGGAGGAGACTCAAGGTGGTCCAGATTAACAAACTGGATTGTTTGTTTATCCGGTTTGTGAAATAGTGATTAGTGATCGGCCTCAAAAAGCCTGATTGGAACATCTCTATGTCAGCAAAAGGTGTGTCAAACTGTGAGATGCACTAGTTGTCATAGAAGAGCAAAGTGTTTTTTTAATTTGTTATTGTTAATATAATCACTTAAACTTAATGTACAAAGCTTAAGATAGCACAACCTCTCAATCAAATATCATTCATAAATTTTCTTCCGCTTTGTCCTATTAGGGGTCGCAGGTGACAGGAGCCTATCCCTACAGCTTAAGCACCCTTAAGCAGGGTACACCCTGGACAATGGCCAGTTAGTCACTTACACTGACATTAATGCATTAGGGACACATGAGATTTGTCAATTGACCTATACATTCATGTCTTTGGACGTTGGGAGGAAGCCGGAGTAGCCGGAGAGAACCGACAATAAGGACATGCGGACTCCTCACAAAAAGGCCGGAGTTGGCTGAGGATGTTCAAGTCGGCCAGGTTTTGAACTCACAACCTTCTTGCTGTGAGGCAGGAGCGCTAACCACTCTTTCCCCAAATAGTCTTTTTCTGATTCCAAAAATATGTGGTTAGATTTAAATTGTTTAGAAAGGAAAAGAAATGCTGGATTGGATTTAAGAGCTGCATAAACACACCATAATGGATCTTTCCATAGCCAACCCATGACATTTTACCTGTGCATCTGGAGGTTCAGAGGTCTCCTCCGGCTCCAGGACCACAGCTGGTACCTTGTCCACAGGAGGAGCGGTGTCCTGGATGGGAGGTTTCTCTGGCGTCAGGGTGAGTTCGGGTTCATCTAAGTTTGTCAGCGATGGAGATGGACTCGAGGTCGGCTCATCCACAACAGCAGTGGTCAGCACTGTGTCGTTTGTTTCACACGGCTCCTCAGACTCAGACGGTTCAGGAGCAGTTGGGATGTCAACGTTTTCTACTTTCACCTGATCAACATTCAGCGTTTCATCTGGGACGTCCTGAACCAGAAGCTCTGACTCTGAGGTTTCCTCGGGCTCCTGGTGCTTGTTGTACTTTGTTTGTGGAGGTGGAGTAGCATTGGCTGAACCACGAAGTGTTTCAGGAGAAGGAGGTGGGGTCACAGGAGGGACCACCACCTCCCCCTGAGCCTGAGGAGGTTCAGGTGGAGCAAACACCTTGAGTACAGGAGCTGGTGTTGTGCTCTGGGGCGGTGTTTCTGAGGGTGGAAGCGGCTCGGGAGTGACTACTTCAACTGGAGGAACAGCCTGAGGAATGGCAGCGCTCCCAGGATTGGGCTCTGGACCAGCAAAAGGTGGAGCTGGATGGACGTGTGCCGTGACGACGGTGGTGGGAGGAGAGCTGGGATCTAGGACAGGGTAAACATCAATGTTATCCATTAATGTAATCCATCAAATTGAATGTCAACCAGTCAGATATATCCTTCTGTGGTGCAAACACATTTAGAACACATGATTTGAAAACGTCTGAGGTCCAGCCATAATGAAGCCATGAGGTGTTTCTAGCAATCTAAATGTGCATTTAAACACAACACCTGTATAATGATTACCCTTATAGCAACATTAAGGACAAGGCCCTAACATATTACATATTAGCCCTTCTTACAGTAAAAACTATTTTGTCAGAAAACAGAAGATCTATTGTAGTTTACAAAACATAAATAAGTGGATGTGCATTGGTGTTTTTAATGTCTACTGCTTTTTATTGTTCTAAAACTAAATAAAATGTGGTTTTCTATGCTTTTAATAATATTTCCATGAGCACCATAGCTTTGTGACATACCAGCAGCAGCCTGTTCATTTCTCTTTTGTACAACTGTAGTTTCTTTGCATGAGACAATGCAAATTTAAAAAGTGAAACTATCAGTGTCATAAAATAATAATCAACACACTTTTGTGACTAGGAAGTTGTTGTACTCTGTAAAATACACCTTGACCCCATACAGTAAAGGTTATTAAACTTAGTGGCTTACTGTTAATGCCTCTCAGACTGTCGTATTCAGCACGGATCTCAGCTGCAATTGTCTGGTGCTCACACGCCTCTAGAGCGCTGATGAACTGCTCCGGCCAGTTTTCTCTTCTCTTCAGACAGTCCAAAAGAAGCACCATGGCATTAAAGCTACCACTGATTTCTCTTTTGGCCTCAATGGTCTCCTGAAAATAGATA
Organism: Neodontobutis hainanensis; assembly: GCA_024349245.1. NCBI lineage: Eukaryota > Metazoa > Chordata > Actinopteri > Gobiiformes > Odontobutidae > Neodontobutis > Neodontobutis hainanensis. The sequence goes on along the minus strand of JALDNG010000006.1, from coordinate 175,291 downwards.
ATGTAACGTTTAACTGAGTAATTAACACATTAATTAAAGCAGGAGCACTGACAAAAATAACACAACATAAAAGTCAAATCTACCCTGTCATGATCCGTCAAACACGGCAGATAGATAACAATTTCTCTTGGTTTGACCGTCGTCACAATCCTCGGCATGTTCCGTTTCAGGTAACCATTGTACAGCTGCTCGCTGGCGAACGACATCTGCACAATACAGAGAAACAGAAGCAAGTCTGTTTTTAAATGTGAGTAACATGATAATTATTACATTGACTGGGGATTCTTTAGATACAGGAATATGGCAGCTATAATAATCATTTTATCCTTTAACACATTTTTGATATTTCATTGTATTTTGTTATTTTTTTGGGATGTCTCCTGTCTAAAGGAAAGGGTAGACAGCAGCTGGAGAGAAAAAAAGTGTGTTAGAGACAGGAGAAATAACAGAGCAAACAGAAAAGAGCTGTGACTCTTTCAGGTTACATGTGTAGGAGACCATTTCTGAATTGTGTCTGAAGTGTGCAACATTTTGAGGCCAACATTTTGACGACAGTTGTATAAGTTTAATATGAAGTAAACCTTTGTGTATGGCCATAACGTTGTAAATATAAATGTTATGTGCATTTTGAATGTGAAACTAAGGTGGAAATAAAACCACAGAAAGCCAATAGTTATGGAGCAGACAATACAAGAATAGATAATGGGCATTAAACACTTAAGACAATCAGATTTTAGGAGTTAAAGTGAATTTGAAATGTGAAACTACTCTGAACTCAAACATAGATTGCATCATAGAAAAAAGGGGACTTTTAAATCTCCCTTTGAAAGTGAAAGTGAAACTTTATTATGCCATGGCCAACATTCAGATTTAGTTTTAGTTTATAAAGAAGCATTTAAGTAGCAATGAAATATCTTACAAGTGTGTCTATGACTATGCAGCTGCAGCATATTGCTCTTTCTGAGAAAAACAGGCAGGGACTAGGTGTTTCAAGGTTGAAGCAGAAGGAGCAGTCACTGATTAATCCTCTCCATACTGCACTTTAATATCTGAGCCTGAAATTTAAAGCAGGAATCTTTACACCAGCATTTGCAGTGGATTTTTTCAGGGTCAAAACAAATCTAAAGACACACTTTATCTGTAGTGAATACAGTTTAAGTCTCATTTAAGCCTTCTATTTGCTTACACATAAACAGTAGTAATCTGTTGTCTGGTTCAGTCAGGGGGAACGATTTCACCAGATATTCCTGTCCTCCACCCACCATTAGTTTAGGGTAAACATGGGAGCAGACAGACTTATGGCCAGTGACAGCAGCAGCCAAGGAGCAAAGTCCCACGTGTATGTATGATAAGCTGCCATTACCTGACAGGTAGACACAGCCCTGTGTGGTTTTAGACAAATGTGCATGGGCTGTGGGCTCATGTTCAAGCATGTGTCCAACTGGAAACTGGTGAAAGACTGCACAGTGACAGACTCCATGAGGGAGGGGTCGTGTGAGATACAAAAAGCACCTTGACAGAGCTGAGCCAAATGAATGACCTCTAAACTAAAGTGACAGCCCTTTTCTTACAAAACTCCTTGGCTTTGCGTTACTTATTTATATTTTAAACAAAGCAGATTCTTGGTTAGGATTTCACTGCTACATTTTAAACCCTGTCTCAGTCGTAAAAAGCACATAAAGTATACGAACAACAATTAAAGAGGAATGAGGAGATAAAAACTGCGTCTACTTTGAACAAGAAGACCAACTTAATCTAAAACATGCACGTAATTATAAAAACAAGAATTAAAATGTAATAGACAATAGACAAAAATATATATTTGTAATTATATGTTGCAATCTCAAACTCACCTTTCGTGTTTAGAGCTCCAACAGTTTGTGTCTCCTGAGTTATTCCTCTTCGCGCACATCTGCGCAGCGTTTTGGCCCACGGCCGTAGCTCTGGCTCGTCTTGAAATCTGATTGGACAAGGCAGCCGTTATGTAGAAAACGAACCAATGGAAACGCGCGACAATTTCACGGGGGCGGGGCATACTAATCTTGACTCCAAACCGTCAACTTTGCTTTGCTCTGCTTTGCGATGGCAGCGGAATTAGACCGGTTCTCGACCTCTGGTTTACATCTGTCTCTAAATCCTGATCCTAATCCCTGCACATGGACAGAGCGAGCAGAGCAAGAGAGATAAATTTAAACCATTACACAGTATCTGTCATACACACGAGCACTATATGATTTTTTTCTTTGACATACACCTAAGTCTTTTCCGGTTTTACTATTTATTTTGAAGTGTTAACCGGAAATGTAATTTACAGTAACCTGATGCTTCTAAACTAAGAAACATTTGGTTGTTTCAATAGACATGTAAAAGGTGGTCACATTTTACATTAGTTTGCGACTGTTCATTTATGAACATGTCTAAAACACTGCTAAGGGCCAGTCCTCAACTGTTGCACTTTCTTACTTTGTCTGAAGATGGCACTGTTCCCTCAGTTTTCTGCCTTCATTTTTCATTCAAGTAAAATAATATTTCTAGTCTATTTGTTCATATTAGCTCCACTAAAAGAGGAAAGAGGTACAGAAACTGCTTTATACAAACATTCATTGTACAGCAGTCGTTCACAGGTGGTACATTACTCAGTGTTACACAAGAGTTAACCATTAAACATAATTACAAAATGCAGACCTATTCCTGTTTTTATGATAGCTTTATTCAGTTACACACTTTACCAAAGGACTACACTTGAACAGTTTGAACCAAAAAGAAGCTGTGGTGGCTTCAGTGTGACTTCAAAGACAAGTTGGAATCAGAAATAATAGTCCCTTATATAGCAGCACAGCATAATGCAGTAAAAACACGTCAGTAACCTCAAATGTATAATATTCATGCACAAAGGCAATATCTGATGCGTAACCTATTAAATGTTGTTAAATTGGCCAAATGAAGCAAACATTTTAAGGGCCACTGTTGTAGAGTATTTACCACAAGATTATCACTCTCTGCTTTCTTTAATGTCGGTCTTTTCAAACAATGGTGCACCAGGTAAAAACTGGAGCGGGTAGGTTGTAATTTTCTCTACAGCAGCCATAAGGAAGTTTGTTAGTGCAGCTTACTTAACCTGTTGTAAAAGTAAGCTGTCGTCATTTGCTGCCGATTTATATATGGTGCCTAATTGGTTTCAAAAATCCATTAAAAATGTAATGTCTTCATCCTGGTCTCCTCCAGTGTCACACCTTTAGCAGACGTTCGAAATTGAGTGCAGACATTTGTTCCTATTCTGCCACAGCATCAGATAAATGTTTGATTCAAAACTGAGGTGAACGCTGAGTATTTGAGGAAATAAAAAGGTTATTTCCACAGTTTACTCAGGAGGAACTTTTATATAGCTGACTGTACTTTACTTCTGTAAAGTAAATGTTTATCCACTGCAAGTTCAGGAGAATAGCAGCTCTTACTCTTAACACAAATACATTTTCTTTATGGCTATGCAGAATATAACTGATGCACAAATAAAACCTCTCCAAAAAAGCAGCGAGAATCATGTTTTAGGTTTTAAATCTTCCTTGATTACATTCTGTATTGAAACAGGAAAACTTTCAATCTGCTTCACAATTTAACTCTTAACATAAACCTTTATGCATAAACTCAGTTTTAAAAGTTAAATACAGAAATACAGTGTACAAGCTCACTATTAAAATTGTTGGGCTACCATTTCATCCACAGACCATTTAGGTCCTGGACAATTCTCCAAAGTGCAGTTACATTGTTCAACATGGCTCTGACCCTCAGTCACAACCCCCTCCCGGATCTTATCTCATACAAAATACATAAATGTATAAACACAAAACCGATGGACATTAATAACAGAGCACATGATCATGTGTTGATGGATATTTTGGGACTTTATTAATGCATGAATTAATAATCAGACCTAAAAAAATAAATCATGCTTTTACAATCCTGTCATTATCAGTATCACCCACTGACACTGACTAGTACCTCAACAAGGATCCTTGCTTTAAATAACTGTCAAACCAAAATGTAATTGTTTTTTTTTGTGAGAATATATGACTCTGCACTTGTCAGATCCTTGACCTTTTACTATTCCTCACTGACTGATGGTCAAAGTTGAATAAAGTGCTTATCAGCTGAGCGACCATATATTTAAAAAACAACCTGAGATTTTGACCCAATCTAATGAAAAATACAAAGGATTTGGATTTTCTTTTCTCTATCACTTCTGTTCTCTGTCTCTTTCCATCAACAAATGTTAGATTAAAGACATGATACAAGATCTGGTGAGTCAGCGATTTTTTGTGGGTAATTATTAAGCAGCTTCTTCACATCAACCCAGTCCAGTGACTACAATAAGGCACTGTACTCTTAAGATCCTCTTTACAACCTAATCTTCTCTTTCTTTAAAAGGTATTAAAGCCTCTTAATGCTTAAACTTCCAGGCTATCAGCAGTGCACAGACAACCACTCCTGTCGCGGTCAAAATATACTTTGTGTTAGCGGTCAGGCTGTGAGTGCCCGGTTTCTCCCCTGAATCCGGCAGCTTCGGGTCTGTTGGGGCCTCATTTCGATGATTCTTTCTGGATGAGGGGCTTGAAACCAAAGTGGTGGCTGGTGCAGGTGGGGCAAAAGTAATCCTTTTGACTGGTTCCCCATTGACTTGAAGGAGAGGGTTTGGGGATTGAACTCCCAGGTTCAGAATTGACGGTTCTTCAGCCACATGCCCCACAATTTCCCGAACATCCTCCATGTCCAGGCTCTGAGCAGGAGACTCGTAGTGGTTCTCCTCTGGTTTGCGGTGATTAATGATATTTTCCTGACATGTTGGTGCAGACCTTTCAGCTTCACTCATCTCCAGACGCCCACTGTCACCAGAGTAGGGCTCCGGCTCAGGGCAAATAGTGGGTCTTTCATTATTTTGGGGGTGAACACTAACAAGTTGACCAGGCTTACTGAAACACATGTCGTCCTCTGACTCAAAAAAGTCTTCATTAGACACTGAAGTGTCATTTCCAAAATGAGCGGGTCGCCTGGAAGCAACTTCTATCTGCTGGACAATTTCAACAACCTGAAAGTGAAAGAGGAAATAAGTCCTTGTTGGCTCAATCTACTGTACAGCTCAAATCAAGACACTGTTTTGTTTGATCTTTCATCTCCATCCAATATTAAGCATTTTAAGATTAAACAGTTAAACATTTAATCTACACAGTGACTGGAGTGGACATGTTATGTTTTGTATGTCTGTGTGCTTATCAGTGCACTGCATACATATTACATTGTTAAATGTCTAAGGTGTTTAGACAGGCTTAATAAATTTAAGTTAATATTAAAAAAGGAAGGGAGATAAAAAAAAAAACATAAGCTATGTTTATGTCAGCAGAAGGTAAGTCAAACTGTTGTTATAGAAGAGCAGATGTTTTTAAATTTGTTATTATTAATATAATCAATCATAAACTCAAGCTAGAAAGCTCAAGATAGTACAACCTCTCAAACAAATATAAAAATTATTTTTTTCTGATTCCTAAAATATGTAGTTAGATTTAAAATGATTAGAAAGAAAAGAAATGCTGGATTGGATTTAAGAGCTGCATAAACACACCATAATGGATCTTTCCATAGCCAACCCATGACATTTTACCTGTGCATCTGGAGGTTCAGAGGTCTCCTCCGGCTCCAGGACCACAGCTGGTACCTTGTCCACAGGAGGAGCGGTGTCCTGGATGGGAGGTTTCTCTGGCGTGAGGGTGAGTTCTGGTTCATTTAAGTTTGTCAGCGATGGAGATGGACTCGAGGCCGGCTCATCCACAACAGCAGTGGTCAGCACTGTGTCGTTTGTTTCACACGGCTCCTCAGACTCAGACGGTTCAGGAGCAGTTGGGATGTCAACGTTTTCTACTTTCACCTGATCAACATTCAGCGTTTCATCTGGGACGTCCTGAACCAGAAGCTCTGACTCGGAGTTTTCCTTGGGCTCCTGGTGAGTGTTGTACTCTGGAGAGATCAAAGGAGGGACCACCACCTCCCCCTGAGCCTGAGGAGGTTCAGGTGGAGCAAACAACTTGAGTACAGGAGCTGGTGTTGTGCTCTGGGGCGGTGTTTCTGACGGTGGAAGCGACTCAGGACTGACTACTTTAACTGGAGGAACAGCCTGAGGAATGACAGCGCTCCCAGGATCGGGCTCTGGACGAGAAGAGGGTGGAGCTGGATGGACGTGTGCCGTGACGACGGTGGTGGGAGGAGAGCTGGGATCTAGGACAGAGTAAACATCAATGTTATCCATTAATGTATAAAAATCCACTCAGAAAGTATTTATCCTGGTAATATTTGGCTTTGGACATACAGCACTCATTTATGAAATGACCTGGATATTTTCCATCAAAATGAATGTGGTAAAAAACAATTTTGTACACATAAGTTTAACACTTCTGAGGTTCAAAAGTAGGTCAGCCATGTTTTTGGGTGTCTTTCAAGCAATCTAAATGTGTATTTAAACATAACACCTGTATAATGATGACATTAAAGGACAAAACAATATGACTGTCAGTGTCTGAAGACTAGTATTTGTAAGTTTATTCAAAATTTAAATTAATAGATATTATATTTAAAGATGTTTAACTATTGAACTCACAATGATATACAGTAAAGGTTAACAGACTTAGTGGCTTACTGTTAATGCCTCTCAGACTGTCGTATTCAGCCCGGATCTTAGCTGCAATTGTTCGGTGCTCACACGCCTCTAGAGCGCTGATGAACTGCTCCGGCCAATTTTCTCTTCTCTTCAGACAGTCCAAAAGATGCACCACAGCATTAGATCTACCACTGATTTCTCTTTTGGCCTCAATGGTCTCCTGAAATTAGATAATGTAACGTTTAACTGAGTAATTAACACATTAATTAAAGAAGAAACAGTGACAGTGGAGTAAAATAAATGCACACCATTCACTATTTACTATTTAAAAATAACATAAAAGTCAAATCTACACGCATAAAAAAAAATCTGACAGGCTGGAAGGGAAACTTTCCATATCCTTAATCGGCAGAATTAGCCTTATTAAGATGATTATTCTCCCTAAAATAACGCACCCATTGTCAATGCTCTTTGTGTTCTTGAGTCCAAACATACTTAAAGACCTTAATAAAGTTTTATCAGACTTCATTTGGGCTTTATTTAGTTTAAACTGGAAATTCTACAGTTTCCAAAAGTACAAGGTGGATGGGGGTTGCCTACGATTAAAAATTATCTACTATCAATGCATGCTAGAATAATTTCTATATGGACAGTTGAACATAATGTAAATATCAATTTATTACACAGGCACAGAATTACCACTTGCTATTAAAGCTCATTTCCTATTTACCAACATTACTAAAACATGGAGCATCTTGAAGATGATGTTTAAGAAAGACCTATGTAGCAAGTGTTTGGACAGCACTGACAGATACTGATAATCCAGACCTCGCAGCAGATGGTGCTGGTCCCGGACTCAAGTCATGGCAAGATGCTGGCATCAAGAGAATGTATGATCAATAGGACAATGGGAAATTCAAGAAAAAAATAATATTCTAATATACCTGTATTTTTATAAGTATCTTCAAGTTGGGCAAAACAAAAATGTATACCTTTGAACTCTGTTAGAAAAGGCTGCCCTGGACTGCCAGAAGCATGGAAGATTTGTTTCCAGATTTTATTGTAAATTGCAGACATTGAAGAAGAACAGACTTAAATTTTCTACAGACAACTTGGAACTCACTACTCAAAACAACAATAGACTCTGAATCATGGGAGGAAATCCTGCTGCTTCCTAATAGAATATCAAGAATATCAGAAATGCAATATAATATTTTACACAATGTTTACATCTATCCTACACATACAGTACGTTCACTCAACTGTCCTAAATACTCAAATGGACTAGATAGCATTGTCTATTGAAGAGTTCTGGCAGTATGCAGGGCAGACACCCCTCCCCAGCCCACTGCTCTGTCTGAAAGGACTTTGAGAACACACAAAGACACTGTTCCATTCTTGCTGATGCTTGCCAGAAATGGGTTGTAGGAGATGCCCCTTCTGTTCAATTATTTACATCTGTGGCATCAGAGATGATAACTCTAGAGAGGTTGAGACTTTGTCTGGGCGGTAAATTGCATTTATTAAAAAAATGGGAAAGTGATAGTACTGTGTTGTGTTCAAAAACATAGTAAAAAAAGTCATATCTACCCTGTCATGATCCGTCAAACATGGCAGATGGATTACGATTTCTCTTGGTTCGATTGTGTTGACAATCGTCGGCATGTTCGTTTTCAGGTAACCTTTGTACAGCTGCTCGCTGGCAAACGACATCTGCACAATAGAGAGAAACATGTGAGTAACATGATAATAATGACACTGACTGTGGATTCTTCTGATACAGGAACATGTCAGTGATTGCCTATTGTCCTAGTCATTTTATCCTGAGAAATATTTTGGATATTTCATCATATTTTGTTTTTTTTGAGGCTGACTCTGCCTGTCTACTGGAAAGAGTAGACAGTAGCTGGAGAGAAAAGTGGTAGAGACAGGAGAAAAAAACAGAGCAAACAGAAAAGAGCTGTGAAAGTGAAAGTGAAACTAGATTAAACGGACAAGCCCAAAATTCAGCTTTAGTTTCAGTTTAGGAGGTTTTTAAGTTTCAAGTAGCAATGAAATATCTAACAAGTGTGTCTTTGCGGCAGCATTTTGCTTTTTCAGAGGAAACAGGAAACGACTTCAGGGTCGAAGGAGAAGGAGTCAAGTGCAAAAGGCTGTGGGGTCACGTTCAAGCTTGTGTCCAACTGTAAACTGATGAAAGACTGGGTTAGATACAAAAAGCACCTTGACAGAGCCGAGCCAAATGAATGACCTCTGAACTAAAGTGACAGCCCTTTTCTTACAAAACTACTTGGCTTTGCATTACTTATTTATATTTCAAACAAGGCAGATTCTTGAGCTAGCTTGTTATTACAGCATAATATACGTTTAAATTAAACAAAATAACGATAATTAAACGCATATTTTTGTAATTATATGATGCAAATATCAAACTCACCTTTCGTGTTTAGAGCTTCAGCAGTTCGTGTCTCCGGAGTTATTCCTATTCGATCTAAAACCTGTTTTTGTTGTTGTGGGCGTAGCTCTGGCTCGTCTTGAAACCTGATTGGACGAGGCAGCCGTCAATTAGAAAACAAACCGAAGTGCTAACCGGAAATGAAATTTACAGTAGCCTGATGCTTCTAAACTAGGAAACATTTGGTTGTTTTAATAAACATGTAAAAGGTGGTCACATTTTACATTAGTTTGCGACTGTTCATTTATGAACATGTCTAAAACACTGGAAAGAAAGGGCCTGTCCACAACGGTTGCACTTTCTTACTTTGTCTGAAGATGGCACTGTTCCTTCAGTTTTCTGCCTTCATTTTTCATTCAAGTAAAATACTATTTCTAGTCTATTTGTTTATATTAGCTCCACTAAAAGAGGAAAGAGGTACATGAACTGCTTTAGACAAACAGTCATTATAGAGCAGTCGTTCACAAATGGTACACTGCTCAGTGTTACACAAGAGTTAACTAAATAAGGTACTATTATTCCAACTTGTCTTTGAAGTCACACTGGAACCACCTCAGCTTTTTTTTGGTTCTAACTATTCAAGTCCTTTGGTGCAGCGTGTAATTGAATAAAGCTATCATAAAAACAGGAATAGGCCTTCATTTTGTAATTATGTTTAATGGCAGCACAGTATAATGCAGTATATTCAAGTCAATAATAAATAACCTCAAATTTAAAATATTCATGCACAAAAGCAATAATAGTTCAAGAGAATAACACAATCATAAACTTTTTTTCTTCCAAAGATTGACTTTTTGAGTGAGTCTAATATAAATTATAAAACCTTTTATAGCCTGCTGAGGAGTTTGTGTTGTCCAGGGAGTGTGCGGTAATTGTATGCACTTTATTTTAGCCAGAGGAAGCATAAAGAGAAACACGATGAAGTCTTAATAATATAATTTGCTGTGTAGGCTCAAACTAATACTGGTAAAAGGATAACGAGAATGTGGGAATGACCTCTGTGAAACATTAAGATGTATGATGTAAGTCACTCACTGAACATCAGTATCAACATAATAAGTCTCACTTCAGTTCTTTGGCAGTCATTCATGGTGAAGAAGTGGTTAGCGCTCCTGTCTCACAGCAAGAAGGTCGGGAGTTCAAATCCTGGCTGACGAAAACACCCTCAGCCGACTCTGGTTCTGTTCCGGGTATTTCAAAGTTATAAAGACAGGCTCCAGTCACATGTGACCCCTAATGGGACTAAGCGGAAGGAAGGAATTTAACCTAATGTACACTGTGAGAGTTCTCAAATGTTTTATGAGACTTTGGTAAAATCTCTTTAACAAGGATCCTTATCAGATTACAGTTAGGCAAGCCAGGGCAATTTTATTTATATAGCACAATTCATGCACTGGGTCATTCAAAGTGGTTTAAGACAAATTTAAAAAACATAGACAAGATTTTAAAAAGAAACATAAGAAAAAAAAATAAATAAAATAAATGAAGAGTGCAGATAAAAAACACTTTCAGTTGTTCTTTACTGAAAGTGGGCAGAGCTAAAGAGGAATGTTTTTAGCTTCCCCTTGAACACTGTTAAAGTTGAGGCTTGTTTCACTTCATCTGGGAGACTGTTCCAGATTTTTGCTGCATGAAACTTAAACACTGCTCCAATATGTTTAGTTCTGACTAGTAAGCCTGAACTCCAGCTGGGCCAATAGGCTTTTCTATCATTCAATCTTTATAACGCCCCATACAGTCCCACTTTAAAAACCCAAACAATCTCCTTTAATGGATTCGGGAAGTGGAATAAATCCCTCAAAACCGTGTACCACTGCCAGTTCACCTTCACACATAAACACGAGCAGCGGCGGTTCACTTTACAGACATTGGACTCCTTAATTGAATAGAAATATTACTTTTAAATGTTAGTCTACGATAATTGAGAACATCCGTGCAGTGGCTGCTTTTATAAAACCCTAAATGAGGATGATTAAGCTGTTATTGTCCAAGAAATAATAGGTGATGACTGCAGACAGTGGGGAGTCACAGCAGGAGGCCACAGAGCTGACAACGAAAAAATAAACCTTTAAAACACCTCAAAATGACATACAGTATGACCTGCTAACACTGACTCCAGACAGAGGGAGGTTTGATTGTAAAGGTTTTACAGGACTTTGTGTATTTATGATTAAAACAGAATAAAAAAAGGGAAGCCTTCATCTCCATCTTCATCTGCCCCCTCCAGACACACTATAAAACATTAATTATTTGCTTTTTGCAGGCAGGAGTCTGACCTTTTGCTGAAGGGAGTCATTTATCCCTTTGCATGAGGCCTGATTCAAATGAAAATAAGAATCCTGATGAAGATAATGATCTTTCCTGCAGCTCTGGTGATATATTTAGGGAAAAATTATTCCAATGATGTGAAGAAGGCTAAGGCTGAAACATTATCACAAAGTAAAGTACATGACATATGGCAACACTGAAGGTACTGTTGTATCTTCCACAAGTTCACCAAGTGAGATACTCCTCCAGTGTGTGTTGCTTTTGGCTCTCAGCTTGGTTTTAAGCACAAGCAGCTTTTTTAAACCTGCATTTGAGGAGTAGGTACTTGACATACTTATAAAAAGAAGGTTGCAGCATCAACAACAAAAAACAAATACATTTTGAGCAAAAGCATCAATGCAAGGCTGTGATAACACCACTTTATGTTTTAATATTAGTGTTGTACTGGAAACAATTTGATGTTGAGTCTGCAATTTTATGTTGTTTAGACAATCGAGAATTCTTACTTGAAAATGAAAAATGAAAAATGAAAAACGTGGAAAACACAAAACTGGAATATTTTCTTAAACAAGTTTCTTGTAATAAACATTAATTCATTCATATTTTCACAAGAAACAAAATATTTATATTTATTTATGTTTAGGTTTTAGTTCTAGTCATCATATCACACTCTCACTTAGTTAATTAAAATATTGCATTTGCTGACTACATTGCAAATAACTACAAGCATCTCTTCATATTAAAAAGTGAACCTGTAAACCAGAGGGAGGCACTTGTATACACATGTTTACTGTCTGTCTACTCACAGTGCAGTAAACACAGTTCTGTTCAGGGGTTTCCCAAGATGAACCATGCTGTACCAAACTGACCTTACCAGTAGATTTCTGTTCTTTTTCTTCTTCTTGAAACACTCTGGTCTCAGTCTTGACAAACCTATGGTTACCTGAGAAGACCTTCTACCTTTTGGTCTCACTGAATGATGCTAATGACAAACCCTGCCCTTGTTTGCTTTCATACTGTAAAAGCTTTTCTGCATCAAGGCATTTGGGACAGAAATTTGTCATGGCAAGGTTTGCTTTTTAGCACAGACATCATGTGGCCAAAAAGTGCCTCTTTTGGTCTTTCCCTTTATTCTCTCCTGGGTATTTCCAAAGGGAACATTCATTTAGACTAAGCGCCTTTAGGGGATGCTGTGCTGGACAAAAAAAAAAGAACTGATGCATTGCTCTTATATCTTTTTGTTAGTTGGAGTTGGATTGAAAAAGCTCACAATTACACTACAGACACACACAGAGAAGTATGTACTTCTCTGTGTGTGTCTGTAGTTGGAGTTGGATTGAAAAAGCTCACAATTACACTACAGACACACACAGAGAAGTATGTAGGCGAAAGCTAAAAAGAAGCCTTTCATCCTTAGGATGCCCTGCTGAGAAATGAATGTGCTCCAGTATGAAGCTACTGATATTTAAATGCAACATTCACACTCGTTGAACAGTGCTACAGCGAATATTCACCAGTTGAATAAGCTTAGGGGGATACTGGAGACGAGACGGCTTTTAAATAGAATTATACAGTTGAATGTTCAGGCAAAGCCCCCAACTGTTGATCAGTGTTAATCTGTTTATTATTCTAAATTGGTATTTGGTATTCTTTGGCATCAAGGCCAAATAAGTGTAAGTGAAAGAAAGTTTGGATGTTACTCTGTATGACTCCTGTACAGGTTTTTTCTGTATACGCTCCACAACATTGACAGGCTGCTAATTGTTTACTGGGCTCTAAATACATTAGCTCGGTCTTGCAGAAGCTACTTTTCTTGTACTAAATTTTGTAATATGAGTCAAATCCACAATTATGGATGACCAAACTTGGTTCAGCTAGAACAGGATTTTAATTTTTAAGTTGCTCACATAAAATCCCAAATAACTAAGCGGATGATTGCAAATAAATATTTTTTGTTTTTGTTTGTTGCAAGACACATTTCTTCCGTTTCATTCACCATAAAGGCTGATGGTAATGGGTTATGACACAACATCACAACAAAGAGAAAACAAATCCATCCATCAACAACCACTTTATCAGAACAAAGCATGAAAATGACACTGTCTGCAACAGAACAACACGTGTGTTCACATCATTCTAAAGGTTTATAATAATGCTGTATATTCTGAGCATTCTCCATAAAGTGAGTTATTTTAGCTCAAAATATAAGTAATCATCCAAACCCTTTACATCAACTTAAACTTTAATTCTTTCTGGGATTGTGAATTATATTTATTTTGGAAGTAAATCATATAAAGCAGAAGTTTTTATAAATTGGGTTGAATGGATACTGATTAATATCATTCAGGGAAATAAAAGTGCATCATTTGTAAAGAGTCTTACATTTGATGCGACACTGATCCCTTCCCGGGAGAAGAATCAGTGAGTGCTCGAGCTACCTCTTACTCTAGCCGAGTCCAGAACATGCCAATTACCTCTGATTACGGCATGTCGTGATGGCAGCACCCCTTCTAGTGCCATTATATCACCCGACTAAATACCACCGGCTGCAATCACACAGTTGAACCCGTTTATTCATTATGTTTGAGACTTGAATCGTTTAAAATCCTTTTAATCTATGTGTATCTCACACTCCTTCATGACGCCTCACATCTTCCTAACCCCATACTGTGTTGGTGGCTTCCGTTTCCTAGCAACCGAACCTCTTAGAGAAGGTGACAGCATTTGAGTGGGCACCCTCACCTCTCCACCTCCTCCCGTCCTCACCCCCCGCCTTTCACCACACGGATGCTCTTACTGTCGGTAAACACACCTCACTCATATGTATAAAGGTCTCAACTAATAGTTCGATATTTCAATGAACTATATAAACACAGACTGCACTGAAGGGCCTCTCCATTTCAAGAGCACTGCGAGAGCAATTCAGAACAGACACATTACACCATTATGCTGAGCTTGTAGCTCAACTTGGCTGGCAGGACTTCTGTCATCATCTGAATATACAAGCGCAGGAAGGAGAGGAGCATTAGAAACAACAGTATTACAGAACAGTATTTTTCTCTTTTGCCATAAAAAGAAACAAACCGACAAAGCAGTTACCCAGTGGGACAGCCCTACCAGTCTAAAAATGTACAGGTTTATAACACTTTTCTTATTACTTCTCATAACTGTCTTGTGCAGTAACATGTGGAGCATGTGCAGAAACAGCTTAGTCCAACTCCAGTCCGACTAAACTCTTAACAGGCAGCAGTATCTCAACTGCAAACCCCATCTAAACATGATCGTTGTAATTGTAAATGAGAATTGCTTCTCAATTGACCTACCTGGTTAAAATTAAGGTTAAATAAACAAATATAAATTGTGTTATTTATCTACTTCACTATGTGTTAGGGAGTCAGACTAAACACACAGCAAGCTATTTTGATTTGGTTTTAGGGAGAAAAGTGCATCTTTTTCTTTGTGAAAAAGATAATTTATGTAAGCAAGCCTCACATAGCACACATTCAAACAATAGTTTAAAGGAGCTTAATTTCTCATAAGGTTGAAACGGTTTTATGCCACAAATTCAAAAATCTTCAGCTGTACAAAGAGTTGAGTAGCCTATCATATAATTTGAAAAGTTATTAATATAGAAAAATAGTGATTACTTCATCTATAGGCTACAATAACATTGCCTCTGTGCTCAATCATACTCAATATATCACCCGTATTGTTCAAACAGGAAGTTATGATTTAAAACAAAGCATCAAAATTTAGTCTTCACTTAAAGACCAAATGTTTGACAAATCTGGAGGAAACATTTATTTTCCTCCGTTCATTTATTTTTACAAGCTGGTGTTTAATTTACCCTACAAAATCCGCTCAAACCATTGGACACTGATAAAACTTATTTACATGTTGTCTTTAGTCCTACTGTAAATCTCTCACTGTGGTTTCCCTGAGAGACTGTGTCTGTAAACGCGTCACGCTGCGCTCACATTTGGGCTGGCTGCAGCCTGGAGCCACACAGCTAAAATGACGTGAGTGCCTGACGACGCTAAATGGCAGCACTTGAAATAGCCTACCTGCCAGTAAACTCACCCACTTGCGCGCGCGCTCTCATCGCCACATCAGTTGCGCTTCAGAGGATTTCAGCACCAGGACAGCTCCCACTGCCTTTTTCTTTTTGTTAAACTTCATTCTAAAAAAGTGAAAACACTACAGAACTTTTTTTGACAGAAGATGGACATTGAGCGCCCCTCTAACGTGACCCTTTTTGATTTCGTGGGGGGAGTGCAGTTGCTCCGAGGGGAGACCATCAGGACTGCCATACCCGTCATCCTGATCGGGGTGTGCATCTCGGGAGCGCTGTGCAACCTCCTTGTCCTGGTCGTTTTCCTCCGCGACTTCAGAAAAGGAAAGGGCTCTGAGATCAAGGCTCTCCTCGCGTCTTTGGCGTCCACAGACTTGCTCATCCTGTTACTGTGCGCTCCGGTGCGCACCGTCACCTTCTACAAACAGGTCTGGACTCTGGGGAGCTTCGTTTGCAGGACCACGGACTGGTTCCAGCACTCATGTGTAGTGGCCAAAACTCTCCTCCTGGCTGCGACGACCAGATCTAAACATACTTTTATTGTCGGGTCTGAAGGGAGCATCGACAACGCGACCTGGATCCACGGGGCCTTGGCTTTCGTCTGGACCGTGGCTGTGTTGTTTTCACTGCCCCAGTTGCTGTTCGCTACTTTGGTGCCATACGGAGGAGACGAGTTTATCTGCGTCTCTGAGATGCCCGTGTGCGCGTCTGACTTCATGGGCCTTTTTTACAAGATTTACCCAACTGCAGTTTATGTAGTTCCAGTGATCTTTACGCTCGCGTATTACACCAAGACGCTCCATGGAGCGGTCAATAACGCGCCCAGTCCGCAACATCAAAACAAAGTCACTCTAGTTTTGCTGTTTCTAAGTGGCGCTCTGGGACTTATGCTTTTGCCAGAGTGGGGGACTTTCACCTGGATCAGACTGGGCTTCAACAGACCGCCCGTAGGTTTGTTGATCTTTGCACAGGTGTTGCTTTACGCAGGAAGCTCGCTCTCTCCTGTGATTCTCATGACAATGTACGACGACGTGCGCCAAGGACTAGTCACCCTTTGTTTCAGAGCGACCTGCAGACGCTCAAAAAAAACGCCCAGCTGCAAGATCTGCGTCAAAACAGACGGAAATGGAGCAGAAGCGGGCGCCAATGAAGTGGCCACAAATTCCAAGGAGAAAACCTTCCCAGATGTGGAGCACTTTTGGACAGGGCGCAGGAATACGCACGTAGAAGACGAGCAGGACCCAGTGCCGTGGGAAAGAGAAGAGAAAATGTTATAAAGTGGACTTAGGGACAAATCACAATTAATGTAGGAGTTATTAAAAAGAAAAACTAAAAAGGATTTGATTGTCTATTTTATTGGTCACATCTGTACAATTGAATTCTCCAAAAGCTTGTTTTGTGAATGAAGGGTGATCCATTTAGTCAGATGCTCAGTCAAAATGTCAGTCAAAGATGTGTCACAGCAGGTTTATTGTAAATGATAAAGCTCTCCAGATTGATTAAAAAGACGTGCTACAACAGGTTTGTTGTATTATAGGTGTATAAAGGAGGTTATATCCAGGGGCGTAACAATAAGCAGTGCACAGTGCAATTGTACAGTGGCTCATGGAAAGAATATTTCAAATGTAAATTAATGTACTTGAGTGAATAACATTAAGACACAATGTTCACTATATGAAATTTAAGAGAAAAAACATCTTTACAAAGAAGATGGCACTGAACTGTAACAGTGTGAACTCATGTGACCTTTTTTAAAGCTGGTCTCATAAGGGAGAACAAGAAGGATATTTGCATTTGTTCTAACACACTTTGCTGTTGTGACGTTGAGTTGATGTAAAATATTTGTACAATTTTGATGTAAATGGGTGTTTAGTGTTTTTTTCCCTAAACTGTTTAGTCTTTATTATTGAATAGGAGGTTTTTACTCAGACTGTACGGTGAGAATATCCTGATGTGACTTTGTTGTGGATATTAAAACCTGCTTCTCCAACAATGCTCTCTCTTTTGTTATTTTAAGCCTGTTAATCAGGGATGAGATACAGCCTCTCCATTTAATTCAAGTGGAATGAAATGACACAGAAACAGTCATATTAAAATAAACGACTACTCTAATCCAGCGGCTTGTTTTAGGTCAAAGACAATAATCACATTTCAGTAAAAGCAGCATTACGGCAGGTTTACAAAACAGTTTCCTGACCTTGATTTTCTACAGCAACTAATGAACCAGACCATCGACCACCATTTTATGTATTATATTTCATCACTATTGCATCATTTATTTTAGTATCTCACAAATATGAGAAGCTACCAGAGTCTTATTTCTGGCTGTTGTACAACTCCAAATAATGACCCTGAAAATGGCTGCATCTTTAGTTACTGTGCGAAATCAATGATAAACAGCTATCAACATCATGTTGTCATTTCCCTCCTGCCCCCCCTGGGATTTAGGCTTATGAGACGATGCTATGTGACCTGTTAAACCACTTTGTGCCACTAGACAGAGTCACAAACGTCTGCTGTTAGCCTCTGCCCAAAACTTAATTTACTGAAAGCATCCCATACAGAGAGCATTTATGGTTTTATGGTAACATTTCTCTGCTTTAAACTGAGTACACTAAAGTTAACTCGACATTAGAAGTGTCGCTTTAGTAACTCACCTGGGAAAGTGTGAACCACATAAACCAGCCAACACAGTTTGAATCCAGCTCAAGTCTATTTGCTCGTTCCCCTCTCCCTCCTTTCTTTCCTGTCTATTTATACTGTTGCTGTCTTAAGCTAAAAGCCCCAAAATAAAACATGTGTTTATCCAGGCGTAAGCATCTAACTGGCCTTAGTTTACTGCTGTTCACAGCCATTACCATGTGTTTAATTCATGACTCAGCAGAGAAAACCTCAAAGTGAATGTGTACAACAGACCAAACTAGGTAACAACCTTTTTACAGACACTAAAAAGTGACTCTATGCCCACTCCTATTGAGCTGATCTGAAATACCAAATATTCAGAGTTTGTTTTTCCTGCTAGGTTTTATAATCATAATTGTGTGAGATAAATAAAAAATGACAAGCCATTTTCAGTATGATTGACCGCTCAGTCCACATGATGCAGGTGGTTAGTGGTTCATTGGCAGTGAATCTAAAAACAGCATCAGTTGGTAGAGACAATAAGTTGTATACACTAACTGGCCACTTTATTAGGTACACCCTGCTAGCACCAGGTTGGCGTTTTGCCTTCAGAACTGCCTTAATTATTAATGGCATAGATTCAACAAGGTGCTGGAAACATTCCTCAGAGATCTTGGCCCATGATACATGATAGCATTACGCAGTTGCTGCAGATATTTCAGCTGCACATCCATGATGCGACTCTCTTCCACCACATCCCAAAGGGGCTCTATTGGATTGAGATCTGGTGACTGTGGATGCCATTTGAGTAAAGTGAACTCGCTGTCATGTTCACGAAACCAGTCTGAGATGATTCGAGCTTTGTGACATTGTGCATTATCCTGCTGGAAGTAGCCATCTGAAGAAACATTTTTCCAATCTTCTAATGTCCAATTTTGACAGGAGCGGCACCTGGTGAGGTCGTCTGCTGCTGTAGCCCATCTGCGTCAGGGTTTGACGTGTTGTGCATTCAGAGATGGTGTTCTGCAGACCTTGGTTTTAACAAGTGGTTATTTGAGTTTCTGTTGCCTTTCTATCATCTCTAACCAGTCCATTCTCCTCTGACCTCTGACATCAACAAGGCATTTCCATCAACACAACTGCCGCTCATTGGATATTTTCTCTTTTTCAGGACCATCCTCTGTAAACCTTAGAGACAGTTGTGTGTGAAAATCCCAGTTGATCAACAGTTTTTGTAATACTCAGACCAGCCCGTCTGGCACCAACAACCATACCACGTTCAGAGTCACTTAAATTTCCTTTCTTTTCTATTCTTATGCTTGGCTTTAACTAAATAAATGAAGTACTATGTTTTTTTTTTTTGCACTTCAGTCTTACCTACACAAACAACAAACCACTGGAGTTTTTTATTCTCTGATTAGGCTTTCCTCAAGCCAAAGGAGATGGTTGCTGTTTATTACTGTATCAATAGAAACTTCCAGCCTCCAGTATCACTGTGCTCTGTTGCATTGATTGTGCTCATTACAGCGATGGTGCCTGTGGTGTTTCAGTCGATGCCCCGTGCTGCATGATCCGACGCGGAACAAAGGGCTCACAGAGGCTACACGGTGGACATGACGATGTTTATGTTGGTTTGGTTTTGTCACATGTGGGAAATAATGACCACAGATGAAACAACACAGTGTAAACATTGACTCATTTGGGAACTTGGTTTGTGGCCAATGAAGAGAATAGTTTCTGGGCAAATGCAATGACAGCCAGGAGTCAGAATGTCATTCAGTTTTCATCTACATCTATTGTCTCTTGTCATTTATACCTTCATTTAAACCTCTGCTTTGAACCAGTGGACTAAACTGGGCTGAAGTGAAGCCTTTTGAAACTTTATTGTTGTTTGACTTGTCATCAACATTGTGTGTTCATCCAGAGAGACAAGGTTAAACTAAACATGTGCTTTTGTCTCAGAAAGACTGCATTTAGACAGTAACAATCATATAAAAAGTATTTTTGATGTTTTTTTAACCTTTTTAACATACTTAGAATACACTAATCTTCATCACAGTATTGCTGCAGGTGGTCAACTTAATCATGCTTTTAAAATAGGTAATGTGTTTATAACATATTGAAATAATAATACACTGAAGTCAGAGGCAGTAGATGTGTAAACATCAAAACCAAATGCCGAACATGATATTCTTACATCACATATATACACATCAAGTACATAGTCCTAATGCTTGGAGACATCTCAACAATGTTCTTTGATGCCCTGAGGTCACCGAGGCCCAGATCTAAGGTATAGTTTGAACAATTATAGATAATAAAGGCTTTTAATCTCAAAATGCACATAGCTATTTATAAAAAGCATGTTTTTTCATAAACTCAAACCCCATGACAAGCTGTTTTTTTTAGAAATTAGTATTTCTGAGAAGGGCTTTTTTACTTTCCCTTGTATGTCTCTTCTTCTGAGTGGATTATGTTGAGTGGATGTAGTGTCAGATCACAGTCCAACACTAACACTGCTAACAGTGTCACCTCGTCAGCTTCACTCCGTCTGTGTGGCTGCAGCACACACATGTGACATTTGAGTCTGCGTTAGTGAAAGCAAAGGTTACAGGTTGAAGATAGAAAAAAAAAACACACGCCTCTAAAGCTCTTCACTGATTGTGCTCCTCCGCATTACTTATTTATTGACAGTGCTCTAAATATCTCCCCTTCACTCTCTCCGGTGTCTCTGCTCTTCATGGTATTTATAGAAGTACCATCATAAAAGAAGCAGGAGAACCACTGTTTTAATTACCATCAAAGCCATTTAAAATATATTATTTCTTACGTAATTCGCTGCCTATTTGAAATCTGCATTTTACTGGAATCATATTTTTAGTACAATAATAGTCCTGAAGTTTCCTAAAGACGTCATTATACTTTGTGTATCACAGAGATTTTAACAAAAAAACACTTGTTTCAGACTTGAAGACACAAGACACTTTTTCAGTCTCATAAAGCAGTACAACAATCAGTCTGGATAGGTCGACTAAGATAGACCGCAAATAATAGTCAAGCAAACGTCATGGAGCAAGAAGTAAATACAAAATACTAACACTTATACTAATATAAAACTCCAGTGTCTCAGCTGGACAGAAACCTTTAATGTAACTGTCGCCGGGACAAAGACTTTTTTCCAGAGTTTACGTGAAGTGCTCTACCACTAATGCATATAATAAGACTTCAGCTTGTTTTAAATGACCGAAAATAAATCCAAACTAAAACTGAAAAACTAAACACTAAAAAACTATAAACTGGTCTCTAGCAGAGTTGTATTTGTACAAAATAAGATAAAAATGACCCTACTGTTTCAGAAGACAAACCTGCCACTTGGATAGTCTGGATAGTCATATTGCGCTGCTGACAGCCCAGTTACACAGAGTGGGATCTGTGCCCTCTACTTGCTAAAAGTTATGCACCGCTGCTAAATAAATAAATAAATCTCATATACAAGCAGGAGGCTTGTATAGTTATTCCTGCCTTGTGTCTTCATAGCATTAAATATAAAAAAAGAAGCCACGTTTGCACAAAGAGGACATACAGATTCCACACAGAAGTTGTTGTAAGACCTATTACCTTCTTTTTGAATTGAAGGAGTAATAACCATTCATCTTTTAAAACCTAGTTTTTCTTTGTGTGAATACAGCTCTAAACCAAAACTAAGGCAAAAGTAAAATGTACTTCTTGTCTCCTGTTTTATGCAACGGTTATGTTAGCGACAGTGTTTTTTGAATCCCAAAAATATCTTATTAAAAAGGACTTGAATGCAACATTAACACACTGATTGAAACTCAATAAACCTTTATTTAAAAAAAACATATTTCTCATGTTCACTGCCTGTATAGCTGCCTTTTTAGGGTAAAATAATTAGTAGGCCCTCAGTGGATGAAGTCCTTAAGGTCTTAATTGCACTTTCTTGTGCTTTGGTAGCGCTCCCTTTAGTGCACATCTGACTGATCTCATTCAGGGATCTTACATTTACAGGCTTTGTATAAAAATATGACCTTGAACCAAACTCTGAACTCTGGCATCTCACGTTGAGGAGACAGGACAGAAACACAGCTGTGATCTGATGATGTCCCAGTTTATTATTACCAACAAATCCCTGTGAGTTATACAGATAACCTAAACTATATTGTGCATATGTAAGGCACCACATGTCACTCCTTCAGGTCATATTGATGCATTTTTCTTAACAGCGGTAGTAGGTTTAGAACTAAAGGGCTCTGAAAAGCATCCATGCCTGCTCTTTTACTGAGATCCACATTGTTTTTTTTCCCTCACTCAGTCGTAATGGATGGCCTGCTCTGCCCCGGGCTCATGCTTTATTTGGCTGTTTGTTCGTATTCTCTGCCCTGCTTTACACAGCGGTTTGACCTGTAACAGATGAAAGGTTTGTGCCAGACTGGACTAATCAGCTCCGACTCATCTCAGCCTTATTATTGAGATTCAGTTCATGTCATGACAGAGAGATTTGAGGTTGGATAAGTGGCGTGTGTCAGACTGACTTTATATTACGTTTTAAATCCTGATTTTGTTTACAGGCCTAGTAAACAACTTTCTTAATTAACAAGGAGAAACACAGTGCATAGTTAGAATTGTGGCTGCTTTTATTGTATAAACATTTATGAGGTAAATGTGATTTTAATTATTTTATTTAATGACAGTTTTTAAGACAAATATACATTTAAAAACACTTCAGGCCCAGTTTTCACATATCTTAAAGAATATCTCTGGCAGTCCCTGGGTTTATAATCTGTTGTATTATATGCATATGTAGCCTAAAATATGTTATGATAAAACGGAAATAAAACATAGTGTCTACAAGCAGAAGGAATGGGCCCATGAGACTTGAATGACATCTGATCCGTGGGAACTATCAAGACATGCTACATAATGTTTGGAGGAAAAAAGACACTTATATTTGAGGTTCTAGTGAAAGAACTGGAGTTGTGTTTCAGACATTAGGAAAGGTTGAAATGTCAGAGGAATCCCTGATCTTGGATAATATACTGGCCACAATTAAATTTAAAATAAGCCTATATTTTGTAGTTACTGCTGTATTGTGAATATACTATAGGCTAATAATGCAACAATAGGCTATTGATAGAGGCCACAAAATTGACAAATTAAACTAGCCTATAACTAAATAAAATATGCAGAAAATAAGCCCTGATCTGTGTTGAGATTAGAATTTTGTTTTTTATTCGCTCCATTTATCTAATTTAATATACGAGCACTTTTCCTGGTCTGTGAGTTGACAACTAGCGCCACTCTCTGGTGTTAAAGATGTAGTGACACTGTCTCTGAAAACCTGATGGAGGACGAACAGGAAGTGCTGGCAACATTCGCAGGCAGCACGTTGGTCCTACCTTTTTAGCCGTAGAAGAAGAAAAGACTGCGGTATGTATCGCCATGGTAACCATAGACATACATAAGAAAGGCTAGATGTCTCGTCCGCGCTGTCGGCCAATGGAGGTCGACGTCCGCATAGACATACATAAGAAAGGCTAGATGTCTCGTCCGCGCTGTCGGCCAATGGAGGTCGACGTCCGCACCTGGCGGCCATCTTGTCACAGGCAGCTTGCTCACTCGTAACATTGTGTTTTAATGGTGCATGTACTTTTTAAATAACCATAACTTGCTAAATTTTCTACCGATTTTTAAACAGTCTAGTTTGTTATAAACGTCAGAGATATACTTATGACACTGCACACTTATGAATAATTATAACCATGGACTTCCATATGAAAATAACATTGAACAGAACATAGAGATGCAATGAATATACACACAAGGAATGAATGAATATATATATATATATATATATATATATATATATATATATATATATATATATATATATATATATATATATATATATACACACACACACTTTTATAATGTTAATATTATAATAAAATAATTTGAATTATTATGTTTATTTTAACTTCTTGAGGATTGGGCCATTTACTAGGCTTTTCCCTTGACATTGCACTGCGCCTACTTCAGAGATCACTGTTCCCAGCTATTTTTGCCTACCATCAAATGCCTGACCTCTTTAGAAAACTGAGACCCTGTAGTTTCTTAGGATAATTTCTTAGAATAATTATGTGAAGTACTTGCACAGAGTTATAGAGGCTAGAATATTGTTTTTTCTTTCTGTTGGAAAACAAGCATCTCAACTGACCACATTTCAGCTTCTAGGTCTCTTGATATGACTTTAGAAACACAACTGAGCCCAAGCACCAGGTCTTGTAAAGCTGTGTACAAAAGCAGATCAATATAGAATGAAATATGAGTACTTTAGACCATTGATTTGCCAAGGTATGCTCATGCGTTTTGTAAAATGCCCTATCGAAACTCCCCATAGGACTTTTGGTTACCCAAAACATAGACATAGGCTACATAATAAAGGCTTACTGTGTGGTAACCTCTTGGTAACACTCTGAAGTTTCTTGTAGACTATTTGGATTGTATATCAGGGGTTCTGATATAGAATTACTACACAAAATATGGAATAATTACACAAAAGTCTATTTATTTATTTGTTGCAGAGGACATATCTACAGCTGACAGGCTTGTAAAGGTGACAATGACAGCTGGGAGGGACTCTGTGTCATCCTGTGCTGTCACATTGCCTCTGCATGGTTTACCAACCCCACACCGGGCCATCAGCTTCCTGAAGATGTACTTGTACTGGCATTAGGGTTGTTATTCCAGCCACCTTAAAACAAAAAAAAAGATATATGGAGTATAGTACACAGATATTCACTACATGCTTTAAAAATGTTTTATGCTTAAAAAAAAAACAAACACTAGAACTAGCCACCCCTGAATGATCTTTCCGTATAAATTAAGTTGCATGACATTATCATACAGTTCAGACTGTATCAGTGGTGATAAATTCGGCAAACAGATACAAATACAGGCATTTTTCTATATACTCAAAATGGTTTGTGACACTTCCAGGTACTGTGTATGTCTTAGGGTTAGGGTTAATGTGCATGTCTTCAGAAAACACATTTTACAAAAATAAAAATAATAAGATGTTTTTAACAAACCAAACCGATTGGAAATCATGTGCAACTTAAGTTATATTGAAAAGAAAGAGCAATTCTGCCTCTCCCACTGATGTAAAATTGCTGGGTAGCAGCTAACCTGTAACTACTAACGTTAGGTCTCACTCAAAGCCAGCTAATAACTACAACCACATTCACAATGACTGTAATATAGATAAAAAAATAGTTGTCATAAAATCGTTATTGGTGTCAGTAAAACTATAACTGAACAGCTCGATGGTGGTCTCAGCCTTGATAACTTGCACAGGTAACGTTAGCCGTGATACACAACTATGCTGCACGATTAAGTCGTCTTTCGAAAAGAAAAGCTGCAATTTCAACATGTTCACGCATCCAGAATTATAGCCACATTATTAACGTTTGTAAGAAATCAAACATTTTGTAAATCCGTCAAGATTTCAGCGAGATAAAAGTATTTATGTTCGTGCAGATCACTCACCTTACATCAGGTACCATGGAGTCCGATAGGAAGCTTGCCTGTTTCAAGATGGCCGCCGGTGATGCCGTCGGAGACTGCGCCGTGAGACATCTAGCCTTTCTTATGTATGTCTATGGACGTCCGCACCTGGCGGCCATCTTGTCACAGGCAGCTTGCTCACTCGTAACATTGTGTTTTAATGGTGCATGTACTTTTTAAATAACCATAACTTGCTAAATTTTCTACCGATTTTTAAACAGTCTAGTTTGTTATAAACGTCAGAGATATACTTATGACACTGCATACTTATGAATAATTATAACCATGGACTTCCATATGAAAATAACATTGAACAGAACATAGAGATGCAATGAATATACACACGCCCAAGTAATGAATGAATATATATATATATATATATATATATATATATATATATATATATATATATATATATATATATATATATATATATATATATATATATATATATATATATATACACACACACACACACTTTTATAATGTTAATATTATAATAAAATAATTTGAATTATTATGTTTATTTTAACTTCTTGAGGATTGGGCCATTTACTAGGCTTTTCCCTTGACATTGCACTGCGCCTACTTCAGAGATCACTGTTCCCAGCTATTTTTGCCTACCATCAAATGCCTGACCTCTTTAGAAAACTGAGACCCTGTAGTTTCTTAGGAAACAATCAGAATAATTATGTGAAGTACTTGCACAGAGTTATAGAGGCTAGAATATTGTTTTTCTTTCTGTTGGATAACAAGCATCTCAACTGACCACATTTCAGCTTCTAGGTCTCTTGATATGACTTTAGAAACACAACTGAGCCCAAGCACCAGGTCTTGTAAAGCTGTGTACAAAAGCAGATCAATATAGAATGAAATATGAGTACTTTAGACCATTGATTTGCCAAGGTATGCTCATGCGTTTTGTAAAATGCCCTATCGAAACTCCCCATAGGACTTTTGGTTACCCAAAACATAGACATAGGCTACATAATAAAGGCTTACTGTGTGGTAACCTCTTGGTAACACTCTGAAGTTTCTTGTAGACTATTTGGATTGTATATCAGGGTTCTGATATAGAATTACTACACAAAATATGGAATAATTACACAAAAGTCTATTTATTCATTTGTTGCAGAGGACATATCTACAGCTGACAGGCTTGTAGAGGTGACAATGACAGCTGGGAGGGACTCTGTGTCATCCTGTGCTGTCACATTGCCTCTGCATGGTTTACCAACCCCACACCGGGCCATCAGCTTCCTGAAGATGTACTTGAACTGGCATTAGGGTTGTTATTCCAGCCACCTTAAAACAAAAAAAGATATATGGAGTATAGTACACAGATATTAAATACATGCTTTAAAAATGTTTTATGCTTAAAAAAAACTAGAACTGAACTAGCCACCCCTGAATGATCTTTCTGTATAAATTAAGTTGCATGACATTATCATACAGTTCAGACTGTATCAGTGGTGATAAATTCGGCAAACAGATACAAATACAGGCATTTTCTATATACTCAAAATGGTTTGTGACACTTCCAGGTACTGTGTATGTCTTAGGGTTAGGTTAATGTGCATGTCTTCAGAAAACACATTTTACAAAAAATAAAAATAATAAGATGTTTTTAACAAACCAAACCGATTGGAAATCATGTGCAACTTAAGTTATATTGAAAAGAAAGAGCAATTCTGCCTCTCCCACTGATGTAAAATTGCTGGGTAGCAGCTAAACTGTAACTACTAACGTTAGGTCTCACTCAAAGCCAGCTAATAACTACAACCACATTCACAATGACTGTAATATAGATAAAAAAATTGGTTGTCATAAAATCGTTATTGGTGTCAGTAAAACTATAACTGAACAGCTCGATGGTGGTCTCAGCCTTGATAACTTGCACAGGTAACGTTAGCCGTGATACACAACTATGCTGCACGATTAAGTCGTCTTTCAAAAGAAAAGCTGCAATTTCAACATGTTCACGCATCCAGAATTATAGCCACATTATTAACGTTTGTAAGAAATCAAACATTTTGTAAATCCGTCAAGATTTCAGCGAGATAAAAGTATTTATGTTCGTGCAGATCACTCACCTTACATCAGGTACCATGGAGTCCGATAGGAAGCTTGCCTGTTTCAAGATGGTCGCCGGTGATGCCGTCGGAGACTGCGCCGTGAGACATCTAGCCTTTCTTATGTATGTCTATGATGGTAACACTCCAAGCATAACCTAGATTACTCCTTTGACAGTTTTATTGATAACAACAATGCTAATTAAATGTCTGTTGTCCAAAATATTAACTCTATGTCCACCCTTCTGTGTGCTGTATTTGTTTTGACAAAAAAACAGTAGGGCCATTAACTAACTACTGTGACCAGCAGATGGCAGCAGAGGACTCCTTTTAAATAACGCCACAAATATAAACCACTTGAATGACATACAAACTATAAAAGTAAAAATAAGTAATTTGGGTTGTTTAAACCCCCTTTAAATTAGACAAACTGAATCACGTTTTTGGAAATGATGGGATATATATATATATATATTTTAATAGGTAAAAACAAACAAGTTGTAGGCCTATGGCTTGATTATAAAATGAACTAACACACCATAGCTTTTGACCATTTTTATGACATTTCCATAAGTTTTGATTTTTTGTTTATAAATGTAATTCCCATAAAAAAAAAAAAAGAGATAAAAATCACCATTTTTACCAATAAGTAATATTATTCAAAACAGAGCAGCTTCATAGCAGTGTAACTCAATTTGGAAATAAACTTTTTTGTAAATGAGATCAAATTAAAATGGATGTAACAGTTCTTTGGGTAGCTATCAGAATTGTTCAGTTCAGTAAATGTTGTGCTTAAGCAAATATCACTAAACCTCCATAAACCATAGCAATGTTATAAAAAACAATGGCAAAATTACTCTAGAAAATGTGAGAGCATGATAAAGTCGCACAGGAAATGATAAAAAAAAAACTTTCTTATATTTTGTCTTACTTTCTGTTAATATATAATGGAATGAGGCTCACTTTAATCATAATGTGCAGTAACTGCATTATGTTCATTGTTTTATACCACAGTTTCCTATTATCCCCAATATATGGTGCTACAAATGTGACTGACCAACATAATATTAAGATTTGCTTGCTCAAAATAACACTAGATAAACAATTCCAGTAATTTTTAACCCAGCTGCACTGGATACAACTATTTCTAACTGATACCACTGTAACTGAGCCCATGACAACAACAAGCCAGGTCTAATAAAAGATGTGTTTCACGTCTCACATTGTGTAATAGTAATGTAACATAATTACACTAATACTAACCCCAGAAGAGCTTATGTTCCTACCAATCTCCACCTTTTTACATCAATAAACATTCAAATGTGTCTTTCAGGAAACTTGTGAAAGAGAAAAGAGGCCTGGGGCAGCCTCACATTAAAAGACAGGGTCAAGCCATTAAAGTCAAAGTTTTAATGCACACAATAAGAATCCAAATGTGTTTTGTTTATGGACCTTTCCATCTAGATGACTGGTATGTTCTCGCCTTTATGCACACAGGGCCGGCTAATCTTGTCGTCCATCGGCCCCTGTGCATAATGAAAAGGGGCTTATCATGATGCTGGCCTCAGGGTGACGTCGACTTTTCTCCATTTCCGTCCAGAATAAGGTGAACGCCACTTTAAAACACGTGACCGGCAGAAATCTCCCCCAGACCCAAAGGTGCCATCGCCGGCTGAAATGGGAACAATAAGAGAATAGAGAATAAAATGAAGAGTTCAATTGGAAAGCGATTAAAATGAATAGAAGCTTTGACTAGATAAGACACATACCATTTCCTCATCTATTTAACATTCATTGAATTGAATAATCCGCTCTTATTATCGTAAATAGTCTGCATATTTACCCTCAATATGCTAATTTATGTTTGCTGCAAGCGCTCTGCGGCTTAATAATTTTTTCATCAATATATGCATATCTCTGTCTCACTCCTATAGCTGTTTCTAAAGAGAAGGGCCAGATGAACTCAGTTATATAGCGCACATTGTCTCTGTAACTTTTCCATTCATTTTTTGCACTTTGCCCAAGGCCAAGCCAGTTACATTTCAATAAAAGATTCATTGTAAAGTCATTATCCCAAACTAGGCCCCGATAATTGGCTGTCATTTTGCATAGTGGTAGCACTCTGGCTCCAGGGCAAATGACTGCGGTCTTATCTCTCACTTTTAAGGAAAAATAATGGACAATTTATCATTAATCTTTTCGAGGAAATAATAACAAGTTAAATGTCATTGAATGTGTCGTGCCTTACAAATAAAAAGGTGTCGCTCTGGGCCTCACTCACTGACCCATCCACCTTCACACAAACAGGATGAAGGCTGGTCTGACCATGAAACATTAGCGTGAGTCCACCATTTGGAATAAAAATATGTGCAATATGTTTAAGTTAATACGTTTGTTTTGTGACCTTATCATGTGAAGCATGATTTATTTTTTCAACATTGAGCTGATCTTCTAAGTTAAAGGTGCAGCGTGTGAAATGTTGGAGTAACATTTGACCAAATTTAAAAACTTGTGAATAATCACATTAAAATACCACTATTTGCATTTGATTATATTGTTATCTTGACAAAAAAAGTGGACAAACTGAAACCTGCTGAAGGAAAATTGCATTTGTGTTCAATTTTAAGCATATATTTTTGAATGAAGATTTAAAAACGAACTTTTTTCAAATTCTAATCATAAAAAAAATCACTATTAGACTTTTTTACACGGGGTTTGTTCATGGACAACAGCAACAGCAGTCCCTCCAGGGCCCCATAGCTGTTCACATGCAAAAAAGGTACCAAACATATATACACCCTGCCCAGTGTTTGTTTTATATAAGAAAGCAGAACTTGTCAATATTAACATAATTTAGCAGCTACCTCGACAGAAATTGTCTATACACAGGAACTTAGTTCATTTGACCTTCTCTGATACTAAATTACTTACTGCAGTGTGTGTTTCTGCTTTACTCTTTTCAATACAGCACAGATTGAAAATATTTCATTGTAAAAAAAGTCAGTAAAAATAAAACAAACTGCAAATGATGCTCTGTTAAAATCGAGAGGCACAAATATGGACTCCTTTGAAACAAGTCATTGATAAATCATCTGAGATTTGAAGTTCTCTTACTTGTTTTTGCAAAAATACTATTGAGCCATCTCAAAATAAATGACAATATATGCAGCCCATTGAAATAAAGACCGTCTGTAACAGTGTCTCTGTCTATAACAGGCCTAACTAAAGCTACAAATGTCTTTTTCTGTGAGCAGCAGCAGGTCCTGTCCATTGCAGGCCTCATCAGTAAACAGCCTGAGATAATGGCAGAGTGAAAAGGTTGAGATGAGCGGAGGACGACACTCATTCCCATTCGTTTATGGGATTAGGATCAGGCCCAGTGGCTCGTTTGGCATTCAGAGGCAACTGTGGCCTAAAAAGAGGCTGTTTGAACAAGGATCAATTATCAATCAGTCTATGAGCGAGCAGGGAGCTGCACCAAAGCTTTACAAGTCGTGTTGACAAATAACATCAGAGATCTGGTCAATGAATGCACACAGACAAACGCCTTTGGCTTTGACACTGGCCACTGCTCTCATTCAGATTCAGGGTCCATATGAGCAGATTACAGCTCTGTTTACGTGACTCAGATTCATCATTCCTCAATACAACTGTCATTTCAGACACATTAAGCTCCTGACTGGCAATTATGTCCTTGTAATGTTCCAGGTTACATTCACTTTGTCAATAAGTCACTTTTAACTGTATCATTTTAAAGGATATGTCTTTTAAACATATTCAACATAACAGTAAGGCAAGACACTGTAATGCAAAGAGACATTAGCCTTTATTAGATAGTGGCAGTAAGTGATTAACAAGGAGTGAGAGAGAAGGCAATGGCATATAGGAAATTAACTGGGGATCAAACTCCGGGCAACTTTATATGGTGCTTGCTCTATAGGTCAGTTATTGATTGCAGAAAACATCATCCAATCAATAAAGGGACATTCATTCAAAGTTTTTTTTTATGTCAGCGATATAATCATTGAAAGTCATTTCAGGTCTTTACACCTGACACTTTACCATTTAACCATCACTGGTTATACACTGCACAACCTGGACTTTCTGCACTGTACAGCATCTGCACTAACTTGTGTATACTTCAAATACACACCTATTTTCCCTCTCTCTGGTAGCATACTGTATTTATCTTAAAAATACTTTGTCTGCTACATGTGCCAAAAGAAATTCCTTGTCACTTTCCATGACAATAAATCTGTTTAAGATTGAAATTAGACACGTACAACAATCCTAAACATATACACTTTGATATGTAAACTTACAATAGATGCATCAAGCCTTAAATGTTTGCAGACTGAGTTTATGGATTTCCATGAGTTGTGCAAGACCGTATAATGTAATGTATTGCCTCAGTGGTCATTCTGTGGTGTTCTCTATATGAAACTGATGAATGTTGGAAAGGCATGTTTTAAACTGTATTCTATTTAGTATATGCCATATACTGAATAGAGAATAGGATTTCTAATATAATAAGAAGATGCTTTAAAGGTGCATTAGGCCTACACTGTCTGAACTAGATGAATCTGGAGTTCACATCCATATTAAATGCCATCGTCTTTTTCAATAATCGGCCTGTGTTTTCCCCTTAAGCCTGTGGCCATTGCTTCAATAATTAAACGAGTTTTTCTCACCAATGTGGTCACATCCAAATGTAAAAAGTAAGCACACGTCGTCATGAATATGATCAACGGTGTCTACATTGTGTCACTGTGAATAACTGCAACAGATGAGGATTACTTTGTCACAAATGCCGCTGTTTGTTGATGCTAATGTTGGTCTTTATAAAGTGATGAGAGAATGAGATGCTGCTGAATGAATATATAAAAGGATTTGACCTTGTTCCTCTCGTGTCGTGTTGTGTTTTATTGCAGCGTGAATGGCTGCGGTCAATGTGTGTGGTCAGTGTCAGTTTGAGGGCAGGTTGAAGGTTACAGAGGGCTTCGAAAAGCAAACAGTGCCCGGTAATCCTGACCTTCCTCTCTCCACAGCAGCAGCAGCAGAGAGTTGACCGTGACAGTTAAGAAGCAGCGTGAGACTGTGAGCACGTCTGGACGTCCCAAAGTTCAAACCGGGATGACTCCAATCAGCCAAAACATTAGGACAAGAGAAGGTGAAGTAAAAACATTGATTAACTTGAGTAACTTAAGTCTGTATTCAATTAAAAGTTTAATTGAGTACAACAGATTTCAGGGCCATGTAAAATTTTTATTGTTTTTTTATGTCCGCTGCTACAGTAACGTTTCCCAAAGCAGCGCGAAAAGGGGACTAAAACTCGCACTGCAGTAAATAAAGTACTTGCAGTAATGCAAGTGAACATAAAATTAGTATGAGTATTGAGTACATACATAAGGTTCCAATGCTAGTAAGTAACAAGTATCATGTTGTATTTATGACCCACTTCTGGGACCATCTTATGGTTGTGATTTAACAAACTCACTTTAAAAGACTAAAAAAATAAAATGTCTCTAACCACAATTTTAAAACTGGCTAAAAACATTTAAAACGCCTGCCCTTCACTTGGTTGCCATGATGTGAAAGTAAGGAGTGAAAAGTAGTGTGACGTGATGAACAAAGCAGACACTCTAAAAAAATTCAGGCTTTGTAAGGGACTAAGATTTAGTTTTTTGTTTTTTTAATGATTTGAATGATGCAAAACCTTTGAGAGTGTACAACAGATGCCAGTGTATTGCATTACAGAGGCTCCAGAAAAGGCTTTCTGTCTCTGTTTGTTCACATTTTACACTTCATTTTACCTTCAAATGGACTTGTGAGCGAGTGGAGCACTTGGCCACAGTCATCCTCAATTTATGATTAAACTGGACACATTTGTCCTTAAAACAGAATATAATTAGAAAATGAATTACTTGGCTTATTTGCTTTGAGTAGTCAATAATATTTTGACATTTTTAGGACATAATCTATAGTTCTGTCCTAAAAACTGTCTTGTACTTTATCCTGCGACAGCTTCCTTGTGTATAGCTTTTAAGAGAGTATTGTGCCGCCTCAGTGCTTCACCATTTGATCTAAACACTTCCACAGAGAATATCTCATACATAATAATGTGTAATAGACCGGTGGTGCATCCCGAGGACCATCACAGCGCTGCTCTTCCCTCGCAACCTGCAGGGGGTCAACGAGAGCAGCTTACAAATCCCGACTTTATAAAAACGAAGGTCCTCATGGGAATTAGCCCTACCCGGACAACCCCAGACAGTAAATTACAGGGGGCTTACATGACTCTGGAGCTCCCTGGGGACATCAAACAGGCCTGCGTTAAACTCGCTCCACTCACTCCACTTACATCTGCTTTTGCTCTTTTGTTCCGCTGCGTTAGTTCAGGAAAAAGTAAAAAAATAGATGAGCGATTTACAGAGCCCAAACCATGTGCTGCTGTTAATAGGACTTGTAAAAATGGGATTTAACTTAACATTTAAAATACAGAACAACATAAATGTGCATTTAGATGTGTTGGACCAGTTAATATTTACACACTTGTTAAGAAATGTACAGGTTTGATTCAGACGTCCACATTTGGTTGCTGCTTGAACAAATGCTCTTATGCTGTATAAATAAAAAACAGAATACAACAAACAAATACTTTCTAAGTTTTAGAAGACTAGTGGGTGTTTATAAAATGGCTCCATCATACCAAACATAACACAAAGCCTGTCTCATTGCTCCTGTCTGCTTCTCCAAACTGGAAGTCCTGTCTATTATCTAATGTAAGAAATACAACTTGGCCTAAGTATCTAGATCAACTTTTACAAAATACTGTCTTTACTGGAGGTGATTGTAGTCCATTATAGTGTTGACCGGCAGTGTTTCTTATGATGGTAGATCTATAGGACAAAATGGAAAGATAGCCTTAATACACACATTTCTGAAAAAGCATTGGGGTGCATAAGTGGCTCCTTTTTACATCACTTTATTTTTTTGTTTCCTGTCTGTCCTTGTATCTGTCTTATTAGTTTAAGTTAAAAAAACATAACCTTTCATTCATGTGCACTTAAGTGAGAGGGTATTTAGATTTTAAGAGGATTCTTTCCTGTTTAATCGCCCTTTAATGAAGTGTGAAGTACGGTGGTCTATTGGAGCCAAGTCTGACATGAGCTCAAGTGGTATTCTCCGTAAAATGTCAATATATCCCAGCTCAGTGATTCCTCCATGGTTTGAAGTCACGCTCACAAAGGATTGTGGAAGTCTGGCCTGCCGAGACAGGAGACAATGGGCTTTATATGTGAGTGTGTTCTCAGGTCTTCATTGGAAGGAGCCCCGCTGGGAGCAGATTAGCTCCTTCATGGGGGATGTGACGCCCAGAGAGGAAGTATCAGAGCAGGACAAACACAAGGACAAATCATCTGGCAGCTACTTAATATTCAACACAAACAGCCGACCGCAGGAGGGAGCTCCCTTTCAGCCAGAGTCTGTTACTTGGAGCCTGACGAGATGTCTCTGTCCGGCTCTGATGTCTTTGTTAGTGAGTTTGATGATGCACGGATCCACTTTTGGTCTGGATTTGTCATAAAGTTTTATGCATTGATATATTTTATTTATTGATGTATACACTTAAAATAGACTGTATTTAACTCGTGAGCCTGAAATGCGGATTTTTGCATCTTTATTGGGCAGCATTAAGTGAAAAGGGACACTGTTGAAAAGTAGATGAACACATAATGTGTGACTATTGAGGTTTTCTAATGCTGGTCTAATGCTGAGTCTATGGATTTGGGGTAATTTTATATTTGACGTTAAAGGTTAGACGCAATGTAAAGCATCCACAATGTATATCCTACCATAGCAACCTACTGCTTCACCGCTAGAGGTCACCATAATCTTTACAAAAGCACAACCATCCCCTTCTTCCACTTTTTGTAAACACGCACTGTTAAATCAAGAACTAAGACGTGTCCAGTGAAAACATGTATAGACACATGCTTAGTTATGAAATAATAGCTGATATATTTTGTTGCACAGATGCGACATGAGTTCAATAAGACACGCATCATGAGACATTTTCTCCTCCTGATAGTGAAGACCGGCTCTTTTGCGGAATGATTGACACCCGCTGAACTCTTTCCCACAATGCCCCTGCCGCAGTTTAGCGGATAATTAAAATATAAACCGGACAAAGAGCGGTAAGTCCGCGGTTAAGCGTCACAAAGGAACAGAGCACGTCCCCAGAGCCGTGAAACCGACACCGCATTAAGCACACCACAAAGACAAACAGAGCTCCCCGCCAGCTGTTCAGCTCCAGAGTGGACCGCGCAAAGGCCTGAGTCCGCGGCACTCAGGCCGCCTTCAGGGGCTGTGGGAAACACCTAAGTCAGTGTTCTATAAAAGTTGTTATTTGTAAACACTTTTATAATCTAACCTATATTATGTCAGTAAGTTAATACTTGTGGCATGTATGAACGTAGCTGACTGAAAAGTAACAGGTACAGTTTTTAATGGTGGATATTAAAAGCACAGGCGTCTATGCAAACTTTTCAGTGAAATAAATAACCCTGGTCAAACCGTCCATTCCTTTAAATAGTGAACATTAACTGGCGAACAAACCTAAGTTTATAGACTACTGCCTATTTGAGTAAACATTATCCACTACTCATTTAGATTTGCTAGCCTCTATTTTTTTCTGTCAACTGAAAAATAAGTGACCAACCAAAACCATCCCAGCAGCTCATTTTACAATGAATAGACTATATTA
The DNA here is from genome assembly GCA_024349245.1 of Neodontobutis hainanensis. Classification (NCBI taxonomy): domain Eukaryota; kingdom Metazoa; phylum Chordata; class Actinopteri; order Gobiiformes; family Odontobutidae; genus Neodontobutis; species Neodontobutis hainanensis. The sequence goes on along the minus strand of JALDNG010000006.1, from coordinate 138,814 downwards.
GAAAATATTTGAAATTATTCTAAAGGACCATAAATGTGGGATGAGATGGAACATTAATTTACTTTTAAATAGACATTTCTGCAAATTGTGTGTGTTTAGGTTAAGTTATAATATATGTACCTAAAATAAATTTGGATAGGAACAATTGGAACATCGCTGTAGTCTATCTTTGAAAGGCTGTTACAAACAGGAATGTTGGTGAACCTTGATTTAACTCAAGTGACTAAACAATGCTACTTTGCACTAGCCTACAGACATTTGCCACCAAAAATTCCCATTTGGAAGTTTCAGTTTTTCTGTGGAGCACCTGAACGCAGCAGTGAGTTGCGGTAGATTTGGCGGTGAGCTTCAACTCCAGTATAAAGCACTAGTCACACTGCAGACCACAAACAAACCACACATGTTGCATCTTTTATCATCTGCTGCCACTGGTTGTTACAAGACTGTTACCATGGCAACATGAGTGTCAGCTCCCTCACTTTTACCTGAGCCACAGCACCTGGACAATTTCCTTTAAGGATCAATAAAGTATTCAGAGTTTAAAATAGGTTATGTGCAGATTCAAAACATCATGTGCAAATGGTTGTGCAATCTGGCAAATAATAATAGAATATCACATTTTTAAAATATTTTATTTATTCTGATAACATGATGATCTCCTGAATGTTGATATGGCCTAGTGATGTCCATAGCCAATTCCCAAATCAAACTTATTTAGGGAAGTAAGGGAGATTCTAACACATTTGTCAGCCTTAAAAGATCCTTTTCAGTTGCACTTTTGAAAAGGTTTTAGTAAAGCGTTGTCCTTGTTATATTTAGTTTAAAATTGTCATCTCAGTTACGTCACACTGCCAGTAGTTAAGCTCCTGGTGTTTGTGAATTTAGCTTTAGTGGTGAGCTGCAGCTGTCAGTGGAGCAGATAATATTGGTAAAACTGGTGTTAATGGGCTTTGTGTAAGACTAAATATTTAGGCTGAATGGAGGAGATCAGGTATCTGCAGAGTCTGGGGTCTCATTATGAGATTTATGTGAACGGGGGCAACTGGATGAATTAACCACAGGAGAAAATTGCAAAGACAAACTTTTGCCAGGTTTATAATTGTGAGAAATGAACAATACTAACTTGAATTCTGCATTCAAACAAGGCAAAACTAGTAATAACTATAGACTCCATTGTTCATTGAATACATTAAGCTAATGCCACAACTATTAATCAATGACTAGACTTTAAAGGAATCCTGTAATTTGTTGGTTTCAGAATGTCCTAATTAGTTTATTGGGGTACATTAAAAATAAAGCCCCTAGCTTAGTCAGTAGAGTGCATGCCAAATACGCAGGGAGACCTGGGTTCAAATCTGGCACCACGGGTCACTTCACCCCCCCCCCCCCCCCCTCTCACTCTGCTTCCTGCTGCTGTCTATCAAATCAAAATCTTAAAATAAATAAAGCACACCCCATTGATGTTATGCATTATTTACAACATGTAAAATTATACTATTATAATATTATAAAGTAAGTTCATTTTATTTAGGTCTTCTGAGATCAATATTATGTTTACATGTAAACATAAACCACAGGAAATAAAAAGTCTAAGGGGTACTCAAGCATCTATAACAATATATTTATAAAAACATACACTTGCAAATTGATATTGAAACCCGTTAACTGCCTGTTATGTTTCTCCAATAATAATGTGATAGATAATTATTTGAGTATCACCTGCTGGAGACATATTTGTGTTGTGAAGTTTACAGGCAGTGGCAGCTGTGGGTCGCTCTGAGTGTCATGTCCGGGACAGGAGTGTGGCATTTCATTATGTTCATCAGGGGTGAGAAACGGAGCCCTGATTAGATATTTAATTACCCAGTTTAAACTCTAAGTAGGCCATTTGCACTGTGGTGCTGGAACAGGACCCAACTCTGGCCGGGTCTATCTGTTTCGGGTGGATCCTCTGAAAGCTGCAGCTGCTTTGCCTTATTGTCTGCGAGTGTGTGTGTCCATCTTACACCAGGATTAGTCTCGGTTATGTAACAGCTGTCGGTGTCGGGCTCTGATATGAATCTGTGAGCCTGTTGAGGAGGTGATTGACAGCTCCAAACTCAGAATAGATCAGGAATATCTATGGCATCTCTCTTTGAAGAACCCATAAGCTCGGAGTTGATCTCTTCTGCAGACATTTCTCTGTCCTCTCCCTGATTGGCGGGAATAATAACTTAATTAGACAGATTAGTTTGTGAAAAAAATATTGCTAAACATTTCAGCCCCTCGTTTAGAGCCTGTTAGATGCCTTTATGGATCTCAAATAGGGGTTGTCTCTTTTTTGTGATTAGTGGACTGCCAGGGTTGTGTGCGACTGTGTTTTAGAAACAGCCTTGGTTTGACTGTTCTTGTTGGGAAGTAAGAAAAATAAACTGTGAATTAATTATCTTTAGTGTATTAAAAACGTCTGTGTTAAGTTTGAACAAGCAAATTCTGAAGGCATCTTTTTTGAGATACTGTATGCACAAAGACCCATTAACAGGTTTAAACATTGCTTATATTAAACAAATGCAAGAAAGTAGAAAATACCTTGATGACAATGAGTTGCAAAATTGACCAAAACTGACAGTTATCATATCGTATGCTTAACTATATTATACACAATGGGCCATGAAGCAAAGTTTATTACTACTGTTGTACAGAAATAAATCTGGTTTTAAACATGAAAAACAAGCTGGTTACATTTTTAGACAAATTAACATAGCTTTGCTGTATATGCAGTTTAATATACTTGCTAACTGATCTCTGATTGTCTTATCTTATCTTTGATTAAATGTATTTATTTTGCAGTAATTTTACTTTTGTATTCTAATCCTGTTAGATGTAATCCATTACTTTCCAGACCTATTTAAGCAGTTCCTCAAATGAAGCTCACCTTCCTAAACTTGACATTCCTGTGGCGATCAACAGAGGGCGCTGTAGGCTTCAGTTACTGCTCACAATCAATGCCATCTCCACACACACTTCCTTTGCAAAAGACAGCCAGCCCCTGTGTGTAAGTTAATAGGGGTCCACCAAAGAGTGAGTGAAAGATATCAAAAGACATAAAAAGACAAGCATTTTTAGCGGTTATCAGATTTCCGAGTGTCCATTAAAATGCCAAATGGTGTGGGTAACCTCCAGCACGCCTTTATAGAGCAGGTAAGGTGTTTCAGACACTCCTGCATGCTCTCAGTGCTTTGATTTGCATGGATAGAGCTCAAGGATTTTTATGTTGTAATCCACATCACTCTGAGGTCAGATGGTTTTGAATATTGTGTTTTGTTTGCACTTACAATTTACAAAAGACAGACTACTAAATGAAGGTAGAGATTTCTGGGGAAAATCCATTTTACATTTTCATAACCCTGCATATTGTAGCTATTGTACATAAAATGAAACATGTACTCTTTCATACTCTTAGTCATTTAAACTCATTAGGGAGACTGACAGGCAACATCTATCAGCCAATCACTGCCAAGTAGAGATAGATTAGATAAATATCTACTCCACAGACTCAGTCCCAAAAAAAATCAACACCTCTGGAAATATATTATGATTCCACATTCCACACAATGTTGCATAAAGTTTAAGGATATTTCTTAACTAAATGTGTGAATTCCTCATCTGACCTATTTCCACAGAGTTCATTCAAGACAACAGCATGTCCCTGCAGAGCTACCGTAGGGACAGAAAGACGGAATGTTCAATTATCTTTGCTATAGGGGTCACGGGGGCTGGAGCCTATCCCAGCAGCATTGGGGCTGAGGATGGGGTACTGGACAATGGCCAGTTAGTCACAGGGCAGTCTGATACTGATAGACAACCATTAACTATCTCACTCATTCACTTTGGGTGGAGTGAAGTGTGGAATTTAATCACAATAAAAAACATTCCCAAGTGTCATGGCAGTAAAGGTAATGGAAAAACATTTAAAGGCAGCATGACAGAAATTTCTCCGTCTTGAAAGCTACACAACTAGGTTAGGAATTACATTTAAAAAGCTTCCATTATTGAAAAGTGTTGTGCTATGTACAACTATGATGCCTGCTGCTTTTACTGCATGTATTCTCAAATGTCTGGACTCTTACCAACCAGACCTGCTCATTCAATCTGGCAGAATCGTAGCATTTTTCAGCCAAAAGTTACTTTGGCGACTAAAATATGAAGTACAGACTGTACTATTTGTCAAAACTATTTTCTCCACATTTATAGCTGTTCCAAAACTAATTTATTCTCAAATCTCATTAGTGGGTCCTCTAAAATTAACTGCACATAAAGCCTTATGGCAGGTTTCCTGATATCAGAAATAATTTGGCCTCAAAGAATTTTCAGCAGGTGATAAACTGTGTTGGGAGTCAAACAGCATACATATTATTTGACCAATAACAAATACAGAGAAAAGTCTGCATTGGTTTATTGAACATCCCTTTAGAAGGTGAAGCAAAACATAATATAAAGGATGACTGCATTATATTTAGAAGTGTATAGAGAGAAATATAGGGTTGTATAATCTATTCCTTCTCCCAAAAATCATACCCCCCATTTTCTCACTTCAGAGTTACTCAGACTTGACCGAAGTGTAAAATGGGCTCATGTCAAAATACTTCTCAAGAAATACATTTAGAGTATAAAAGTTTCACCTTCTCAGTAACATAAGGACAATGAAAGATAAAAGCAATGTGGGTGTCACTTCCATTAACATTTATTTCAAGCGATTTAGCTTCAAAAATGATTTAAATAGTTCCGAACACCTACTTCGAAGAGTAATGATGTGATCTTAATCTAGGAACAAGACAATAATCTGTTCACACTTTATAATGATATACAGTATTTTTACACAAATTGACACTAGTTAAAGCTTACCGTGGCACTGGATGGATTGGAGGTGGCAGGTGAACATTTTGTGCTAGGCACTGATGTTAGAAACAGGATTTCAGCAATTTTGTCATGGGCTATACTCCCCAAAACTGCAACTGTCCTGTGAGATGAGAAAAGTTTAACCCACAGGGAAAGCCCTTAATAACTTCTAAGGTTAAACCTCTTTGAGACACTATCAGAGGTCTAGTCCAACCATCAGTGGATCAGTTTCAGTGATCTGTTTAAACTCACAAACATAATAAATATTCATTCATTCATTCATTCACTTTCTACAGCTTAGGCCCGTTAAGGGTCGCGGGTGACTGGAGCCTATCCCAGCAGCTTTCGGCCATAGGCGGGGATAAAAAATATTACATGAATCTTTCGCACAAATTAGTATTGACAGTAAATGGGGGATTGACTCTGGCACATGTTACAATATTAATGTAGCGGCACTCGTTTGTTTGTTATAGAAAACACAATTTATATGTGTGTACTTTGCTTCAAATGTGACGTCAAAATTTACACTCACCATTATATAACATGACAAGATGACCTATAAATCCTCCCGAATACTGACAATAAGCAAACTATATAAATATTAATCAGAGATATACTGTTAAGCAGAAGGTTTCCACGAGTCCTGAGTCAAGTACAGTTGTCCTCATAAATTTACAGAATTTGTAATTTTTTTTGCCAATTTTCAGAAAATATGAATGAGAACACAAAAACTTTTCTTTCATTATTAGTTAGTGATTGTCAACTTTTTTATTGACAACTTTGTTTTACTCTTTTTTAAATCATAATAAAAACAACCCTGGTGATTTTGGTCTGATAACATGCACACATGCTGACAAAAGCAGGTTTGAATGGCTACTAAAGGTAACCATCCTCACCTGTGAGCTGATCTTTTTTTTTTTTTATTTGCTAAAGGTGATATCAGTCAAAGTAAATTTGAGTGGCTTTGTCCAATTAGGTCCACTAATATGGATTTGGGCTTTGAAAACAGGGCTATGCAAAGATAAATTACAAGCCGTAGTTCATTGATTTCCTTTTTCTGTTTTAAAAAAATGAACTCTCCAATTCTCTAATTAAGAAGTGGACAAAGAAAAGGTCAAGTTGACCAGCAAAAAATTCAGCCACAACTGTAAGGAATATTGTTCGGGATGCAAAGAAAAGCCCACAAATAACTTCAGCTGAAATACAGGACTCTATGAGAAAAGTGGTGTGGCTGTTTCCAGATGCACAATAAGGAGGCACAAGAATAATAGACTGCATGCTTGAGTCGCCAGAAGAAAGCCATTACTACGCAAATGCCACAATGCATCCCGCTTACAATACACCAAACAGCACAGAGACAAGCCTCAAAACTTCTGGAACAAGGTAATTTGGAATGATGAGACACAAAATTTTACTTTTTTTAAAATGTTACATTTGGAGAGGAGTCAACAAGGCCTATGATGAAAGGTACCCCATTCCTACTGTGAAACATGGAGGTGGATTGCTGATATTTTGAGGATGTGTGAGCCACAAAGACACAGGAAACTTGGTCAAAATTGATAGCAAGATGAAGACAGCTCAAGAATTTACTGGAACTGGAGGCATTTCTGCCCTAGAAGAATGGGCAGCTTTGCCTTCTGAGAAAATAAAGAGCCTCATCTATTACCATAAAAGACCTCAAGCTGTCATTGATGTTAAAGAGGGCAATACACGGTATTAAAAAATGGGGTATGTAAACTTTTGATCAGGGTCATTTGGGTAGTTTCTGATGTCGTTATGATTTAAAAAAAGACTAAACACAATTGTTTGACAGTAAATGGCTTCACCTAACCACTAACTATGAGCGGAAAAAAAGTTTTTGGGATAACATTTATATTCTCTGAAAAATGGCCATGTGGGCACAACTTTAAACACTAGAAAACACTTGAGACGTTGATCACCTCATGTCAACACTACAAAAGTTTCAGCAGCAGAGTAAACTGGCCCATTTTTCACATCTGTCAGTTCCAGGCAGATATAACCCTCACGCCTCAGACATCGGAGACCGCCTGCAGCACAAGGTCATCTAGGTTCAGCAGAATAAAGTCAGCAGGGAAAGAGTTCTTCTTGACACAATGACAGAGGCAGCACAGGGGACCAAAACAAAACTGTGAGGCCACAGGCTAAATATCCAAGGTACTAAACCAGAGAACAAGAGATAAAATAAAATAGAAAATAAACAGAGAGTCGGAAAACAGCTTTACAGACAACGTGAGCACTAACAAGTACACTAACGCAATTATATGTTTGGAAACATGGCAGCAGCAGGCTGTTAGCTAGCTAGCTAGCACCAGCACACTAATAAACACTAAATGCTAGTTTAATTACCATGGTAACAGTAGCTCACGTTGGCCTAAATTAACAGGTAATAAAATGTTAAGGTTTGTGCAAAATATTGTACTTCAGGACGTTTAGAGATAATATTCATTTTAAAATATAAAACAAGACTGATACAATAAATTAGACCAATAAAGCCAAACAAGAGTTTTCCAGCATGAGCTTTAGAAGTCGTATGTAAGATACGGTATGAAGATATGCAAGTTATATGAGGTAATCTTTCTAGTTACTTTATTGTATACGTAGCTACTTAGAGGCATTACTGATAAAAAGTTTTGACCAGAAAATATACCACATAGTAATTAGCTGGGGGCATATTAATTTACCCAGAGTTCCAAGCAAATTGCCTAAATGCTTTCTGACTACGCTAGCAACTGTCAATGCCAAGCGCGATTTCTTTTAAGTCAAAGGAATCTTTTAGAGGTAGCCATTTTATCTCATTGTGATTTTTGCACTTTCTCATGAGGCGTTGGCTACCGTTTATCAGGCTGAAAACATTCCGTTGGCTGAAATAGGCACATTCCTCCACAGTCTGGTATTGTAGTAGGTTACATCCAGCCATGTGCTAGAGCGCTGCTGAACTTCCTTGTCCTGCAGAAGGGGGGTAAAGGCGTGACGTCGCTGCCCGCAGAGAGGCCCGTACAGCAGGGCGAGAGAGGCAGGGACGAGCGGGGACGGACGCTGCTGCCACCGCTGCGGCAGAAACACACAGCGAGGGCACAAAACAGCCGGCAACCGCGGAAACTTCCCAGAGAGACGACGGCCATAATGCGGCACCGCCCGCCGACCCCGGAGCTGATGTGACTGCGAGAACCAGGGAGGAAGCGGCGGACGGCAGCACCACCTCTCCCGGCGCAGACAGGCGGGCAGGTCAGTCAGTCTGTCTGTCTGGAGGTGGACATGTCTTTGCTAAACCCGGACGAGGACCAAAAATGGTTACCTACACATGTTCAGGTGACGGTGCTCAAAGGCAGAGGACTACGGGGCAAGGGCAAGAACGGCACCAGCGATGTGTACACTATCATCCAGCTGGGGAAGGAGAAATACTCGACTTGTGTGGTGGAGAAGACAACCGAGCCGGAGTGGAGAGAGGAGTGCACGTTTGAACTGCAGCCAGGCGCGTTCGAGAGCAGCGGGAGCAACGAGCTGGTCCTCACCGTTATGCACCGTGCACTGATAGGGTTGGACGTGTTCCTGGGACAGGCAGTGATCCCTCTGGGCAAGGTGTTTACTGAGAGCAGAGGCGTGAAAAATGAGTAAGTTCACCTGGCTGTATGTTTTTGTAAGTGTACTTTGTGGCTAGGGGCTGCATACACATGCTGTCTCATCCATTGTTTTGTCCCAACGAAATCATCTGTTCTGTTCTGCCTGTTTTGCTCTGGGACATAAACACAGCTGTCAAATCTCTGGTGCTGCATCAGGGGCCTGCAGACACACCCTCCCTCCCTCCTCCCATAAACTAACTAACTGAGAACATCACATGTCAGACTAAAGCACTTAGTTTAAACTAACTAACTAAACCCTCTAGAAACTTCCATCACTAGTGGTGCCCACATGAGCTGTAGTAGCCTGCTGTGTTTGTTTTTCTAATAGCTGAGATGTGAAGTAGATGAGTGGGGATTACAGCTCTGTCCCAATTCCAAGGATTATCTAACAGTTTTATGATTGAAAAGCTCTAAAGTATTTTTAGCAGAACATGTTGTTCTTCAGCCTCTTACAGCAGACCACACGCTCAATGTAAAGATGTGCAACTTTTTATCTTGAAGGGTCACCTGCTGTGGATTTTCTAGAATTTATGCTTCTTCTACTTTATCATTTGATTTGTTTGTTGATTATGCACATTTTACAAGGTTGACACACCCTACAGACTAATCGATTTGGTTTTGTGTGATTCCCAGCAACATGTTTACATAACAAACAAGTTCTATTGCAGTTCTAAATTTTAGTTTTTAAGTATTTATGTATTCGGTTTTGTCCACTGCCAGTTTGACAAATAGTTGGTAATAAAGACAAAGTTGATCTATTTTGTGAAAGCTTAAGTAACGTGGTAAAATTGTTCTGATAAATTGAACACATAAAAGAGTTTTGTATAGTTTTTAGTTTCAAATTTGTTTTGCATAGTTGTGACAGGCAGATAAAGGGATTATTAGGGACAACCTGTATCTTCATAGGCAATAATAGAGATGAGACGATATGAGATTATTTTTACTGGCTGAGCAGTGTATTTTTCATACACTGCTCAGCCAGTAAAAATAATAATAAATCACACACACTAATATTTTGTTGTCTTTTTGTTAGCTTTCATTACTTTCCAGATTGTCAGCTGACCTCATTCTTTGTGCACATAATGTTGCTGAACCTAGACCTGGTCAACTTGGCACTAGGCATGATGGGCGCATTACTTCATCCGCCTCTTTTCTTACCCTGATGATACCCATCGATCTTGAACAGGGACTACAGGACCTTCTTCCACTGCTCCAGAGTCCAATCTTTATGGTCTCGAGCAAACTGATGCCTTTTTCCCAAATGGTTTTCTTAAAGGCTACACAAAACGTCTCAATCCCTTGAGTTCCTTTACTTTTACACATAGCTGTGAGTTCTACTGTTATTATTTTTTTACAATTTAATTTCACCAAACGTTTCAGTCAATCACAATTTATTCAAGGAGATTTTTTTTCTGACCAAATTTCCCTTGAAGATAGTAGTTCCCTACTGTCTTTCCAGTTGCATTGGACAGTTCTTAACCCAATTTTTAAAACAGATTAACATCTTTGCCACAACCACAGGATGTTTCTTCCCACATGCTTGTTTAAGAAATGAGAAAGTACTCACAGCATCAGTTAGGGTTAAGTAACTTTGTTGCCAGCTGAAACAAAATCACCCATGCAGTAATTTTCCAAGTTAAATCCAGGTGGTAATTTTTTGGGACGGGCAGTGTATCTTGGTATGATGGTTTGATGGTATTGCAGATACAACTTAAAGTGGTTTTAATTTTATGGTAAATTGGACATAGTCAAACTTTGGGTTGTTGCAATAGTTAAATAATGTGTACAATTCTTCCAAAAACAGGAACCTTATCACTTTCTGGTCTTGTTACTTCACAAGGCTAACTCTATGAAATAATGTGTTTTTTCATTGTTTTTGTGCCAATTTGTTGTGGTTGCCTTCTTCTCTGTTTCTATGAAACTCTAACTGATGGAGACATGCTTTGTGCTTCAGATCAAGGTTAAATGTTCCAGAGGGGAGCCCTGTACTTTCCGTCCCAATTTGCATACATCTGTAAACTTCTTATTTTACAAATTATAGAGAAATGCATAACTTGTAACAGTTTGATAATTGAGTACACAATAATGTAGGCTATATTGCCACACTCAATGAGTGCCATTATGAAATTGGCTGGTGTGAATTGGCGGCACCAGCAGTAGCTAAAAGTAGTGGTAGTGTACACTTTTCTATTTCACCATATACAATTCTTTACATGAAATAAACAAATATAGTGGATAGAGTCAAATTTCAGTTTAAATTTTAGTCAAAATGTACTATTTAAAAGCGATAGATGCTGTGCTGTCTGGTTGGAGTGCTACAAAACATTACTATGTGTTATGCACTACTCTAACCCTTTTTGTACCTCTGTCCAATCCTTTGTTTGAAGGATTGCACAGAGGTATGCAGTTTGAGACAAAACATTTTTTTTTCTTAGAATAGTTGAACTCAAATGGCAGCTCTTCTATGATTTGGAGAAAAGGGGTAAGAGGCAAGCTAAAACTTGTTCAGTTTAGCAGTTGCTCTGATAAGAAGAGAGTGAGGGTGCAGCAGCAATGCATTCTTACTGTTGGAAAATGTTTAGTTGAGTTCCTTTCTCTAAACTGTCTGAACTTCAAAGTTGTCAGATTAAGTTGGGCAGAGAAACCTACCACTAATCAATCATTTTTATGCTGTCTAAGATTTCCCAGCCCTGAATGACGGCCGTCCTGTCTCTTTCCACTCTTGCAATTGTGAATATGATCCGAAAGGATGTACCAGGCTGCTCTTATGGCCCCTGTTGGAGCTGGTCACTTGAAGGTTAAGTTGGTCTGCATAGGGGATGTGTCAGCATTTTAGTGTCTTGGTGCATTTTGAATTTCCATGTGACATTCTGTGAATCTATTCTGGTCGGGAGCAGTATTTCCATGAGGCAGACTGTGCATTCAGCGGAGCATGAGCAGGAATATAAGGTAAAATGGCTTGACTATACACAACAGGCTAGTATACAAAAATAAGTCAAACGCGTTTAGATCAATAAATTCCAGCAACATGCAAACCAATGTTTTCACTTTGCTTTAGACTAGATATATTCATGTGTTGTAGTACTTAAATCGGTCTTGGTATCAGACCTGGTATCAGGTCTTGGATTCATTTTTGCTCGGGTTTATTTGTCCACATCATTCTCAATAATATTATTAATAATAACAATAACAATAATCACCAGACACCAACCCCCCATGAGTCTGGACTTGGTATTAGACCAGACCGTAATATTGAAACTTTGTGACTATTCCCTGGTATCTGTTACAAACTAAAATGCACTGGTTTTGGCTTTTGTTTTGACTTGCTCTTGTTGTAACCTCTATACACTCTGGTCTAACTTTACAGTGTAATCTAATAGAAACAGCAGCTTGATTGTGTCATATATTTTGTTATTTATTTGGAGTTTTTAGGGTCTTCTCAGCTAAATGTTTGTCAGTCAGTCCCAGAGATTAACACTTAACCCAACAGCCTTAAAGTATTGCTTTAGGAGAATGATTATTTGTTGCGATAAACCCTGAAAGAGAGATGAATGATAGAGTGAGGTATTATAATCAATACTCCAATAGCTGTCAGTTTAAAAAAAAACTCGAGGTGATACAAACATATAATCATGATGATGAGTTTTCTAATTTGATGTGGGGAATATTTTTCAAGGTTTTCTATTTTATTTACAGCGTTTTTTTGGACCAAGGTCTCTGCAAGTCTTATTTCTTACTAAACCCCTTGACTTATCTATTTCTAATATTTATACATTCCTGCTAAACATGTTGGAGGTATCACTCCCAGATTTATTACTCCCTGCTGTAAGATTTAGTAATTGTGATGGGGCAGGTGTTTTTTGTTTAGAATGATTTGCACTGAAAGAAGAAAGTCAAAGTTTAGAAATTACTTGGTGATTTTATATGAACCTGTACTTTCTACAGGGGATGTTCTGGGTGAAGCAGCTGCCCTGTTGTGGGCGGGTGCACTGATGCATAAACATAAGCATACAGATGCACTGTCAGATTACTGTAAAGGTGGGCGTTGGGTGATTTCCCCAGTGTTTGTCAGTTCAACGGAGATACATGTAAACAAATTAGGACAAGGCTTGACGTTTGTTGGGATCAGTTTGGAAGTACCACAGTTTGCCCCATCAAGAGGATACTACAGTAATCCTAGAGCTAAACATTCTCCTAAGCCTATGATATTTTTGGTACACAAATTGAGAAAATTAATTACAGTTGTGCTCATATGTACATACCCTGGCAGAATTTGTTAGTAAGGTCAGGAGACAGAGATGGCCAGTCCAGAACCTGTCATGTTGGAACATCAAAGTACGTCCCATGCGCAGCTTCTGGGCCGATGAGTGCAAATTTTCCTCCAGTATTCTCTAGTAACATCCGGCATTCATCTTGCCATTAATTTTGACCAAGTTTCCCGTGCCTTTGTAGCTCACACAGCCCAAAACATCAGTGATCCTCCTCAATGTTTTACAGTAAGAATGGTGTACCTTTCATCTTAGGCCTTGTTGACTCTTCTCCAAATGTAATGTTTATAGTTGTGGTTTCATCACTCTAAATGACTTTGTTACAGACTTTTGAGGCTTGTCTCTGTGCTTTTTGGTGTATTGTTAGTAGGATGCTTTGTTGCGTAGTAATGGCTTTCTCGACCATGTAGCCAATTACATTCTGGATGGGTCAGATGGACCATAACTTCCTAATACGATTCAGAAGGAATGCACCAGATTATCACCATATACTAGACAAGAGGTGAAGAGCAGCTTACATTTTTCCTGGGCCATTTCCAAGATATCACTTTGATCTTCTTGATGTCTGTTGTCAACAATAAAATAAAATTAATTAGACTTGTATTTAAATGACAATTAAAGTTGTCTTTGTATTGTAAGACTTCAAATTAAAATAACTAGAAAATGACTTTACACAGTCTTTAATAGGTTGAAGGAAATCCTAAACACTTTTGTTTTCACAAACATTTAGGACTTGTGTTTTTCCTACTATGCAAAGGATTCCTGTTTCCTTTCGACTAACCTGTGCTGGAGGATGTGCGGTTCCCAGATACAATACTCGGTTGTGTGAAAGGATTTATGGGAAGTCAGTGGCGAGGGTTGGAGCTCATAGCATCCAGATGTGGAATGTGGTTATGGTCTTGTGGACTGTCTGTTACTTCTGTCAAATGCAGGGATCCAGGCCACATCCCCAACATCACCACAGTCCTCCTGAGGTTTACTGGCCTCATTTACTGGTGACACAAAGGGACGTGTCCAGTCACAGCCGACTATAGACAATTTTATTGTCTGGTTCGGACTTTTCTATGTGAGGGTCTTTGGATTGTCACACTACATTGATATAGAAAAAAACAATAATAATAGATTCCACTCTTTGTGACTTTCAATCTCTGAAGGACAAGTCTTCACTGTGATTGATGCTATTGGTGAACTTTGTTTTCTTGCCATAGGCTAAAGTTTTTAAAATAACAGGCCTCTACCTAAGATGAGTGCTTAATGCTTAATGCTCTTATGCTTTAAGACATAATATGCAGGCTTTATATTGAAGTTTTTATTGCTTTTACACCACATCCATCTCATGACAATATAGAATGTGCAATGTCAATAATATCTGTAAACTATCTCTGTTTGAATTTCACCATTTCATTCCTTTGTTTACATGGAAGGGATGTTTTTGAGTGTGTAGCTCTTGGCCAATCACAGCTGACCCAGAAAGGCACTATGTGAGAGGTGGCTAGAAGTCATTCAAAATCCAGCCTATATTATAGAACTTGTATTGAGCTTAATGCACATCTGAACAACAGGCAGTATATTATTGGACACAGCATCACAAGCTAAATTTACCAATAGGTTTGTCTCCAACTATTATTGTAGCTCATTTGTAAAATGGTGGCAATGGTTCACACTTACTTACTAAATGGCAGAGGCTTTAGCAGAAGGATTAGTCAGATATATTGTGTTTAGCTTTGAAACTGAGGTCCTAACTAACTAATGGTAAGATTTAGTATCCAAAGTGACACTTCTCTGCTTTGTGCCTTTTTGTTTTTTTGTTGAACTTTTTGCCACTAGGTCTTAGACAGTAAGTTATTTTATTGAAACTATCTCTACCTCTGAGCAATAGTGTAAAAAAAAAAAAAAAAAGATTACATAAATACTTGGAAATGTACATTGCTACTTTCCTCACATCGATTGCCTTTAGCCAGTTTTATGTCAGTCTCGTTTGTGTGCTTCAGATACCACCCAGCCTCTCACAGCTCCATGGAGACAGCACAGCACAGGAGAAACTAGGCTGATAGCCTACTTGTCTGGTAATTTCAGCTCTCCATTGCCTTGAAGGGTGGTTTCTGGGGATCCACTAACACCACAGAGGACATGTATACTTTGTAAGCCCTGAAAGACTCCCATATCTCAACTGTAGTGGCTTAAGGTATGGAGATGGTGTCATGAGGGAATGGGGTGGAGTGTTGTGATTTCCTGTTTTTGAGCGATGGGGAAGCAGATGCAAGAGTTCTGTTTCGCAGCTCAGGAACAAGATTGTTTACATTAAATCTTGTATATACTATACTCAAATTTCAGCCAAACCATGAAAAAGTTTGAACCATGAAAACCATAAAAAAAGCGATTGTCAAGATTGCTGTTTTGCTTCTCTTGGTTTAGAAAGTACTGAGGTTCTGTGTGGGACGTTGTGTTAGGGAAACTGGGTCCTCTTCAGTAACAGGCTGTTCTCTCTCTGCGTCAGGACGTGGGCTCATATGTAGGCTGCTGGCGCTTTTGTCTGTGTTGCAGTTTCCTTATTTGAACCTGTTCACTTCTCCTTCCATGCATCTTATTCATCTTTTGCATGAACATAAACAAGTGCAAATAAATAAGAGAAAGAGGCCTTGAAAAATGGTTGTGGTTTCATATGGATATTTACAGTATTATTGTCAGTAAACATAACTTTTCTTATGTTGTTCGCAGGACTGTTCCAATACTGCGGGCAATCCAGGCATTGGAGGCCTATTCCACATTTTTGATAGCATCTTTAAAATGTGTGCTTTTTGTTCAAAACTTGACTGGCTTTAAGTAATATAACGATAAAGTTTTTGAGATTGCTTGAGGTTGTCAGTTAAGAGAAATGGTACATCTGATGTCTTAAGACTTATATTGTGAAATATGACTGCTTTTGTAACATTCTCCTAGAAAAAGAATAGCTGTTTTTAACTAGAATATTATTTGATGCCAGAATAATCTTGAATACATTTCTGTTATTTCAGATTGTATTATTGGTTTCTGGTGTGGCTCTGCACTGACTGACTTTTCATAGCTGCCTGTTTGAGGAATGTGAACCCCACCTTGGCTACAGGGTGTAGGCTGCTGTGTCAGGAGAAGGGCCAACACTATTGTTGTGCCGTCAGTGGGAAACATAAGTCCACACCTAATAGGCCTATGAAGTAGAACACACCGTTGTTGTTTTTGGATGCTCCTACACAAGGCACTGAAGTGAAGAAAAAAGGTTTTGCACATGTAGCAGGTGTTAACATCTAACTTTGATTCAGTGACTCAACATGTGACTCTCTGTTTAATACCAGCACCAATGACTTAACTACAATTTACAGCCCTTGTTTAACAGGAGTGCCAATTCTCACCATGTGTCGTAATGTTTTAAATGTTTCAAAATGCTGTCGGCATTTTAGGGTTCCCATGGTTTCTGAAGTCCTTGAAAGTGATTTAATTTTCGATTGTTAATGCTAGGTAAGTTTAGATAAGTGCAAACATTTCTTATAAGTACTTTGCACAGTTTATAACGACAGCAAGGGGCTAGCATTAGTGAATGCCAGTGACTTCACTTCTCTTGTCTGTCAAACTGTTTCATATCTGTTGCTGTTTATGTGAGATCTTGTTTGTGCAGCTCTATAAAAAGCAGCGTTCCTCTCTGAGTGCTGCAGACTCCACATGCTCATTATCTGTCAGAGCTCAATGGAGTTTGATTCAGATTGTTTTCTCTTGCTCTTATATTGGGTGTTGCTGAATTCTTGGTCTTGTGGGCAGTGAAAGGGTGATTACATAACCAGTATGCAGTGCTGCCTTTATTTCATGCATTATCGACAATTCTGCAGTTTGAGTTTTTTGTTAACTGATTTGACATTTATATCTCAAAGTGAGGCTACTTATGCATTTAAGGGCTGCACAATAATGGGTACGGATGAAATATGCAGTATTTATGTGTTGATAATTAGACTTGGAAACATTGTACCTCTCGCTGGCCTTTCTGGTTCAGTTCAAATGGTCTTTTCTAATTGGTGCAATTTGTACGTTTGTTTACACGACAGGGCATTACTTTTTCTTACTAATAACACATTGACATACATGCTACGCACTATTGCTTTTATTCACAATGACAAGTTGCGTTGCATGCTACTGCTAATACACTTATGCTGGATTGTGCTTTGTCTATTGTTTGTTTATAAAAGCTTTTTCTGAAGTTTAACAAAGTCTAGTAACTGTTTGATATTGTAGCATTGTTAAATCTATGACCGTAATATATATGAAATTATTCAAATGTTGTGTGGTTGAGGTGTGAGGAGAAAATAGACCAGTTGCACAGGAAATGAAGCAAATAAAGCAGGTTTCTTTATCTCCTTGAGCTGACAACTTCCCTTTGGCTGCACAAGTGTCAGAAACACTTGTTAACAGGGTTTTTTTTCTCAGTCTCATTTATTTCAAACCAGATGAGACTTTCCCATGAGTCATTGTGTGGCCTTGTTGTAGGCTGGCATACACTGTTTCTAAGAACTGCACTGCCCGAACAGGAAAGACATTTGGTGTGTAGGTCACCTGTCTTTTAGTTTATTTAGGTCCCAATTAAATTAGAAGTAAGGACTGTTTTAGGTTATTGTTCCTGCTCAATGAGAACAAAAACAGAAGGCCTCTCTGAGGACTCATGGGATGTCTGGCCCCACACATTGTGTTATTAGGACACCCTCCATACTCTCACTATTTGACAGCTTAGCCCTATTCTTTATAAAAAATACAGCCATTCTTTTATTCATTTCCTCTCCAATTAACAAACAGCAAAGATTTGCATACTGAATTTTCTGTATGGGTATCTGCTGCAGGTGGTACAGACTGAACTCCAAGACTGGGAAGAAGGAGAAGGAGCGAGGAGACATTCAGGTCACTGTGCAGTTCACACGAAACAACCTGACGGCCAGCATGTACGACCTGGTCATGAAGGACAAGAGCATGTCCACCTTTCTTAAGCTAAAGGAGCGAATGCGGGGAAAGAGAAGGTCCAGCGAGGAGGACTCATCATCTGCCATATTACCTGGTGGGTACGGCTCGCTGGTTCGCATGCGGCAACGGTTGCCCAGCGACGGTGGTGGCGAGGAGTATTACGAGGACGATGAAGGTGGGGAGGTTCGGCGAAGCAAGATGAGGACCTTCTTCTTGAGAGGGAAGCTGCGTAAGTCATCAGACACTCGCTCGAGTACGTCGCTGGGCTCGGAGAGCAGTGAGTCGTCGTCTCGGGGAGGGAGTCTCAGTCCCACTGCAGGCATCAGTGTGGTGGTCTCAGATCTCTCTAACTCCCCCAGCAACAGTAGCAACCTGACAGCAGACAACAGCCCAGGTAAACTGCATTCTGTGTCTCCATACTCTGCTTTAAACAGGTTTAGTAGCCATTAGGATCACACTTTAAACATGTAGCATCAGTGCTGTCACTGAAAGGCTAATTTAACAATAAACCAATTGGTAAACTGAGGCAAAAAGTGCCTTTAAAAAATAGGGCCCCCCTCTGGCAAAGGCAGGCTAGACATAACATTAAAACATTATTTTATATTATGTTTTGAATTGTCAGGGGCTGCATTTGCTCCAGGTAAGCCTCCTCTCTGTCCCACTTCTCCTGTTTCTTTTGTCAATTAAAGCATATAAAAATGTACCTTAAATGTAAATGTAGATAAAAGTGTGCTATGATCAGATCAAACCAGTTGAATCTGTTTCATGTTGTCACTGCCTGTTTAATTTATTGAAAGATGTTTGTCTCTTATGTTTTTCTAGAGCACACAGCAAACACGTCGCCAAAGTTGTTCTCTCACAAATGTGAGTTCGGGGATGAGGCAGGTGAGATCACCATCGCAGTGCCTCAGCCCACAGTGTACGTTAATGGAAGCCATTTACTCAGCGTCCAGCCGCCGGACTCAGGAAAACCAGCAGCGTCACTCGGCCTGGGACTGTTGAAGCCTTTGCCCCTCTCCATGTCTCTGCAGAACCTGAGTCCACGGGGAAACGCAGACCTGCCCCGAGGCATTGTGGGAGACGGACGCCGCTGGTCGTTTGATAAACCCGATGAGGAGGAGAAGGCTGCCATTGCGGCTGCTCTGGAGCAGAGTGGCTCCCTGTTGGATAACACTGAGGATCAGTGTTTGGGATCCAAAACCACCACCTCCTCCTCCACTGCTGAGCCAGACAACCAGGGAAAAAAGCAGAGGATGAACTTGTTCTCCCACAACAGGAGTGAGTCCGCAGGGAAAGGCTCGAGTCAGTCCAAAGACGAGTCTGAACAGGCCCCCGCTGCCACAGAGGACAAACACAGAGGCTGGTTTGGATCAAAGGACTCGCACAGCAAACCAAGGTTAGTTCAACTCTGAGTTTAGAAAGCCTCTCAAAGAGCCTACATTATTTCCACACAGATTAGTTTGTATTTTATGAGTTATATTTAACTTTTGAGTTATATTAGTCACTAAGGCATAGTATTTGTATTTACATTTGAGTTGTTGTATAATAACAATAATAAAAGCTTTGCTAATACTGTTTTAACTGCCATCCTACCCAGAGCAAGTTATCAAAATGGCCACTGAATGTGGGCACCGTATTTTCTATAACAAACACAGACATAATGTACACAATATAAAATGTACTTAAAGTCTCTATTTTAATTTGTTGGCATAACCTTCTTTATTATTATCAAGTTCTATTTGAGTGATAAGAATAAATATCCTTTTAGAAACAGAAATATAGTAATAATAGAACATTTAGATAGATAGACTTTATTGGTCCCCAAATGGAAACTAGTCTTTTAAATTTACTTTACATGTTTTAGATGCAGAAGTATTCATCTATATGTATTTGTGAGTTTTACTTTCTGTCTCCTGGAAGTTGTTTTCCACTGTGCTCCTGGTCTCAGTTTCCAGTTACAGCAGGCTCTGCATTGCAGATGGGAGTGAGCCTGTGAACCTGTGAAGCTAAAATCCTGTGTACAAACTGAGTTATGGTTCAGTAATAATGTCAATATGTGGAAATCTAGTATAATAGGTGTCCTCTTTTACAGCTTTTATTTGAATTCATGCCAATTTCACATGGATGAATTTTGGGAGGTTTCTTATCATTGTCACTACTAACAAAACCCAGTTTTAAAGTGGGTGATTTTTCTTTTTTGGCAGCACTTGAATTAGACCAGTTTAAATGCAATGTTTGATTAAGTTACTTTGATCTTTATTTAGAAAATGTATTACCTTTTACGAATCTAACCAAGCCACAGATCATCACCACACAAAGAACCCCAGAGTCGTAATACTTTTATAAACTGCACAGCAGTGATGTATTGGGCTCATAAGCACCTTGTGGCCGAAGTGAGGTCAGCTTTTCTGGATAATAGTACACTCAATACCTTTGGCCTGCTCTGTATACATTCCCACACCTTACACAGTGATGTGTTCAGAGATTCCTAGGGAAAATGCCAAGTTGGCACAGGTAGCGCCAAGTAATCACTCGGACCAGCTGCAGCTGAAGAGTTGAAAACGCAGAGAGACACAGATGGTGTGTTTTGGATTTGGTGTCAGTTACGGACTATGAAAATATGTGGGATCAGTGCACTTTGCAGCTCTGATTTATTTAATTTTTTTGTTTAAATATACTTATAATGGTTAAAGGTGATACAATGTTTAGTTTACAGTGTATATGTTGATGATCAGTAATTTTGTTATGTTATGGCTCATTAAAATAGTTAAGAATAAACAGCTAAAAACTCAAGTTTATCCAAGTTAGCAATGCTCACTAATCAGGAGGACTGTGTTCACTTCCTTTCACAGCCTGGTGGGGTCACCTAATCTAGAATCCAGCACTGACCCCCACCCACCTCCACTCTGGTGCTCCACTGTAGACCCCCCTCAGCATGACACCAACCCCTTCAACCCCTCACAGCCATCACCTCCACCACTTTCCCCCACCAACCCTTTCTTCTCACTTCTTCACAACCCCTTTTATAAAGACATGCTAAACTCACAGGCCCTAAACCCTTCGCTGCCTCCTCTGCCTTTTCTTTCCAGTGCCCGTCCCCCTATAACTACACTCTTCCCAAAGGCAAACACCACCATTCCAGTCCCGAACTCGGACTACTGCGCCAACTTAGGCACAACAAGTAAAGCAATGGATGAAGATTGTGCTCTGCCTGAAAAACAAACGCCTCTCGGGAAGAAGTCCCACAATCCTTTTACACCAGAAAAAGAGCTGGACGCAGAGTGGGATCAGTCATTTGACGAGTTTGCAGCTGGCAGGCTACAGTCTCCTGAGAATCTGACCACAGATTGCAAAACACAGCAAAACACACCCTGCGGCCATCCAACACACAGCATTAATAAAGAAACAACGCTACTTAACACAGACTGTGAACAAACCACAAACAACAGACTACTACATTTTCAGCCTATGTTAAACTTCACTTGTACAGAACCTAACATTAAGGTAAAAGACACTAGTACCGTTCACTCTTTCACAAAATTCCTCGACACAATCCCAGAAAACAGCCTTGAGTACGATAACAAAATCTTTAGTGCATCTCCACAAGGACCAAAACTTGACTCTAACAGTGATCAACTCTTCTGTGAAATTTCATGTCAAAAACTTAACAGCTGCTCCCCTGATCCCACTTCCTCAGGTCTCGGAAGCTCGGCAGAGGAAGACGTCCTCTCCTGTTTTTCTTCCTACTCGGTATCGGACAAACTCTCTGCATCTTCTTCAGAGGAAACTGAGGCACAGAAGTTAGAAAGCAGCATCCTGGGCTTTGAGAAATCCTCTGTTGTTAAACACCTTAAGACATCTGAGTCTGAAGAGGAGTCCAAGGACAAGTCTGATGTCTCTAGTCTTCTGTCTTTAGATGTTGACCAGCAAACGGTCATTGAGGTCTTTGGCAAGGCAGTTGTTTTGAGTAGTTCAGCCCCAGACCTTGTGCCTCGTGATGTGGCTGCAGAGATGGAAACTGAAGATAGAGACACTAATGAATCAAGCCGTTATAAAGACCCTAAACCGCAGCCAGACATGGGTGTCTCATCCACTCCTGAAAATGAACTCTCTTCTACCCTCCCTCCGTTTTTTTTCATAACCTCCTCCCCTGGGATTCTCGACTCGTCAGACTCTCCCTTTGAGAGCACTAATGTGGCAGAGCAGGATCATCTTTCTCTTGCCCCCGTGGCACTTTTCAATGATTTCCTGAACACTAGCAGCATCAGGCCCAGCCCAGACGTCTCACTAGCGCACACAAACGCATCAGACCGGAGCAGCTTTCAACCGAGTTTATATATGAGCGCTGATTCAGAGGAATACCAAACCTGTCTGACTGAACAATCGGACACCCTGCACTCTGCAAATTCAACGCTTTGTATGGAGCTAAACAGTGTCCAGATGGCTAATGATGTAGCCTCAGGCCAAGATGACTTTTTTAATACAAACAGACCTTCAAATGAGGAAATCATCCCAACTGGATTAAATGGAGCATTATTTGGTGACGTAAATGGAGCCACCTTTGAGTCCAACTTCACAGCAGTCAACAACTTCAGTTTAAAAAGTGATTTCAGCTCTCATCCAAAACAGGAAGTGTTTGTAGAGGATATGGTCTCAAAGCAACTTCAGACTGAATATACCACGCTGCACCGCTCTCAGTCTGAAGGCACACTCACACCTGCCTTTGATGAGCTTCACCCTTCAGCATTTGGCAGTGATCCCGGTACCATCCAGGAGTCTGCCTCCTCTCAACCTGAGCCAGACCTGCTTCTTTTCACTCCCTTTGCTCCTTCTCTAACTCCTCAAAGCAGTAGCTCCCCTTTAGCGCTCTGTCCCTTTCTTCCTGTTGCCGACGCTGCTAAGGGGTCACCCACCTGTGCCCCGCCAGCTCTCGCTCAGCCACAGTCCAAGGAGACACATCAGCAGCCAGCAGCCAATCAGCATGAAAGGTGAGGTTGCACATGCTCAGTGCTCAGAAACGCTGGGGAAGCACTTCTTCCCACTTCCAGAGTTCTCAATCCTGTTTTGTCGTCTGTTCATTGGCGCTCTGCTCGCGTCTGCCTGCCGCCTGCTCTCAAGGGGTTTATCCTTCGTGGTGTGACCTTCCATCTTTGATCTTTCTCTCACACACTCAGGTGTTAACAGGACTCCACTGCAGGTGTCTTGTGTGTCCTGGCTCTCAACAAGAGGGTAACAGAGCCTCAGGCCAATTAGCAGTTATTATTTTCTCCTGAATCCTGCCTTGCACCCCCTTCCCTCGACACACACACACACACACACACACACACACACACACACACACACACACACACACACATTCTCTCCCACAGGAGCAACCAGCTTACACACAGTCACTGTCATTTACTGAGAACCCAACCTGATGCGAGGCAGTGTTCAGGGGGAAAAAGGTGTTGTTGTGCCACCATTTCCTTTTCACCTCGGGGTAATAACACGTTTAACATGTTTGATTGCACAAAAGCATGCAATTAAGTCTTTCAATTTTGAGCTAATATAATTTCAATTTTCACCATTGTTTCCATTAATCAAGAATCTTACACCTGTCTTAACTTCCTTTACTTCAAGAGTCTAAAATTAACCTTCAAGGGAATTTCAAAGGTTGATCTATTCTTTGAAAATCTGGTGTCACACCGGAGGATCTGACACGATCATATGCAGCTTTTACATCAAAGCAAAGCAGCATTGAGTTGTGCGTGTGTATTACTTAAATGTAGGTCAGTGACAGTCTTTCCTGTTGTTGTGGTTAGGGGTATAACATTTATATATTTTTACACACAAATTTTAAATGTCAACCAAACTACACTTATGGACACATTGATTCTTTTTGTCTAAATTGAATGGTCTTGCGCATATGTCATCATGTCACAAACACAGTCTGAAGGTGAACACTTTATGATCAGACCTCCCGTGTGGCAGCTAGAGGAGGCCCCACTCTTCCTCTGTTTAAAGTCTGCTGTTTCCGTTGTGTGTTGCCTGACTTTTTGCCTATGCGTCTCGTGTTGGTCTCATTCAGCCCACACCCAGTGAAGCCCCTGACCACTGCCACAGCGGCTGAGGAGAAGCGGACAGAGGGCCGGTCAGTGCTGGCCACCGGACTGGAGAAGCTTAAGTCCACCATCCACCCAGGAAGGAGCAGCCAGACGACGGAGGAGAGCGACCGGAAGAAGGTACCTAAATCCAACATTTAATTAGTGGTAATATCATTATTTATCAATACAAGATGTATCACTGAATCACTGAATATGTTTTAGAGGTCCATTATTTTCCAGATACTAATATTTAGTCTATTAAAACAGATTTAGGTTTAATATTTTTAAACAGTCTCAGTTGCTTTTACTGTTTCTGCTTTAAAAACCCCTTCCATAAGTGTAGAGTTGTCTGATTGGTCATTGAGACTTTGATGTACATCCATTGCTGCAGTTTGTCCACTGCAGAGTCTCAGGGCCTGGTCCCACCCAAGCATTTTTCTTTTTAGGTTAAGTGCATTTAAACTAAAATGGTAGGGTCCATGTAGCTGCAACTGGAGATTTTGGGACATTGGATTTAATATATCCATGATTTCAAAACAGAAAAAAAAACATAAAATGTAGCTTTCAGTTTAATATAATTTAAATTATTTACAAATATAATAGGCTAATTAAATATAGAGGTTAATCACCGTAATGGTAGCATAGTAACATATCATAATTGCATTTTGAATATTTTTAAGGCTAGGGACTTCCCTCAACACAAATAAATGATTATTGTAATCTTTAGTAGATATTATCCTCACTTCTGCCTGTTTAATGCATTGTGGCTCTTTGTGTGTCTCTAACACCAGTCTCTGACCGAGGGAGCGGGCTCTTACTACCACCTGACGCACAGTGAACTGGTGGCTCTTCTCGTGCAGAGGGAGGTGGAGCTCGAACGGCAGAAGGCCGAGTTTGAGCGACACAAAACTCTGTTGGCCAAACGAGAGGCAGAGCTGAAGAGGCTGAAGCCGCAGGTCAAAGATCTAGAGGACTACATTGACACTCTGCTCGTGCGCATCATGGAGCAGAAGCCCACTCTCCTTCAAGTGCGCTCCAAGTTCAAGTGACAAAGGTTGCATTGTTCACTATAAAACCTCCACAACAGCTCCTTAGTCTTTTCACTGCTATGCTGTCCTTTTGATACTAATATTAGGCACCGAGAGATGGACCGCATGCTCTCCTGTTCTGAAACACGTCCTTATTGAGCGATTTGAAGGTCTGTTTAGACGGTTTTGAATGTAACGGGTCCTCAGGTCGTTTTCAGGTTCACTCCAACAGTTGGTGTTGAGCTCACACTCAGTGGTTTAAGACCCAGATGCTTCCATTTTAGTATAAAGATTGTAGAAATCCTCTTTTCACCTCACCTGCCACTTTGATCACCAAACTATGAGAACGTAGGGTATGGCTTCAATACAGGGTCCATTAATAGTAAACGAAAGAAATTAAAAAAGCTTTTTTACTAATATAAACTACATTTATGATCCCTATGTTAGAGGAACACAAAAAGCAATCATTAATGCACTTACCTAAGCAGTTGTCATCCATTTAGCTGTAATGTTGCGATAAGTCGAAGAAGTCTTTCAATTTTCCCTTTTAATCTGGGATATTAACAACGTAGCTTCCTGTTCCTCTAACAGGGTTCAGCCAATAGGCAGTGAGCCCACACCCCCTCAACACAGGCTCAGAATTACTTTGTGTACACATTCAAGGCTACGGTGACAATTCCGTTTTAGTTTCTTTTCTTATAGGCTTACATTTACACTTCTAGATTTAAGATCCCAATTTCTTTTTTGTTTACGATTATTGTGACCCCGTATTGACGCCATAGTAAGAGTCTCAGTCCAAAGCACCTGCTCAAAAGGATGGTTACCTTTGTTTGCATTGTACTTTCATTAGTTGTGTAAGTGTCTTCATGGCTTTAATTAAAGACTAACAATCAGGAGCTGTATTTTGAAAACGGAGAATTTGAAAACTGCCCTTTTCTCTTGATTTATATTTGAATTAATGGGCTTGCCAAAATGTTGTTCAAGTTTACAGAAATGGAAGATGGAAAAACCTCCATCCAGGAGTTTTGTTCAGAGTTTGCTCTAGACCGAATACACCCTTAAGTGAAGAAAATAATTGAATCAAATTGGGTTAATCAATGGCATTCAAAGCCAGAACAATCACTGTTTAATAAAAGTATTTTATCACAGTCCTGAGAGCAACAAACTAAAACTATATATATATATATATATATATATATATATTTTATATTTTAATCAACCTTTTGATTGAATACCTCTGCTGAAAATGAACAGCTGACATCCTTTTTATGAAGCAAGTCTCCATTTTTAGTTTTAGTTGAAGATTGTTAAATAGATTTTACACTGAAGGTGGATAACTCCCTTTATCTATATTATATCACGTGGATGTTTTGGACTGACACACTACCATTGTTCTTTGATCAATACCAAGTGCTTTGACTCGTTTTGGGACGAACCAAACGGTCGTAGTGACACTTCAGTTTTGTCACATTACTAGGACCTGATTTTGGCGTCTTCAAGTGTTCTTCTCCAGCAAGAAAAGCAGTATTGTTTTATATTATGCTTGTTCCTTTCTCTTCCTTCCTCTTTCTGTTGCACAGGCGTGTCTTAAAAACAACCCCCAGTCTTAAAAAAATAATAAAAATAGACCCCTAGTGCTTAGGTCTGAGTCTGGGTCACAGTGTTATCAGGTGAAGACAGTATCACTTTCAACCCGTCAGTATCATGAGCAGCCATCGCAGCTTCTCTGATCTTATGCTTTTGCGTTGCGTCTGTTATCGACACTGCGTAGAAAAGATGTCTGCAACATGTCGGTACTCGGCTCCCGCTAAATCTATATCACATCTCGCTCTTCCATCAGGTGTTGCAAAGGGATATACACCACATCAACAGCATATGTGCCGTAATGAAATGCCAAATGCTGCCTTATTTCTGTTTTGCCACTTTGTTTTGCTTTTGAAAAAGAAAGGCTATTTGCTTATTTATTATTTTGTTCTTTTAGGTTAAAAACCACTGCACAAAATAAACTTTATGTATACCAGTAGAAAATGAGGAGATATTACTGTCAAATGCCAAAAAAAAAAAGAAACCAAGCCTTGAAATGTAATCTCTGGAGCCGATCAATTCACCATAAAGTGTTCAAGCCACCTTTTAACAGCATTTGTGGATGTCCTTGCACTAATTATTATCGTAACTCTGCTGTACCTGTGTCAGTATCGGTGTAGTTAGGCGTCTGTCACGCAGTACTGCACTCAATACATGCTCTTCTCGAGACACCACAAGAGCTTAGAGCGTCTGAATACTTCCTGCCATCTCAGTTCAGCAGTTGTAGACGAGCGTAGAGGCGTATTTAACGTGACTCGGCACTTATGATAAGTAATTGTTCTCTCCATGTCTTCCATTTTAACAACTTTTTACGTTCGAGTTGACTGTTTGTCCTGACTGTGTAGCTGGTCGAATGTGCTCAAAGGTAGCGTGTAAGTCTGGAAAGTTTACAATTCGTGATGCTGTTTCACAAATTTTGTATATTTAATAAAGAATATTTTGTGTTTCTTGCTCACCGTATTTTTGGTTTTTCTCTCCCTTTTGGTGTTTTAGTTTCACAATTAGACTGGATTTAGATCAGGTCAAGGGACAAAGTAGAGCTGGGAAATCTAAAATGTATTTTCAATAATTGGGATCCTCAGTTTGACATAAAAAAGTCCTCAGTTTGACATAAAAACTAGATCTTGGGTCAAATTAAGATGAAGAACTCTTAATTTAATAAAACATTGTGATTGCCCAGCCTTGAATAAATTGGTTTTATCAGGAGTATTTTTTTTATGTTAATCAATAGAGTTTAGTGTTAACATAGTAAAGCAGTACCCATTGTCAAAAATATATCCACCTTTTCCCACTCAACATTGCATTTTCTTCTGTTTTGATTGTGACTATTGTGTACAAAATATGTTGGAGATCAAGTCGAGACAGTTGAGTTGCCAAGAGCCCGCAGTAAAAGGTAGAGCGTTCTGTTGTGAGTGGAATACTAAATACATTTTACAATTCCAGAAGTATTCCATAACTCCATAATATGAGTAATTTAAATGGGATAACAGAATAAAAGGGCGACAGGGTGATTTATAGAAAAAACAAAAAACAGATATGATATGCTGATGTGTTGTGCCTACTACATTTGTATAGTTATTTTATATTTAAAGATTTTTATATTTTATCTAAACCTACACAAAACTGTTTCAAGAAGAACATATTTTAAGGCAAAAAAGAGGCTATACAAACAATTTGGCTGTATTTATTGAACTTCATTTGAGAATTTTGTATTTTTTTTTACCTTTTACTGACGAGCTTTATTTAGCCTCCTGAGACAGACATTGATAAAAGCCACCACCAGGGGGCCACATTAAACTCTCTTTGAACACTCCACACAATCACGCTGTTATTATTTTCTTAAAAGCTCCAGATTCTCCTTTAAACTTCACTCTGAAAAAACATTACAAAACAAGGGCTTCTGGGAAATGTAGTCCGCTTTGTGAGCACTGACACAGCTGCTGTCGTTACCAAAGCCTCTAATAAACTACAATTACCCTGAACCAACCTCCTTCAGCTCAGACTTAGTCATGTCCGGGGCTTCACGAAACTGAGAGCAGAAAAGTTTTGAGTCCAGCGGAAACATGTCTCTGTATCCAGCCTTCCAGTTTGGAAAGTCTCGCTTCGACCAGGTATTTATTTATTATTATTTTTACATTTTACACAAAGCCTGCAACTATCTGATTTTAAAGCAGTAAACGCATCCACTAGAAAGCATTTTGGACCCAGCTGCAGGAGACACACACACACACACACATGGCGACTGTCACGTGCCACTAGGATTTGTTTTGGTTCTGTCGGATGTTTTAATTGTGTGAAAACAGTTTATCTAAACAATACTTTTTTTTTTTTTAAATAGTAAAATTACACTTTTTTTACAAGTTATTGAGGGCCATATAAGATTCAACCTCTAACGTTAAAAAATAATAAAATGAGATCCAGATGGGCGTAACTTCAAAAGTATAGCTACAGAAATGACCGTACGTGTCAAAATAGTTTACAGATGTTGAGGTTTCTAGTTTATATTAGTTTTGTTGTATTATCTCTTTAGGATTTTCCCTGAAGAAAGCAGTGTTCAAATGCACTATGGAGAAAAACTGCTGCACATTATTACAAGAGACACTTGCATTTCAACTAACAAAACTGGTCAGTGTCAGGAAATCATTATGTTTAGTGCATCCTTAGTCCTCATTTTCCTTTGATATTTAGTTAAAAATTTACATTATTTAGTTTAGTTATTTAGTGATTGTTCAACTCAGCCAAAGTGGTCCCACCTCAGTGAGACCTTGGCCTGTCTTAGTTGGTCTGATTCCCTCATTAAAGGCCCATTGTGTTACGTACCTACCTCACAATGTAACAGGAAGAAAGACCGAGCATCCACAGAGGGTTACTAAAGACTTAGGGAAAAAAACTCTCAAAGTGTAGCACAACAAGCCTCTTTCAAACCAAAGCATGAAAATAAACCACAACTTTCTTTTATTGAAAAAGTGAAACAGCTTTAGCTACAGACATATTTCAGCTGCAAAACACAAATACATTACTCCAAAATTAAGTTTAGAGCTTAGAGTAAACATTTAGCTGTTTTTATTTTTATTTATATATTTTTAACAATTGTGTGATTGAAGCTAATATTTATCCCTGTTTCATGTTGCTTCCCTTTTCTCTCTTTGCATTTTGTGTTTTTGTTTAAAAAAATAAAATATAAAGACATATCAGTGACCAATGGGAGTGCTTCTTTTTTCAAAAGTGAGCTCTGATTGGCCAAAACTCCTGTTTAGGACTAAAAATGGTCATGTATTGAACAAAGCCTAGATGCCGTAAGGTCTTAAGGTTTTCTCAAAGATGATTCATATTACAATCTTCTCCTTGTTTAATGTAATTTGGTTTAATGACTCACGCTGTAATTATCGGTTAACCTACAACAAAGTTACTAAGTCCAATCTCATAAAAAGACCTTGCCTTGAAGTGGAAGGTCAGTTGTGTTACTTGTCTACTTCACAAGGTAACAGGGAGCAAGACAGAACACCAAAAAACTTCTAGAACACAGAGTCAAAAACAACTAAGACATGGAGAAGAAAACTACTCTTTCTCACAAAAGAGTGGAAATTTAAATTAAATTAAATGTTGGCAAATGTTGTTTTTAGTAAATAATTTGATATTAGTGATGGTTTAAAAATCTTTTCAAGCCCCACTCAAACATGGTCCAACCAAGGCCCAATCATCTCACTGAAACCTTCATCTGATCTTTCCCTTTCTGGAATGTCACTTGTGTTACTTACCTACCTCACAATGTAACGAGGAGAACGAGCAAGTGAGAAATATTTGTAAGAAACATATATAAAATATATTATATTAGATAAAACTACTCACAGTGGCTGTGAGACATGAAATACATTTTCTTTAATTCATTTTTAATTATCTTTTAAAATCTTTAATGTAGAGCCCAAAATACAGCTTAGCAGCCTTTTAATTTTGCATTCACTCATCTTTAGATCACTTTGTCAAACTCAAATGGCAAATAAATAATTGAATTAACAGACTAAACCCCCCCATGCCACACTTTATCATCGGTCCATATGTTCGGGAAGTCACAAGGCGGCGCAGTGACTCACAGACCAGATTTCCATCCAAATTAACAGTTAGTGTAATTAAAGTCCAGTAACGGCTCCATGAGGCTGATGTATTTCTGAATTTATTCCTTATGCTCAAATGCCGAATAAATGACTGAGAAGTATTTCTGGCGCAGTCATTACAGGATTTAATTGCGGATGGTGTGAGAGGATCGGAGTCCCTAAAAGACGCAGATATGAAACAGTTTGTGGGAGAGTAATGAGGAGGCTCCACCTGGCGTGTTAAACAGCTGGCTCGCTCTAATGTCACGGTTTACACTGCAGCAGCTGGAAAAACCTGCTAAAACTCCTCCATTTTTTTATTTGGTTTACATCATTTATCGAGAATCAGATGTGATCCACCTGCGTTTTTTACATGAAATTATACTTTGTGAACTTTACTTACCCAGTTCATTATACATCACCTAAAGTTTTAAACGACAGTCTAAATGAAGCAATGTTTTTTTTTTAAAAGTGAGTTTATATGGTTCCTTATTTTAAAAAAAAGACATGATTGGTAGAATTGATAGTTTTCACTTAATAAAATATAAATGGCCTTCAAATTGATGAAAATGTCAAAAACAATTGCATTAAACTTAAAGATTGTGATACAAAACATTTGTCTCATTGGCTTTAGATGAGGCGCTCTGCCATTAACCTATTAAGAACTTCAAGTTTTAGTTTGGATCCTCTCAACTTATTGTGGAGTAGTAATAATAAACAGAGGCAGAGAGGAAAAGTCAGAATAAATCCATGCAATGGCCCTGTGCAAAAGAAATGGTCTATGGTAACTTAAATTACAGTGAATGAAAAAAGTTCATCTTGAATGTCCCAAAAAGTCATTGAAATGTCCTGAAAAATAATTCCTTTTGTGGGAAACCTGAGAAAACCCTCAAGTCAAAAAGTTTGCCTTGACATATTCTCATTACTAATAAAGTTGTTCTTTATGATATTAAAGGATGTGATTCTCCTCAGGACACATTTTCTGGTCGATTTAGACACTTCCTGGATGTGATTGACCCCAGCACCCTGTTTGTGAGTCAGGTAAGGTTATTGTTGGCCATGGGTTTTGAATATTATACATGAGCCCTTGTATCTTTTCTTGTGCACCACGACTTGTACTAGTTTTTTTGTCACAAAAATGTTCATCTATGTTTTGTTAGTGTCCTATAGATTACACATACAGTGGGTTTCCATAAACCGTGTCTGAAAAGTGGGTTATGGCCCAGCTTCTGACTTCACTGAGTGTTAATGGTCCTGATTGTCATAAACACAAGGCTCAGAGATTCCCAGAAACACCTGCCTTTGAGTTAACGGTTCAAGTCCAGCAGGAATTAGTTTTGAACATTGAAGACCTGTACTTATTAGCACAATAAACCAAAGAACCAAGTAGTCTTTTTCAAACGTTTCCTGCTATTACTTCCTGCTATTTATAATTTAGTCCTTCTTGCTTAAACCACTCAGTAAAGATGTTGGCCAGTCTATATGTACCTACAATAATTTTTCTCTCAACTACAATGTCATCTAAAAGTTCACTCACAAATTTCATCAATGATGCAAACTCATCACGGCAAAATAATTAACCCTTTAAATTAAACTGTACTTCTCTGTGTGATTAATTTATTAGCTTTCTGTAACTTTTAACAAATCTAAATAACGCTCAGTTTGTTGTAACTCGCTCTAATACTTCCTCGGGTCTTGCTCGTGTTGTGGTAATTTCTCTCATGTCATCATTGCTCTGGTGCTGTGGGTAATGAAGCTGTTAGCGGGCTCTTTTGGTGACAGTAATAGCGGCACTAGCTCCTGGGATGGGGAGGAGGTGTGGGGCAGCTGACTCCCCGCCGGGCCGGGCGCAGCCTCGACTTGCCCTTAATGACGGCAGTGGAACAGGCCGACCTCTGTGTGATTATACTCTCACACTCACTCACTGAAAGCTAATTAGGACAAATTGGGCCACATGATCCTGTATTTTCCTCGACATTAGACAGTGATCATACCACAGAATATCGCTCATTACCTTTTAGGAAACTCATTTGTCAACTGGAAAGCAGCGTGGACGTTTGTGGTGAAACTCAATTATTTCACAATGAGCCTCCAATGTGTTTAAACAGGCTTATTCGGGCCAAAGAGGCATCATTCGGGCCGTAAAATCCATGTAAAATAATAAAAACACCATGCACCATAAAGAAAGGTGTGGTTTTATAATTGCTTGTTACTGACTTTGTGCTTTTGTTGAATCAGAAACGGCTTCAGGAGAGTATTGACCTCCTCAACCACTTTAAACAGGGCACTCTGCCACCAGGCGTCACAAATGAACAGGTTAAACAAAACTAATCACACAGAATATGTGGCAGCACAGACATATCCTTATTTAGACAAATTAACCTTACTGATACATGTTTTTTTTTCCTCCAGCTTTGGAAAGCACAGAAGATAAAGCAGGTAAATAACAGCAAACCCATTCACATAATTTATAGGAATGTCCTGATTTTGATGAATTGAGTATGAGTACTTAAAATTGAGTATTCATGGTGCGCCTCGGAGGGTCATCTGAGAGCATTCAAGACAAAAAGCCTGGGTTTGACTCACAGCTCGGGTTTATTTCC
Organism: Neodontobutis hainanensis; assembly: GCA_024349245.1. Classification (NCBI taxonomy): domain Eukaryota; kingdom Metazoa; phylum Chordata; class Actinopteri; order Gobiiformes; family Odontobutidae; genus Neodontobutis; species Neodontobutis hainanensis. The sequence goes on along the minus strand of JALDNG010000006.1, from coordinate 105,661 downwards.
TCTGTTTTACGTTTTGAGCATTTTGTAAAGCATCATTGGCGGTTTTCTTTACTTTTATCATCTTCATTTAGGGTGAAATATGTCCAAACTGTGCTGTAGAGAAAAAAAGGGGAGGAAACTTACGCTGCAGTCAATAAAGTACCTGTGTGGAAGTGTCAAGTATGCATACAAGCAGCTCAGATCTAAGAGTTAGTGGTTCAGGACAAAACACCTTACCTCGGTTTTGAATAACCAGTAACATGGCCGCTCTACTGCTGGCCATGTTAACTAGCAGAGCTCACGTGGCTTCCTTGTTGACAACCGGATGTGTAGCGTTGCTTTTTTTGGCTTTACGTCCGGCGTTTCTCTGATTGGTTAACATTCCTCTTGTAAACCCTGAAAATGAAATCGGATGCGAGCAACAGGGTACCAGACTAACTTCTTTGTATAGAACAGGAAAAGAGTTAGTCGTGGCTGGTCCGGCTACTTTTACACTACTTCATTGTACTTCATGACCTGGATGAACGTGAACATGAGTTGTGTCATGTTGTCACTCATTTGATCATTCCTGTTGCACTGAGACATACACCTGTCATTACATTAAGATCAAATACTCATAAGAAATCTGTTGAAGCCGGGACTCTTTAAAGTTTGTTTGTGATTAGCAGCTGTTAAATTAGGTCCTGAAGGTTGTGAGGTCCCCCCATTGACGGGACTTGCTGTGTTGTCATTATACTCCTTTCCTTTTCTTGCATCTTTTACTTCTACTGCAGGAAGCAGTGAAGGCTGCAATTTTGGAAGGGTTTAGACCGAATTTGTTTGCAATATAGCCCTAATCTTTTTAGTGCACATTTTACAGCCTACTATCTGAAAGGTGCCAAAAATGATAGTATAATATATATATTATATTCATAATGTTTGTGTTTATGTCCATGTTTTATTCTGTTTACAGTAACATACCCAAAAGTTCAGTTTATAGCCCCATAGATCCATCTGTAGAGCTGCTGTCTGTTATCTTCGCAGGCCATCATCCACCCGGACACGGGGGAGAAGATCCTGATGCCCTTTCGGATGTCAGGTAGAGCGTCAGGAGTGAGAGGGCTCGGGGCTTGTTACGGGAACTGTCACTGATCCACTGGGCTCTTCAGGTTGTCTGAGTCCTGGAAAGGTCACGCTCAGCTGGACGCTGATTAAAACCTCTCTCCCACTGAGACGTAGATGTCCTTGAGGCCTCGCAGACACAAAACACACGTATTTTGGTCCGGCTTAAAACACCTTTTAACTGAACTGACTTCAGTGTCATCGAAGTGAGGAAAAATGTTAGGACCAACATTGAGCTCACGTCAAAGGTGTGACTTCCTGCAGAGGAACAGGCTAATTAAAGGGAACCCAGAAATCAGTTTCTAAACACAAGTAATAACTTCTGAAAAACCTTGAACTTAGTGAAAGGTTGGGTTTTGAAATAGTCTTGACCACTTCTTCATATCAACATTTAATTAAACCACAATATACCAAGTTTAGCATTATTTTTCTCCCAATATGACCTGGCAATGGCTGTAATAATAAGACACAGTTCTTCTTATAAATAATTCATTTTATTTAATTGGGACAGTGCATGTTGATGAACATACATGAGACACGTGACTGTAAACATGGCAGATTGAAATCTTAGGCTAATTTTCGTGACTTTCAATAACCTCATCTGATGAATGTTTTTACAGGGTTTGTCCCTTTTGGCACTCCTGTGGTAAGACTTCAGCAGAATTGTAATTTACATAATAATTGATGATCAGGCAAACAAAGGCTGTGGAGACATCCTTCCAGCTTTGACTCTAAGTGTGTTTCCTTTAGGTTGTGGGGCTCCTTTTACCAAATCAAACCTTGTTGTCCACCATCTTCTGGCAGGTAAAGGCTTGTATAAACATAGTTAAGAACAAGGCAATAAACACAACCAGCCCAGAATTATAACTGAAAATACAATCTTTATTTATCCCCTGAGCATCTTTAGCAGCAGCACTTATATTCCTCTCTATATTGGGAACAACACCAGTCCGTGGTCCTGTTGTTGTGACTCACTGTTAATCCTGTTAAAACCTCTGACAAGTGTATTGACGCCTTCACTCATCACGCTCCTCTCCTTCGACAGTGGCTGAACCAGAGTCACAACGCCTGTGTGAACTACAGCAACCGTAACGCTTCCCGGGTATCCGCCCACAGACCCACATCTCTCACATACACTGGAAACACTCAAAACATCAAACTAATGTAACTTTCTCCCCTCAGCCAGCACCAACAACAGCGTTTGTTTATGGATACCTCGGAGCCGTGACCAGCGCTGTTTCCATAGCTGTGAGTTCCCATGATCCTCTGCTGTTAATGTAAGATATGGATTGAACTTTATTTGATAGAGATTAGAGACAGGCACTATATAAAAACAAATACATTGAATTGACTTGTTTAAATTCAAAACTTTTGTATTAATCAAGTCTCTTTGTTTTCTGTTTATATAATAGTCTTGGTGTTTGGGTAGAGCCATCAGGTTCTATTGTCAAGACAGTTGCTTTAATACACTAAGATGAAGATAAGATAAAGCTTTGATCCCACACGAGGAAATTCACCTGTTAAACACTCTCACACAGACACAGAAAGTGCAAACAATATTAGATCTAGATAAAGAATCTACACAAATAGTGTAACAAATAAACTGTAGTAGATAGTAATGAAACGGGTCAGACTGATGGTGATATTTCTCAGGTGGGAAGCATTGCACAGACCTATTAATATAGGAAAAAATATATTATTGGACATTTGGAGGAATTGAACAACATAATTATTGTAAATGTGAGTTGTACAGTCAGTTGACAGTTCTAACAATCTAACAGATTGACAATTCTTTTTAATCTGGTCAGTGTTCCCTTGTTCATTGAGACTTTTTTTCTATTGTTTTATAAAACCAAGAGCTTTTTCAGTTACAGGTCTTACATTAAGTTAAAAAGTAGAGTAAAGAGGCATCCAGCTTTCTTATTCAGTTTTCTCTTGACTTTGTTGTTTTAATGCACAAATAGGGTCTTCCATTTGAGAGAGTTGTAATTATCCAGCAAACAATCATTTTAAAGATAGAAGAGGTAGAAGAATGGATCTAAAGAGAATGGATCCTCTACTTGTAATGATCACTAAAAATGGACAGTGTATGTCTAAGATCCATCTCCTGCTAAAGAGAAAAGAGGAATAATAAGTGACCATTTAAAACAGTTATTGTCATTTGTATTAATGTCATATATGTATGAATATCAATGAGGTCAGCCTCAGTGTAATGATTTAATTACAGGCCTCTTTTTAGTGCAGGCCTTTTCTTACCTTTGTGTCATCAAAGCCCTAAACGTCAAAGGGGTATAGTGCGCAGTGGCACACCTGCTTTAGTGCAGACAAGAGGCTCAAACTGAGCCAATTACTGGTCCCGCTGAGCGCTCATCCGGCCGCTGCCCTCATGCCTCGGTGCGACGACAAGCGAAGGGAAAGTGGTGGGGAGTCTGAGGGGCGGATCGACAAGGCAGGGGGACCGGAGATCTCCAATTAAATGTCCGCTTTGGTGACGACCCCCTGCCTTCCTGAGAAGAGCCAGGGGCCGAGGTGGCGCTGGCGTGTTATCTGAGCACATACAGCCATTCAGCGCTGCTTTAATGTGTCACAGGACTTGGTTTCAGCTTAGGTCATGGCGTTTTTCTATGTTGGGGACTCGGCTATTGAAGCTTCTAATGTTTCACTCTGTTTAAGTCATGTTTAAAATGTGGTCTCCTGCTTTTCCCTCAGGTTGGTTTAAACGTTTTAATCCAAAGAGCCAGAAGTTTTAGCCCCACTACCAGGCTTTTGGTGCAGAGGTTCATCCCCTTCCCAGCAGTGGGTGAGTTCAAACAGCCGTACACACCACAGAGAGGGATTAAGCACAGTTTTGATCTTAAGTGGCCTTTGTCGCCAGATTACTTCAAGCTTACATTCTCATACTTCAGCTTGACAAATCTTACAGCAGTAAGGCTCAAGGAAGAGCTGCAGAAACAGACTACAACTCACTGTTAATGAACTCCTCAGATTTGTGTGTTTTTACATTTTCCCATTTTTATCTTGGTTGTGTTTATTATCTAGTTTAAGTTTAACAGTTGTTTTAATCCAATGAAGTATGTGGCTCTTGTATTTGCATTAATTTGAAGATCTTCTAATTAGCGGCAAATTAGCTGTCAGTTCATCTTTTAAAGCCCAATATCACTCTCAGATTCTCCACAAAAGATTACACAGTGTACAAATACAAATAAGAGGAAAAAAAAGTGAACTAAAATAAGTGGCCGATTGTCTTTAACCCCCATTCCTTTTAGTGATCCCCAAAGGAATCTGGTGGCGTTAAAAGCTTCACTGTTTGGCTGATCTGGATAACATGTAGCCACATTAGCATTAGCTCCAGTTCAGTCTTGAAGTAGCTTCACTTTAAGAGATGAGACTTGCTCTGTTTAGAGCAACTTAGAACTGCACTGCTCATAATCTTGAGTTAAATCTCTGTTTATTTTGAATCACCTTTGTCAACTTGTTATATTGGTAACAATACAATATATTGGTAACAATGTAATTGCTCTACAGTAATTACCAGTGTTACAGCCTTTGGAGGCAAGGTGGGTTAAGTGTCTTGCCCAAGGACACAACGACAGTATGAACTATGGGGAGAGTGAGAATCGAACCCGCCTACCTTCGGGTTGATGGACAACCAGTGTTGCACTCACACTCTTTTATCTTTTACTTTAAAGAGTCAAAACAGAAACCAGAGGGGCTCCTGGAAAGAAACTACTGACATGATTTTCCATTTCATTTAGAGCACACTTTGGCTCTAGGTTTTAATCGGACTTGAACAAGTTTTAGATGGATTTAATTCTCATGTGTTTATGAAATCTTATAGGTTGAGCCAGTTTTTGCTTCAAAGATATATTAAATTTGTTCAAATCCAACTAAAACTTGTTCAAATCCATATAAATCCTGTTTCCATTAAAGGAAGAAATGAATGTTGAAGATAACTTTTTTTAAGACTCAAATTAAGATGTCACAATCTTCAGCCCCTGAAAAGAATCTCATTTAGCCCCTCACCACTTTTGACACCACTGATTTAGAGCCAACATCTAGTGGCCATGGGTGGTATTACACATTAATCCTTAATTTCCAAACTGTTGGCCCTTGTCACATTCAGGAGCCAAACTCTGCTGAACGATTATTGTCAGTCTGTGTCTGTCTGCGGTGGGTTACAAACATGTTTTGAGCTCTCTTTGTCAGATGTCGACACAAAGCTGGTTCTATGCCACTTCCCACAAACACACAGGGGCCCCATGGGTTTAGATCTGTGCCCAATGCCCCGAGCTGCTGGCTCATAATTAAATTGTTTTTTTCGGGCCCCCTCCCCTTTCCTCTGTACGGCGGTTCTTCTAATTAAATCAACAGGTTTGTACAGCGCAGCCTTTGCCTGGTAATTGGCTGCTCGTTAGGTCTCTGCTGCCACAAACAGATTGGATAATTACCCTTAAAGTGGCGTCCATGTCAGGGCCCCATTTACCTGCTTTCTGTGCATTCATTGTTGGTTGTTGTTTTGCTCGAACTGTATAAAAGGTAATTAAAGTGGTTAATTGAAGCGAAATCAAAGTGCCGTTTTGATTTTTCACCTGCTTCATTTTGTTTGCTTACTTAAGGGCTAGATTTATTTGTAATAACCTCATCAAGCAGCGGCCCGTCACTCAATAAAGGCTTTAACTGTAGGGAAACTAGAGCTGGCATAAAAAAAAAAGAAAAAAGAAAAAAAAGCATTGGATAATTACTGTGTTGTCTCTTGAAAATGTTTCCCATTATTTGTGATATTTAGGACGTAATTATGTGGAAAATTCTTGGGTGCATTTCCATAAATATGCCACTAGTTATTAGATGACAATTAAAATGTACATGTAATGCAATTAATTCAAATAATTACACTTTATATTTTACCCAAACAGGCTTTTCAATAATTAGCCAGATTTATAATTAAGTTATATTTTTAATTGCTTGCAGCTTTTCCTACATTTCATATAATTCAGTTTATATTTTCTGCCAAAAACCCTCTCTGTCCTTTCTGTTAATTGGTCTGCTTAAAAAAAAAATAGCTGGTAGGTAGAAAGAGTTATTTGCTCAGTCAATTGAATTCCCCTCACAGAGCAACCTGCCGCCCCGCAGCCGTGAGAGAAGATAACCGTGAACGCTGTTGTCTTAAATTAAAAAGGCTCCCGGCGCCAACACTAAACTCTCCAAAATGAGTTTTTCTTATTCCTATTAGAGTCAAGAAGAAAGGTCCATCTATATTAACATACATTTGAGTTCATTCTGAGTAAATCACAAGGAAACGACCCGACACGTGTCGACCATCAGTCACCTTCAGGAACATGTCAGCTGTGTCTAAATCACAATTTATCATATATTTACTGTATTTTATATACAGTTATCCTTGTCTGACCTCCTGAGGAATGACAAGATTTATGCACCCTCTTTTGATTTAATAAAAGGACACATTTTACTGCAAATTATTATGATAGAAGTAGAGCAAGTGAAATAATTCTGTTAAAGTCCAGGGCTGTAATATCTGTCTCCCTCTAACAGGCATGGGACAGTATCAAAGTCTGACAAAAGGTTTTTAATTCCCTAGTTAATTGAGCAGAGGCAAAATTGAAAACACAAAAAAATATTTCTATCAAATATATGAATTTGATCACTCTCTGGTTTTGTCTCATCAGCTTATCATACATGAACATGTCTGTACGTGTGTGTAATGTTTGTGTACTCGCTCTGGTAAATGTCGGCATGAACGGTTCATTGTGCAGTGTTCACACAAAAGACTGAGGTCATGGTTCAACTGTAGTAACCACGTCATCGTACACACACAGTTCATGACAGTCATGAGTCTGGCGGCTCTGAGTGTCCTGTCTCTTTATGTTAAAATTTAAATTTTCAACAGAAGTGACCCTGATAAAAGGAATGTAGATATATATTTGGGGTTAATGTTAATTTCCCTGTGAGACATACCTCACTCTTACATTTACATTTACATTTAGTCATTTAGCAGACGCTTTTATCCAAAGCGACTTACAAGTGATTGCATGATTGTTTTAGTTAGAAACGTTTGAAAACCCTGAATTAAACTTCACTGAATCCCCTTCATAAAAGTAGGTTAAATCATGTCAAGTGTTTTGTTATCGTATGGCTTACTTGTGATTGATTATTGCTTTGCAAATTCAGACATTATGATATATGAAAGCAAAAAAAAGCAGCACTTTTGAAATTGATAAGTCGCAGTTATTAAAACAAGCACAAGGCTACAACACTGGTTGATTTCAGTCAAAGTTGTTGAACAAATGCAACTTCTTTCCACATCAGTTTCACAGATTTCAGGTGTTACATTGCCAATCATTGTTTTGTAGTATATTATCATTTGTATATACCAGCAGTACCAGCATGCATTCCCAACACTCATTTATGTTTGTGGTCTCAGGAGCAAACTGGGTGAAGTTGGTTATCATCAGATTGTGTACAGATGATAGCTGTTGCCCAACCTGGATTTCATGCAGCCACATTATCTTCAGGAAGTTGTCTCACAATATTTCAGTTATCACAGATAGACTCTAAAGTGAACAGTGTCCCACACCAGACTTTATAGTGTGGGTTAAACATAATTATAATTAATGGTCAAATTCAAGTTTCATAACTTGTATTGCAGTATTGAGCGGCATCTGTTGCTAATATCTAATAATATGCTGCTGTGGTCCTCTCCCTCAGCGTTAGTTACCTGCTCCTACTCAGAGTGAACAAAGCCCTGTTTCGCTGCAGGGCTTTTACACAGAGACCACCCTGATGTTTCCACCAGCGCTGCAGGCTCAAATAACTATCTCCTCATTTGTGAAATAATAAAATATGTTAAATTCCCAAAGACACTATGCTTTCTCTTCTACAGCCAGTGCAAACGTGTGCAATGTGGTGCTCATGAGGCGGTCAGAGCTGTCAGAGGGCATCAGCGTCCTGGACGACAACGCCAACGTGGTGGGGACGTCCAAAGTGGCTGCCCGACACGTACGTCTCACTGTTATTAGTAATTTGTTTAACTGATTTTACTATTATTATCAAACATTTTATTTTGATTCAAGATTCAAAGTCTTTGTTATTAAACCAGAGGCCACAATAAAGATGTAACAATGTAGTGATAAATAAATTGTACAATGGGAACTAATAGACAAGAGAAAAAAAGCTACCTCCCGGAAATTTTCTTTTACAATGCCTGCTTTAATTTTGTCAAAAGAGTTACGTCTAGCTTTAAGTTTCCATGCCACAGTTATCTCTGTCGCGTTGAACATCACGTGAAAGCATTGCCAAATGTTTATCCGTTTTTCACTTTCCTTGCCTTTTTCTTTATTTAAGCTTTATCTATTTTGCGCTGTCTCGCTTTGTGTAAAGACGTAGTCAGAGCTGCCGTGTACACTTTCTGTGTTTTATCGGCAGCTTTATTTCAATGTTGACAAGTCATGTAGTCAAAGGGAATGCCCCTTATTCAAGAGTGAGCATGTGCTGAACATACCCATCTTCTAAAACTCTTGATTATACAGTAAAGACTAGATGACGTCTTAAGACTTGTTTTTTTTCACAGACAATTTCTATTACAATATACAATTTATTTATTCACATTTTTGGGTGGAATTATCCCTTGAGATGAATCATCTCGTTTTCGAGTGGGTCCTCTTTTACTAGAGACACTTTAGAGTTGCCAATTAACCTGTACATGCATGTGTATGGACGGTGGGAGGAAGCTGGAGTACCCGGAGAGAACCAACAGTAAAACATGGTGGACATGCAGACTCCTCACAGTAGGAACGGAGTCAGCCGGGTTTTGAACTCACAACCTCCCTCCTGTGAGGCAGGAGTGCTAACCACTCTGCCACATGCACTATTAGATATTAAACTGTTTTCCTCAAATACAGGAAAATAATATGGATACTTTGTGTTTGATTGCAAGAAGAAATGTGCTACGTGTTATGTGCAAATGTCGGTATCAAATGTGCTCTAGATTATATACAATGTCATTGAGAGAGCGGTTGATTCCAAGTACATCAGAAATACTTTAACATGGAAATATAAACACAACATAAAGACATTAACTCTATATTTTGATTTCACTTGTGCTAGGCGATTACCAAAGGTACAAACAAAATTAGTGAACCTATTGAAATTATTGAACCCTGTTTTTAGTGAAGTTTAGAAGTCTTTATAATATCTAAAGGGAAAACGGAGTTATTCCCTTTTTAGTATTATAATAATTCAATACTAAAGTCATGTGTGTTGGTCATATTGCAGCACAGATTTTTATCATGTTATTGATTTCTGCAGGCGCTTTTAGAGACAGCCCTGACCCGAGTCGTGATGCCCATGCCCATCCTGGTGCTTCCTCCAATGATCATGGCTGCACTGGAAAAGTAAGTTTTTTCATAATTAGTGCATGGTACATTATTATGGCTATAGATGTGTTCTCCAAAGACTGGGCTTCATTACAATTTCACTATGAAAAAGCGAATTATTGTGAGAGTTTATATCTGTTTAATTAAGAATAGCTGAGAAAAGGTTACAAAAGGTTTTCTTCAGTATGTCCTGGATGACTTAGAACCTCCACAGACCTAAGAATAGCTGCTTTACCAGTTGTCAGGTGCGTTAATGTGTGACCACTAGAGACACTCAATTAGGCTTTATACACTATAAACCTAACATTCATACTTAAAAAAAAGAAATAAATCAAAAGCTGGAATGAATAAAAAGGTCTTGAGCTGATCTTGATAGAATAATGACAAGAAATCAATTACAAGAAAAACATAGGTCTTAATTGCTGCTTCAGGTAAATAATATGAGGCACTTGCTAATTGTTCGAAGCAACAATAATTAACTGTAACCTGTAAAAACACATTAACAGTCCTAGTTTGCCCTTGTTTTATTATGTCATTGTCAAGGTCTGCACGTGTATTTTTAGACTCTTTTACGACTTGTAAACTGCTTGAACAAACTTCTTTCTCATAAACACCTCTGTTGGTGTTTCAAGGAATATTTCAGGCATTATGCAAACCTCCAGGTGTTTCTGTCTGAGAGAGGAAATGATTTCAATAACTCTGTAGGAGACTGTGTTTTTCAGTGGCATATTTCCCTTTTTAGAAAAAAAAACACATAATTAATGCATTAATGATTGTAATAAAAGTAAAGTATAACACCAAGCAGGTTTCTTACAAAGAGATAATTAAAAAATGCTAATTAGTCTGAATGAATTGACAATTATTAAATGATTCACAGAGAGCGAGCATTACATTTTAAAGCCGCATGATGCTGGTCTTACGCCTCTGTGTTGTCTGATAAGGCTCTAATGAAGCCGTAATGATGCAGAGGGCTTTATGTCGACGTGTTGTGATGGATGGCCTCACTTTGTCTGCGGAGAGATCAGGAATGCCTCTGTCTTTCGTCCCCAACGCTCTTCCCCAGGTGTGTTAGGGCCTCCTGCAGCTGAGTGACTGGGTTTTGATAGTTTACAGAGAGTGGGGCTGTGGTCGCAGGTGAGTTATCCTCTGTCAGCTCACCTCCACTAGCTCTCAATGGAGCAAGAACAAGAGGACACAGAGGGGAACCGGGGCGGCCCCTCTGTGATTTATGACACTGCTGAGAACAGGTATAACTCACTGACAGCAGCTCTTCTGTTTGGAGCTGAGGGCTGACACAACTGGAAATGTCTCCTGTAATAAAATATCATAATTCAGTGATTTTTGGGAACAACTGAGTGAAACAAAGTTAATTGTATCTTGCTTATGTAGTGGTAAACCTACAAGGATTTATAAATTATAAATGGTCTACAGTTATAAAGCCCTTTTTAACAACACAATCATTCACGGTCTAATGCACCCTCTTTGGGTTCAGTGAGACAGTGATAATGGTCATTGAACAAACTGCTCGGCCTCTTGAGCCTTTATCGCCAGAGTTTATAAGTAGTAGTCTTTTGGTTGTTGTTGTCTGTGCATTTAACCCGTCCTTGTGCTCTAGTGGGTGTCAACAAGGAGCAATAGAAACCCATCCAGACCTCGACATTTGAAACTCAACATGTCCAGGCAACTGTGATGGACAGTTTTAAACACCAGCCCGGCATTGCAATAACTAATAAAATTGAGCAGTTTGAAGCAACGTAATATCACTTTTATATAACTGTATACACACTGAAAGTCTAAAAGAGACAAATGCTGTGCCGACCTCACACAGAGTTGTTACCGTTTCATAAATATCCTAGTTGTCACATGCACTGTGTTCACACATGATGGTAGCTTGCCCTGAAACTTACAATTATGGAGTTAACAATCTGCTAAACCCATTGCACTTTGTCCAAAAAAGAGGGTTATCTCTTTCTCTCTTTGGCTCATGTCAAGAGACCATCCAGAAAAAGTCAATGTTATCGTTGTAATGACTGTTAAAGCGCCACACGTAGTGGTAGAAGTTACACAGTTAAATAGGTTAAATAATTAAGTTAAATAGGTTGAATTTAAATACACCATTGTCCTAGTATGGTAGTGTATTTAAGTGAGTAACATATTTGATGAGATTAGTTTCAAAAGGTTTGACGGTTCATTTAGCAGCACATGGCAACATTTTGACTTGACACTGATGGGCATTAAATCATGTGGATTATAAAAACGTGTTGTTCTACGTGATACTTGTGAATATTACCTTCAGTAGATGCAATGCACAGTTTGGAGAGGTGTCAGACTTTAGCTTCATAACTACAGCATTAATACCAAACACAGAAAGTGCTTATTTCATTACAAACATCTTTAAAATATAATAATAATTATTGCTGATTGAAGGGTCTGTTGTTAAATGCAGGCACTGCTCGTATGTTTGAGATTTTTTTTTAACCTTTTTCTTGAACTGTTCTTGGATTTCAATTAATTATTTCTCCTGCCTTGAATAGATAATCTGACAAAAGCTATCATATAGGTTTAATTAATTCACCAGTGCTCATGCTGAATGTCTTCATTGTCGACCGAATCAGCTGGATGCTCATAAATTGGTTTGTCGACAGGGGGTTAAGTCACTCCGTCACGTGTTCAAATAAACAGTTGAACCTGAATTAGACCTCAACAACCGTGAAATGGCCTCTAGCCAGGTTCAGCGCGCAGCCGGTAGTGAACAGAGTGGGAATAATTTGGCAAAGCGTCACCTGGTTTTCAAACACGCTGTACTTGTCTCACATACCTCACAACTTTCCCCATTGACTTTCCTCTTTGTGCTCAGCTCCGGCACGGCTCGGTATCTGCTGCGTGCGCGTGTGTGTGTGTGTGTGTGTGTGCGTGTGTGTGTGTGTGTGTGTGTGTGTGTGTGTGTGTGTGTGTGTGTGTGTGTGTGTGTGTGTGTGTGTGTGTGTGTGTGTGTGTGTGTGTGTGTGTGTGTGTGTGTGTGTGTGTGTGTGTGCAGCCTAATTAAAGCATGGCAGCCGTATGTGTTAATGAGCTCTCTCATTAGGCAGTAGCTCTCCTCGTTAGGGAGAGAGGCGTCGCTGGTGCAGTAGAGACGGAGACGCTCCTGCTGGGTTCACTGTCCCAAACATATTATCGTACGGAGGCAGGAACATGGGCGACACCAGAGAAATATTTCTGGATCCTTGTAATTTGATCCTTTTGGAGAAGTATGATTTTCTCGTGTGGTTTGTCATGAATCATTAATAACACAAAATAAAGATAATGGAAAGACTCAAAAATATTAGCTTTATTTTTATTTGTGTAAGCGTGTAAGATTGTGTAGTGTGTGCCTTTTAGAAGTGGCTTTCAAAAACATAATGAGGTATAATTTGCCAGTTTTTATTTGATTTTATTGTATTATATTGTATTTCCCTTTTATTTCTCTATTTCCCTTTAGATTGGAACTATGTGGAGTTGAATGTATCTGTGAACAAACTCCTTTACTTCCAAGGCAGGGACAATATTTGAGTGTGTGGCTCTCTGCTAGTCACAGCTCAAAGAAGTAAGAAAGTACAGTACAAATACAGTATATAACAGGAGGCTAAAGTTTGACTTTAAACCAATCAGTCCTCATCGGTTGAAAAGTGTTGGGCATGGGGCCAAGTTTCTTTACAAAAAAATGCATAGAAATCTTGTGTCTTTTAAGTATTTCTGATGAGTTTTAAAGAGTCTTTTATGGTCGATTATTTGCATCATCTTCACCATCTACCTCTTATTAGCTCACTCCATCATGTATCATTGTGTGTTTCATAACCAATGTTGGACAAACTGAACTAATACCTGTGCTTTACTGAGTTTATCTTCAGCACTGCATTTGTTTTGTAAATAAACCCAATCTCTTTTTGTAAAATCCACTGAATAAACTTTCTTTATGTCCCTTCAGACTGCCTCTCCTGCAGAGACAGCGCAGACTTGTGTTGCCCGTCCATGCGCTGGTCTGTCTCGCTGCGTTTGGCTTCGCTCTGCCTCTCGCCATCAGCCTCTTCCCACAGACGTCTCAGGTAACTCTCTCCTCCCCGTTTGACCAAACTGTAATTTGTATACCAATAAAACCATTCATTCATACAATAGCTTATTTAAACTAGAAATACATTTTTTACCAATACAACCCCTTGATTTTATTTACCATGCTTTGTGAAACATAATTGGGATGACAGTTTTGCTGCTTGACGCCTTCTAGTTTAGGACTTTTATAATTATAATATGTCATTCATTAATTTTTTCATTCATTTTATTTATTATACAGGAAACTATTAAAAGTGAGTCCACAGTTAATCAGGCCTGACTCGGTTCAAAAACAGTTTTCAGCACGTTCTTGTTCTGCAACATAAGGACACATTTATATCAGGAGCACATTCACAAAACCACACAATTTTACATGCCACATTTTCACAAAGATTCACTCTGAAAACAGTGCTTGTCCATTGTCCCTTGTCGCTGTAAAGAAACTAAATGCTTATAATGGCTGATAATGCTCCTCATTTCTTCTCTTATTGAAGAATGCTCACTTTACTCTGCCAAGTCTCAGCTCCAGTGACTGATGTTGATGACCCATGTCTCCTGACCTCTTTAACGTTACCCATTGAGTTAAATAGGGTCTCTTTCTTAATGAGGCGTAGCCCTTTGAGACTCAACCCGCTCTGATCCAGTGCTCTGTCCCAGTCGGTCCCTACTTCCTCTCCTCAGCCTGGCAGCCTTATCGCCTCAGTATGTATCAGTCTGCTCATTAAGTCGCGGCTTTGGTGCAATTTTGTTTTTCACTTCTCTTCTTTTCTTTGCCAAATGACATGCTGACACGAGCCAACCGGTTCTGGCTGTAAAATGTTTAGGATTTAATTACCACTGGAAATAACTCAGACAGCCATATGGCAAAAAAAAATGTAGACATATGTGCCGCCAACAGTCCTGTGAAAAGCAGCCTCCCGTTTCCACGAAGGGGCCTTGTTTTTCTCGCACAAGTCCTTTTTTGCACTTGCTCAAAGATGGAAAAAAAACAAAAAAAAAACTCACTCCCCTAAAAGCAACATGAATCCCCCTTCCCGCCTACTCAATTTGTCCCACTTCCCCACTTCACACCTACCAACTCGTTTGATTAAGATTCAGCCTCCGTCGCCAGCAGCCATCTGTCTCTGGTTCAAATATTAGGAGATGCAAACCTCAAATTAGACTTGAATCTGCCAAATTGGCTGCTATTACACATTAGCGGTAAATACAGAAGATTAAAGCCTTAAAAGAATTATTTAGTAACAAGTGAAAGTGCTTGAAGTAATAAGTAGCAGCAGATAACTCTTCACTTAAGTCTGTGGGTGCTATTGTCTGTGACATCTCGTGCCAAAAGTGAGAATTGACGCCATTGTCCTTTTTGCTTTTGCCTCCCCACAGATCAGCGTGGATAAGCTGGAGCCGGAGATCGCCAAGGCAACAGACTGTCAGATTGTGTCATACAACAAGGGCCTATAACACATGAAGCCGCGTGAAGCTGTGTCGTGATGCGTCTGGCTGCGTAAACCAGCGCTAGTGTTAGTTAGCAACATATGTTTATCGAGAACGAGTGGTGGTTGATGGTAAAGATTTCTGCTTGAATGCTAAATATTAGTGTGATACGTGAGAGCAAATAACTTGAACACACTGAAATGATCACATGTCAATGATATTTGTGAATCATGAAGCGGCTGGCTACATACTGTGATCTTACTTCATAAAAATGATCCAATACCCATTTTTTGTAAAGCATTATTGTTATTTTATTTAATTTTTTTTTTTTTTTACAATGCCGTCAGCCTTAATAAATCCAATAAAAACTTTCTTTTAATGCAGAGTGACCCATGTCAAATTCAGTTTTTTTTCTTGCTTCAAATACATCATCTTCAAGAACAATACAGTATATGTTAATAATCATAACACGGTTCTAGAGCCAGAACAAAAAGAGATCATACCATCTAACCAATAAAAAGTCGAACCAATAATGATTACCACCGACTTCACTCACAGCTTGATTAAACCCTCTCGGCTGGAGGGCTCACTCTTGTCCGAGTTTTTATGCACAAGAGAGAACAGTGTACTGTGTCCCCAGCGCTCCACACTAATGCTGCGTTCATGGGGTCTTTGTATTTAACAGCATTATGCCTTTGATACACTGCTTTAATGCTGATGGACGTTAAACCAGTGTATCAGCGGTGTGGTGTGGAGTATGTGGGTAATAAAAGATAAGCTTATACTACAAAGGAAAGAAAAGAGAGATCTTACAGTCATCTAACTATTATAACTTATTAACTTATTAGGACAGGACACTACACAGAGGACAATGTCGGAGATTTAGAGGTTTAGACAAATAAAAGCTGGTGAGAAAACGCAAAATCAACTTTTTAATCAATATTTTCAATAAAGACTTTATGAATAAAACTAAAACCTTCCCTTATTAGAGTTATCATTGTTTTTCATGTTTTATTTTGTGTTAGGGCTTCACTGCATGGAGATAAAGTGTGAGCTGTGTTTAAAGGACCGTACTTACATTATAATGTAATCCTCTAATGCTAATTGAATTGATCAAAAATGTCTTTTATAGAACATCACAGATCCACACCTTTAAGGCAGCAGCAGGAGGAATCTCGCAGCTCCTTTCCCCTTCGTCCCCGACCTGCACTTCTCTGGAGAGACACTTATTTCTCACAGCAGTCTCCTTCTCCCATCCCACTCTGCTGACTCAGGCCACGGGAGCTTTAGGGAAACAGCGCTGATTTTCACCTTAATTAGTTTTAACAGACAACAAAGGAGTGCTACCTTTGTTAATGTAGGATTGTATTTGGCTGATATTAATTAAAATGTACATGATCCACACACTGTTTTAAAATAAGGCCTCTTTTAATGTATATTTGCACCTGCAGCGAGTATAGGATATCCTCGAAAGTCAAAACAAGGCGTGTGCTTTCTTTGCGATTGCAGATGTCTGACGTATTGTGTGCCTTTGTCACAAGGGGCGAATACTAGCTGTGTATTTCACTTTTCCGCCTCCCTATTCTGTGTCGGCTCTTCGCTTACATACAAGACATCAAGGTCAGACATGAGAGCTCATCTCTAAAGCCTGGGGGTCATTAAACAGAGATTCCTTCCGCTGCTTTTGACAGAGACGACTGCTGAATGGGCCGCTGCACAATAGTAGCTACACTTTCCCTCTTTTTTTTTTTTTTTTTCAAAGGGGACTCCTCAATGCACTTTTTTCCTTTCTGCAGGAATTTAGAAGAGGTCCCACACCTGACACCTGTGTGGCCCCATTCCTACCACCTCTCTCTGACTTTCTCATTACATTGAAAGTTTTGGTTACTATGTTCAGCTCTTTACTTTATTTATTACAGTTGTGCATGTTAAATGCAGCCCTGACTCTTGCTGTGGTAATAGCAGTAAATTGAAAGGGGGCAGGGGAAGTAAATAGAAAAGTGACACATAAATATTAATATTTAACTTTGCTCAGTATTATTAATGGGTTGCAGCTAAATGTTCAGTGAAAAATATGGGTAAAAAAACTGTCATAGGGTGTGACAGAACATCCAGTGTCAGTCGCATCACTCTATACAGATAAATGTACAGGCACTGAAAACTGTGTCCTAAATGATTACGAAAGATAACCTGCAAGAACAAATGTTATTGCAGGTTATGTCTGTGTCTGGTCAGTTTTTTTGTATGAAGTCTTGTCTTTGGGCTTTTCATTAGATGTACACCCTGTTTCTGGAGACTCTCATAAAAAAAAAAAAAAAAAAAGTGTCTATTGTGGAAATGAGTTTGGCCTTGTATTTTTCTGCACCACTCAGCAGCGTGCCCACTCTGCAACCTTCCTTACAAACATCTTTCCTAATTTTCAATTTTGTAAACATAACCTTTATTTTACGTCTAATGAAACAATGTTTTCACCATTTCATGAGGCAGAGTCGTCTGCAGCATTTTCGTATTAATCAAACACTGTGGCAGCGGTTTTCACACTGATTTGAACATTCACCTTGAGCTCAAGGCGTAATGACCGAAGTCAACGGCTGTAATGGCGGCAAGAAAACTACTCACTCTTCTCTCAAAATAACACATTTGTATGTTTATACATTTCATTTTCAAAAGTGCTGTGTGGATTATTTTACATGATGTAGCCTATTATATATGTTATGCCCTAGAAATGAAACAGGCCTGTAAACTTAGTCAACTATTTGTTTTTGTTTCCACTTTCAAGGATTTCTCACAAAAACTGTTACTGCAACCCAAACATAGTGCTTAGTTTCCTTTAGCCGTATTTAGTGAAAATCCTGAGTCTAATCAGAATTAGTTTTGTAGTTCTAAAACATCTTTAATTATTATTACATGTACAGTTTGAAAATTATGTTCTCATATAGCTTTTGTACAGGCACAATGAATTCTGCAAACATTAAACAAATGGGAAACAAAAGCTGAGGTATTGTCCATTACTGAGACCTTAAATTCAGGCAGGTTTTAGTCCCAGAGTCTTGTGCAGCTGCTCGTAGACCAGTGTTGGATTTGCTGCTGGATTTGAGTCTCCAGGAAAAATTAACTAATGTTGTCGATCTGTTTTCGTGTCAAAGTCAGAAAACTCTGTGTCTTCAAGTCGCCGGTGGATTGAACATGTTTGTCGTTCTTGTTGTTGGGGGGAGATTTAAATTAACATGGCACACACACACACACACACACACAGATGGTGGAGTGGATGTGGCAAGAAATGAGGTGTTAATGACCTACGCAGGTGGTAAAAATTTAGATTTAATGAAACAAATAGCCTCTTTAAAAAAAACAACCTTGAGAAACGGGCTGTGTACAGTTTAAAACCAACTTTATAAGGATCTCAGACGGTTGCCGCTTCTTATCTTTTGTAAAAGTCTTTTGAAGAAGAACATCTCTTTAATGTGTTTCTCCGTTCACACATATTCAGTTCTTGTCTTCCTCTAATGGGTCTAATTACATTAATAATATTACATAATAAATAGGGTTGGTCCAGGGCAGCGTTGTTTCGGGGTGGGGTTAGTCCTCTGAGGTGACGTCTATGTCGTCCGAGCTGGCCTGTTTGGTGGCGATGCGCCATCTGTTGATGTGGTGGTTGCCCTTCTTCTTCTGCTGGCTGTCAGGACCCTCCTCTTCCAGCTTCTGCCGCTTGTACTTGGTCCGTCTGTTTTGAAACCACACTTTGACCTGTGGAGAAAACAACCGGGTTAAAACGAAACACTGACACAGGGGTTCGGTTACAGCAAAGAAAATTACAGCCCAGGAAATATTACCAACAAGTGCAGCTGTGTGTACATTTTTAAGAATATCATGTGAAAGATGTGTTGCTCAATTGTAAACACTAGGACTTACTGAAGTAGGTTTTAGTCCATCTGTAACGGTGGCTCTAGTAACAGCTCACAAAAAGAGTGTTGTGTGTGGATCCAAGCTAATTTAATACACATTTAATTTGAGAATATTTTTTCAAAATAAGCTTAAATTGAGGCGACAAATTCCAAAAATATAATAAAATATAACAGTAGGAATAATGTCTTGATTGAAAAAGAAAAGCATGATATTTTTTAAAGAACAAAAATGCATTGACATAGGAACAAATTTATTTTTGCGCTAAAATAACCGTTCAATTTAAAAACCTCAAAAGAAGGTAATATATAGACCTAATACATATAGATTATGTTTTACGTTTGCTGCAGGACAGGTTTACGTTTGACAGACATCTAAAAAGGTTCTGAGAAAAAAGACAAACATGCTAGCAGCTTGGTTTATGCCACTTCAGTGTAGAGTTAATAACGTGAATACATCACTGTTTTCCCAGTTTGTTGCCAGACCAAGTTAATATTCATTCATTGTTTGAATTTACAAAGTGCAGCTGATGCTTTGTTGTGACCTTTCTATCGACTAATGACTAACAGAAGCTGACGCAGGGAGATCATTTATTGCTCATTAGGTTTAAACAACAAAGCGTGGACTCATCACGGCTCTCCATCAATAATATTTACAAAAGCTTTATCTTTTATCCTCTTTGACCTGCATTTACCTATTAACACATTATTATGGTTCAATAAACTAAACTGAAATTATAGTATTGTCGTAAAAAGATTTTTTTTAATCAATAGTTATATAAAATGAAAAATAAATTAAATTCCATTGATTAATAATAAATAACAATTTGTAATCGGGCACATTTATTATTGACATTACGGACAAAATACCTTTACACTAGCGATTACATTTTATCGTTGTTAATGTTATGATATCGCGAGATTGGAAGAACTGTTGTTTTCAATGAGATCCGAGCTGAAGTGGTCTAACTTTTTCGTTAGGAACCTTTGGAGTTATTTTAACAGAGATAATGTTGCATCAGGTAACTGCTACACACCTGTGTCTCGGAGAGGCTCAGACTGTTGGCCAGCTGCTTCCTCTCGGCGCCCACCACGTAGTGATTTTTCTCGAAGGCTCTTTCCAAACGCAGCAGCTGCGACGGAGAGAAGGCCGTGCGGATGCGTTTGGGTTTTCTGGCGAAAGGACCGTGGAGCAGCAGACTGTCCTGGGACACGTCGTTCCCTGAAAACAGACAAAGAGAGACCTTAGGCCCACCGCGTACACGACTCATTTAAACATGTGAGTGCGCATGCTCAAATAACACACGTTAATTGGACTGTGTGATGCACAGCGTCTGCTGTGAAGTGTGTCTGAGTTTCACATGTTTCCACTTTTTCCTAAGAAACACACACCTGCAATAAAATATAATATGTAATACAAACAGTAATTTAATATGTAAGAATCATTTTGTTCTTTCTCAGACTCATTAAGATTCCTGTTGCATAGCCTACATTATTTTGTTAATTTGAACTAAAGCTGGAAGACATTTTTTATATTAAAAATAATAATTTCCTTTTAATAGATTTTATTTCTGAGGACACATAGGCTTATTGTTGGGATTTTAATTCAGAATTATAGTATCATGTATTTAGCTTTCATAGAATTAAGTCTGTAAATAATAATTTTGTTGTCTACGATTTAAAATATTTATTTTTGACACTTCGTTTAGCAGTGTGTTTATTTTCTCTAACACCTCATGTGAGTAAAGGCTACGCATGCTTTAAACAAGGGCCCACAGAGTTGTCCTGTATTAAAGCACTGCTAAAATAAAACGGGTTTCACATAAATCTATCGCCGTTTTTATCATTTTAAGTTTTTGCTGTGGTATAAAAAATTTGCTTAAAATGTTTGTAGTGTTTTTTGTATTTTCTCCCTGAGCGCATTGCTGTTTATTAAACTTTATACAGTTATGAATGTTGTTATGTTTTACGCCGAAATGTCAAATGAATAATACAACAATAATTACATCGTTTTAAAAATCTAAACAGTAACATTTCTGGTGTTATGTAATTTTTCCCTTTTTCTCGTATTTTCTCGATTTGGGTCTTTTCTTCAATTTAAGTTAATGATTACATTGGCAATAATGCCCTTTTCGTGTGATTCTTATTGTTCTTATGTTTTTGGTTTATGTTGCATCCCGCACAATTAACGTGAGTCTTACAACAGCCCAAAATATCATAAATGTGCTTTGATTTTGTTCCAAAGAAGCTAAATTTGAAATGCTCTATTTTTAACCTTCTCGAAATTGCATTTATGACAAACACTTGTAAATAAGCTTGTGATGCAATAGTTGTAGACTTGTCTTGAGTACACTGTGAAAAAAGAGATGTTTTTATTTAGTGACAGTTGATTATCTTTACGCATGACCCGATCACCTGTCGAACCTTCTGATCGCTTGTCAGGAGACGCCAAACTGCAGCTCTGTTTGCGCAAAAAGTAAGCTGTAATTCTTGAACAAATCATTTAAAATACCCCTACATATAAATTCCAAGGTTAGAAATAACCACAACAACTGTATGTTATAAACCATGTCCCCAAAACCCCCCTTTACAGTGTATTAAGGCAAATACTTAAGCTATGACGTTCAGCTTTTACGCACAGACGTTATTACGCTGTTGAACTCTTACAGAAGTGACACGTGTTTGTAGTGGCGTTGGTACGAGAGCTGGCACTCACCTTGGAAACGGTGTCCGAAGAATCGGTTCCGTAGGACCCAGGGGTAGAAGTGCAGCGGGTCGCGGTGCTGCGAGCCAAAGAAGTGCGGGTGCTGTAGATGCGATGAGCCGAGCTGGTGCGGAGCCACGGTGAGGGACGGGTGGCCCACGCTCTCGGGGAACACCAGGTCTGGGCTCTGGTACAGGGGCCGAGTTGGGGGCGGGGGCTGGTAAGCGCTCATCAAGGTGTCCGGCCCGGGGTTTGAGTGGTAAGGCAGCGCCGTGGGCCGCAGCGGCTCCTCGGCGCTCAGAGGGCTGTCTTTGGCCACCAGCGACTCGATGGTGAAGCAGCGCTTTCCCACGGACGAAAACATCACGTCTTCTTTTAATGCTCCACTAAAACCAACCTCAGACTCAGACCTCCATCCTGGACTCTTCAACTCAACATCCTTTGAATCTGAGCTGCGCACTCACTGCTTTTTGTGCGCGATACCTGCCTGTTCTCGCACTGGTCTGACGCTGCGCTCGAGGTGATCTGATTGGACCAGAGCAGCTGCCAATAGCCCCTCATTTGAAGCCCAGTCCGAGCTGCGTGCCACAGAAACACGCCTCTTTTCATTAAACCTCAATGTGTGCGTCTAATTCCTCGTTTATTTGAAGGAACAAGTGGACAGGGGGTGCGCATTTTCTCTGGACACCTTTAGGTGCCTTTCATAAACTCAAGGAAATAACACAACATTAAACAAACAAATGAATGTCTCAGCTCCGGCATGCGTCAAAACAACATGCATTGAATTTCATTGAATCATTTAGCACAGGACAGTTATAATTTTTTCAGAATAATAATTTGGACAATAATATTTCTGTAAACCGTCGACATCAACTATTTCTGTCATAAAGACAATCATTAAGTGCCTTTAGCAAAACAAGTCCCAGTGTAACTATATTACTCTGAAAGGACAGGTTTACGTTAAAACAAAAGTGTCGTGACAGGACCATACGTCACTTACACCTCATTAAACACTTTAATAAACACTTCAGAGGAAGCCTAGTTAATACAAACTTTTTAAAAGGAACCATTCTTACAAGGACGTTATTTTTAAATAAAATACACTAAAACAATAGTAATACCTTTAAAACTAAATTGAAGATTAGTAAAAAAGGAGACGGTGTCTCCTATAAGACTGGTTTGTACAAAATTAAGAAAAAGACGCAAAATAACTTCTTAAAATATAGTTTCACGCACGAATATCAACCATTAAAAAAAACTAACGGAAATTATAAAAATAACTAAAATGAATAGTGATCATTGTAGTTCATGCAGTAGCATTGGGTTATAGTGAATAAAGACAATAACAATCACTAAGTGCTGTTAAATAACTTGATCACAAGCGAGTTTTTGCTCTTGAACAGAAACCATATAAAGGCACCTGACTCGGTTTATCCGACTCTTTTCTGAGAGCTGAGTTTAGCAGCCTGTGTCGTGCAGGAGGAAACTGCAGCTATGTCCCACGGCGCACTAACCAAGTCAATCATTACCACTTTAATAAGCTCGTTTGTGCACAGGCTGCATTAGAAAATCATTACCGATGGAAATTATGAGCTAAAACAAGTTGTTTATTAGGCTTTTAGAGCTAAAGGCTCCTAAAGACAGCCACTTCTTTGAAATCATGTCCATGAAAGATTTTCTGCGAAGTGCTGTGCATAAAGGGTGTTGGGGGATTTAACTTTTCTATTTTCAGTTGTGCGTAATTTATATAGAGCAGACAGATGTTTAAATTAATTTCCTTCCAATTAAATATAACGGTGTGCAGGAAACTATTACCAAAACTAAACTCAGTGCTTCCTTTGCTCCCGAACTTTTGATTTATATAGTTTTTTTTAATTGAGTTTTGTTTACCACAATTAGAGATAAGGAACAAGACATTTTGACTTGACCTTTGCTGGAAATAAAACGCTGCGTGGTCAAATTGAATGTCCGTCAGTGCAGTACGTGTGATGGGTTTTATATTTAAGCCATGGTGCAGCGCTGTGGGGACCCAGAGGGGAGGCCGAAACGGTTTGTTTAATGATGAATCCCGTGCGCCTTTACGCACTGACCCCGATTTCTGCTGGTTAATGGATGGACAAATGGCACAGCACGAACAACAACAAAGCGAGGCAATGTGGCGCTGTTTTTTCCCTCGGGCTGCTGCACCGAACACACCTTCACCTTTCTGTGGCTCTATTATTAGAAACTTATGACCAGTGTGTCTCCTAAATGTCACTAAACTGGAATGTAGAAGGAATATTGACCACACGTAGATTGGATCGGCGGTTCAGAGTGGTTTTGATGAGATTACACATTTGACCTGAATAGTCTCGAGTATGAAAGGTTATACATTGTCCAGAATTAACGGAAGAAATGTGTGACCGTTCAGAGCAAAGGAAGTCAAAGTGGGACATGCAGCCCAGTCAGGGAATAAATTTATGAATGAAATCCTTTGTAAAAAGTGGTTAATGGAAATTGAGATCAGGCAGGAATGATGTTTATGTTTTAGCTCAAATGCTGATGCAACCATTAATATTCAAATGAACGTGTGTATAAATCTTTGTATATTTTTTTGGCCCAGAGTTTAAATATCTTAAAAAGTGATATGAAAAATGGTATAATTGTTTACCGAAATATCCACAAAAAGTGTTTTTGTTGGTGATCAGTTCATCTCATGAAATATATTATAGGTTTGTTTTTGTATGGCCACAATTATTTCTATTTAAACACGGACTTACTTTTGTAGAATTCATGGATTCATTACTAATATGTATAATGTGCCCAGTGTGTGTTTTCTGAGCCCTATAGGTATACATCCTGGCTAGAGCCACCAGTGAAGGGCTTCTGCAGTTTTATCCATTTATGCCTCTAGAGGGAGTCAGGGGCTAATGCAGCACTGAACACAAACTGGAAAAATATATGAAACATTTGACATAAATGGATTCAACCCACATAGACCTGCTAAAACACAACGGAATAAGAGGAAAAAACTTATCCTCCTGCTGCAACTGACCATGAACTAAGCACTCTTCCTCACTTTGCTTTAGTGGTGAGAGAAATCTTATGTAATGTAAGAAAAAGAAAAATCACAGTGTCCTAATACAATCTGATGAAGACCTCTATTCAAAAGATATATTACTATAAACTCACTGCAAAGACTTGACAGACACGTCAAACTGCTCACGTTCAGAGAAATGCTGCCCTCTAGTGGAGTCAGAGTGAACACCTTCTACCTCTAAGTTTTTTTTCTCCCCTGTATAGTTTAATGAAGCACTGACAGTTTTATTTTTATTAGATGTTTGCACAATTACATAATTATATCAGTGAAAGACAGAGACTTACAAATCTGTTCTCGGGTAAAAGTGTTGTTGCATTCAACTATTACTCAATGCAAGGTAAAAATAGCCAATAACAAAATAATTACAGTTAAAGTGTAAAATGTGTTGGGTCTGTGGCTGAAGGGGAATATCTGCTGAGAGGGCTGTCTTTGTCAGAATGTTTCTTGTCTGGGGGTCTATATTGGTTGGCCAATGCTGTCCTCTAGTGGCGGTGTTATGGTAGAGCAGCTAGAGACGTTCAATAGTTTCCTGTTCTGTGTAAAATTGTAAAATTATAACTTAATTAGGAATGCATTGATAATTTATATCAATGCCATGATACGCCTAGTATGTGATAATAATTACTGTGATAAATACAAGACTGAGCGGTTTCAATACATTAGTCCATCTGTTACCCTTTTAGCTCACTTCTTTAGCCTTCCGCAAACCTGTTGGGTTAGTAGTAGCCTACATTTACGCCATTCTTGAGGCGTAGGCTATCTAGATTTCTGTTCCCATCATGTTGAATAAAAACCAGGAGAGACAGCCAAGCGGAGTGTCCCGGTTCCCTCACACCTCGGTCGTTCATTAATAAACTAATTGGTTATTTTGTTTCACATTACCGTTGTGTGCTCAGCTAATCTGTTCCACTTAAATACTTGGAAAATTTCACCCCATTATAACGAGAGGAGAAAAATAGCACGTCTGTGAGTTTGTGCCACCTGCGTGAGAAGTGGTGTCGGTTAGCCACCTGTAGCTACAGAGCCCGCTCCTCCAGCGCGGCTCCGAAGTGCATAAACAAACAACACCACCCGACGAAACGACATGCTAATAAGCTACTTAAAAAGTGAGAGTTTATTAATAAGATAGGACTCTTTAAATTCTTTAAGGGAAAAACAATGTTTATAATTTTGTATAATTTGTCATTAATTAATAAAGTTATTTGTATTTGCGTAGCCTAGTTTCCATGGTAACTGTTACAGTTCTAGCCATCTTTTAGTTTTATTGTCTTAAATATTAGTGAACTTGTACTTTAGCCTATGTGATGCTGCTAATAGACTACCAGATTTTATGTTAGACTCCAGCTAAACGTGGTAATTAAGTCGCCTTCACCTGTTGTTGCCCATCTTTAATCAAGTATACCTTTAGCTAATTAGCGTGTGAACCGGAAGTGTCATTTCCGCTTATTACTTTTCTCTTGTAGGCTACCTTTCTTTCTTTTTAAGAGAAACTGTCCAAACACCGGGATGAGGGCTTAACCCAGCTCCCCAATGCCCATGTCAGAAGCTTTGTAGCTCAAATGTGGCCTATTCATGACGAGACAAAGAGCAGCTCTCACTTCAAACGCAGTAATGAAAGCTAATGACTATTAGATGGAGTAGAGGGGGCACTGCTTCTGCAAATAAAATGCAATGTTTTTTACAAGCGCCTACACTAAAAGAGGGCTGGTAAAAAATAAAGTGCAGCCTGCCATTGGACCACTGCAGGTTGTTGCTCTCCATGAGAACTTTCACACCTTCAGGCCTGCAGTAAGATCTAACAGGGCTGGTCATGTGACACGTGGCATTTAAGAATGGAGGACAATAATGTAGGGTATCTACACAGTTAAGACTGGATTATTAAAGTATGTATTTTTTATGACTACATTGTTGGATTCAATATTCCATTGCTTTGTCAAAATTCTGAGCTTGTTTAGTTGTGGTTTAGTTAGGCCTATGTCTTACTTAGTTCTATTTAGCGTGATCACTATGATTAAGGCAGCCTACTGAAGTTCAGAATATTTGTAACGCACACTGAGGTCACAAACATATCTTCTCTGCTGTGTAGAGCTTACATCTGGGTTGAGTGCCAAACTAAAATCGGACATTTAAGATTCATAAATAATTAAAAAACATTTGAATAAAGTCTAAGTCCCTGTGCCTATGTGACTTAAACATATCAGGCTTTGGGGGAAAGTCTAGCTTATTTTATACATTACATTATTAATAGATACCAAGATGTGTTCAAATGCTAACTTTATGTAATTTTGTATTTAAACTCCTAAAACTGCACACATATTTTTCAATTAATCCAATCCCATTGACAAGCCCTCTGTTTGGACCTCAGACTAAAATCTTACAGACAGCCATGTTACTGTCCTTAGAGTCTCTGCGTAACTGATTAAAACACAACAGAATGGGTTTTACATTTTGTGATAATAATAAAAATCTGGTTTAGATTTCACACTTTTTTGTTTTTCACTGCAGACAAAAGACAAAACAGTTATTGTTTAGTAAATATCCTGTGTCTAGTCAGGATTAAAGTGGACTTCTGCTGTGTTACAAAGCCATCAGTGTTGCCAACATATTGCTTCATTCCTTAATGTCAAAAAATGTGTCACTATTTCAACACTTTACTGTCACTATAAGCTTGCATATTATACCAGAAAAACAAACCCTCAAAACAGGTATTGAAATAGTTTAAAAGTTATACAGATTTGAGAGATAACCTCTATTAACCTCAACTGTAATTGTACAATTGTAAGTATAACCTGTGTCTATTTCTTTTCATTTGTGTCTGCGTTTAAAGAGCTACTCAGAAAGGTCTCGAGCATGGAGCCAAATGAAGATGTTGCAGAGACTTAAGCGGCTTCCTCCAGTCCTTTAGAGTCTTAACAATGTCAGCCGGCATTGGCCTGTTTCCAGCCGTTAGGATGTCCCTGTGCTAATTGGGACGACGAGCCTTGTGACCCCCACCACTCGAGAGCCTTCAGGTTTTCCCAGACCTCTCACTGCTTCTTTCTGTCCTTCAATGGGATTACGTGGGGCTGTGGTGAAAGTGGGGGGCTAAGATCACATCAGAAACAGCTCTCCAGGGTTTTACACAAACGCTGCTCCTTCAGCACTGCTCGGGCTCTAATCAGGCCGGGACGGGACACGGGGGGCAAAGGCAGGGGGTGGTGACAGCATGGATAA
The DNA here is from genome assembly GCA_024349245.1 of Neodontobutis hainanensis. NCBI lineage: Eukaryota > Metazoa > Chordata > Actinopteri > Gobiiformes > Odontobutidae > Neodontobutis > Neodontobutis hainanensis. The sequence continues at coordinate 77,779 of JALDNG010000006.1, read as the reverse complement.
ATCAGTGGGTTATAGTTTATTACTTCTCTGTTTGATTGTTTTTGCAATCAAACTTTCTTTAAGGAAAGTTGCAACAACAACTTCTTTGCGGATTTCCTCTTAATTTTTTTTATTAATAAAATGCAAATTAAAACATAAAAATACCCACGGTTTACTGATTCAAGTTTGGCTGTATTGCTTGACTTTGAACTACTCTTCTTGTTAAAGTGTTTTGGTTTGATGGATTATGCACTGAGCTTTAACAAGTGCTTGTTTTAAGAGTAGATTTATAAAAGATCACTAACTCAGCAAGTGCTTTCCTCAGGTCCACCCATCTCTGTTACTGTTCTGCAGATTTTGTTTATACTAAAAAAAAGATGGTCATATACATGCTTATGTTTTGTTCTGTGTTTTATCAAAGGCAGGCTTTACCCTCACACTTGTTGATTTCACGATTATATTTTCAAATCTAATTATTTTCTATATAGTTTCCCTGGGATGACCAGAGATGTATCGTCGTACAAACTGCTTTGTTTCATATATAAATTGTATTATACATATTTGGTGGAGTTTGTAGCTGAGATGAATCACAGTAAACTGATTCTGTGAAGTCTACAATGTACTGAGAGCTGTTATTGGTTTTCACACTGATGAAGCTGTAATGAAAAAAGCACAATTAAAACAGCATTTAAATGTAACACATAAGTAAGCATTTGAGGACTGAGAAGAAGCGCTCTTTGTTTAGTGTTATCCACAGGACAGGGCTTTGAGGTTGACCAGCCCAATTAGCTGCTCTGATGGACTCATTTGCCACATCCCAATCCTTTCTCCGCGCTGGCTTCTCTCTATTTTATCCGCGCTGTCTGCCAGGCGGGCAACGACGTTCCGTTGACATCATGTGGAGTATCAATGGAGACAGGATGGGACACCTGCCAGTGGTGGGTGGGTATCTGGGACTCCTTTTCATTGTGGAGCAGCGAGAACAGGCGTAGTGACCGTTTAAACAGATTAAACAATGAGACAGACTGACCACTACCACCTGAAGTTATAGACCCCCTCTAATCCCAGAGACGCTGCTTTATTTGCTTTGCTTTGTCACAGGTCGTGCCAGACTTCAGGCTAAAATTAGGCAGATTTAGACGCAGATCCAACCCCAGAGGAAATGTCTCACATGTCCTCCTCAAATTGTGCACAGGTGAGACCAAATGTTAATATATTCAGGTCAAGGGTTATGCTCCTGATTTGGATACAACAGACCTTTAACTTCTACTTTTTAAAGACACTTCAAATGGGTTTGTCTATGACACAGTGTGATTGTATTTAATGATATATATTCTTTCCAGTTGTTTGACCTACCATAACCTTTCCTTTGGCCGGGTCATGTAAGCAAATTCTGTTCACAAGGTCACATTTGAAACTTTCTGCTTTACCATTTAATAATTTTTTTGTTTGGTTTATTTTGTGTTAGTCAAAGCCAGAGGTGGCCAAAAACCTGCAATTATTAAACAGGGCTAAACACAAAACCTTTTGTTATAGATTTGCAACGTATTAAAGGGTTTGGTTAAAATACATGATATGATCTTTTTTATATATTATTTGCTATAGGTTATATCAGTCAAACCAAAGGTGAGTGGCTAAAATGGCCTCAAACTCAAATGTATCCTAGTTGGTGTTTCAAAATAATTGTGAGTAAATCTGATTTACAATTCTGCTGTTTACAACTGTGTGAACTCTTTCAAGCAAACTTTCTGGTCTCAGTAGCATTAGTGCAGTGTAAGGGTCACATGGACCATTTCTGTGATGTGTGGAGTTTCAAAAGAAATTAATCAGACAACAGGGATCTTGTCATAAAAATATATATTCTAAATAATTCATTAAAATTTACAAAAAAGGCATCAAGTGAACTTTTCAAAGAGCAAATAAAAATTAAATAAAACTATACATCTATTAAATAGTTCATGTATGCTGTGTACGAAGTCCTTTCTGAGCGGTTCAATGGATCAGCAGTGGTCAATGCAGTCATCAGAGACGTCAATATCCACGTCTGAAGAGTCGGAGAACTCCTCCCCCTCATCTCCATTGCCCTGGGACCCGGGGCTCTTGGGGGGTGCGGCCAGGCCCAGTTTGGCCAATTTGGCCTGCTGCTGTTCCAGGCTCTGTTTGCGCCACTTGATGCGTCGGTTCTGGAACCAGACCTTGACCTGGGCCTCTGTGAGCTGCAAAGCGGACGCCAAGAGGAACCTCTCAGACCCAACCATGTACTGCTGCCGCGCAAACTCCTTCTCCAGCCGAGACAGCTGCTCACTCGTGAAACTGGTGCGCATGCGCTTGGACTTGCCACTTTTAGTTTTGAAGGAGTGCGCACCGGGGTTTACTTTGGACATTGAACCTGTAGAAAAGAGACAAGATGAAGTTAACAGTTCTGAAAAACAACACATTGAACTATGCCGTGTATTTAGAAATAATAGCAGTGAAACCCAACTGACCTTGTGCGTAAAAGGCATTGCGGCAGGAGGTCCCGTAGGAGAATGGAGGGCAGCAGTAGACTGAATATCCGGGCTGCGTGTGTACGGCGGGGTGCAGAACATTGTGAGAGTAGATGTAGGACGCTGGTGGCAGTTGTCCGGCCATAGGCAGGACTGGAGCGGGTGCTGCCGGGTACTTGACCCCGCAGGAGAGAGGACTTCTCCGGTCACTGCTCGGATGAGGGTCCGGCTTGGCCAACAACGCCTCGATAGTAAAAGATTTCCCAGAGGAGGGTTTTGTCGGGGCAGAGCACGGGCTGCTCTGATAGTAGAGGGGTGCGTATCCATTTCCGTTTGCCTGCATCCTGAGGGTAATTCACCAAAAAGCCGAAAACAAGTTGTTTGTAGGAGGGTCAGGTAGATGTTGCTCCTTGGAGAAGCTGAGCTCTGAATGACTCTAGACTGGGACCCTGCTCCTTTATATTCCACCGGGACGCGGAGGTGTCAACAGCCCCCCATCGGCCTTTTGTCTTTCTAAGTAGCACATGAGAGAGGCGCACATCCCGACAACGTATCCAATTAATTGGTGGAGTGGTACAAGCTGGGATTGTCAAACATCCTCAGCCTTTGAATGCACCACAGAGCTTTTGAAGAGCCTGGGGGCAGCGGGGGCCGAGGGGGATTTATTGGGCTACAAATTCTTTGCATGGATCTTAAGTCCAAATGTAATCATTACCGCTGGGAAAGCCTTGATGTTACCAAAGCATCTTAGTTAGTTGGGCTCTTTTAAGTCGGCAGATGCTTAAAGAAGCGTGACCGGCAGCTTCACAATAAAGACATTACTGTATAAAGTTGAGCTCCCTGTCCCGGCTTTCTGTCAGCTAGTTGTAAATGAAAAAATCGCTCCTTTACGCAAACAGTCCATAATCTTTTTCCTGTATCAAATCACGGTGGGCTTTGGCAGAGTGTGTCTTTTAACAGCAGCGGTGTGGCCCTTCGAACTGAGGCGTAATGGAGGCGTGAAAGCCAGCGGCTGTGGTAATAGAAAGAGTGTCCGTGCGGTTTTACCAACTCCAGCCTTTTAGATAATCGTTAATCCTGCAGGTTGATCCCCACTGTGGAGATACTGCATCCAGGCTGGTGTTACAAGTGGTTTTACATCACAAACCGTCGATTAATTAACCCTTATTGTGAAATATAGCAGCGAATTACAGTCACAAACCCCTCTAAAACTGGTTGCGCCATCGATAATTCACGTAAATAAGGTAAACAGGACATTACTTGAAGGCTTTGCGCACTGAGGACTTTTTTCTGCAAAGGAAAAACCTAAGCCAAAAGTTAAAAGGAATGAGATTAAGACACAGCAAATAATGTAGTCCATGTATATGTCTATTAATGCTTTTGTTGTTTGATGTTGTGCATAACTAATTAAACATATTTTTTTTATTTTTTATACGAGTTATTAAATTATTCTATCTTATTGCTCCACATTTCATAAATTCCGTTTCATAGCATAAATAAGAAAAAAAAAACAAGTCCAGAACAAGAACTTATGATTTAAAGGGCAATACTTCAAAACAGAACTACTGTGAATATAAAAGTAAAACATCAAATAACACAACATTCAAAAAGCTTCATGAGAGATTTGAGAAATGCGAGGTGTAAATGACTGAAGTGAATGTGCCTCTTTCATTCAAACAAACTCCAAAAAGGACACTTGACCCAAACGGGACATGTCACAACCTGCCTTTCATGGCTTTAATGGATATTCGCTTCTATTTCATTAAATTCTGACTCATGTGTGCGTGCGTCGTGGCGCACAGACTCCCGTTTATACGGCTAAATCCTAACAGACACCATTGAGGCCGTTGTTTTGTGGCCAGTGGTTTGAAGTTGAAGGAAGTCATTTGCTTCTTACAGCATCGGGACAAAGCGCCCCTTTTCTTTCAACTCGGATTATTGCCAGCTCTGCAAACTCCGCGGCTCATTTCCATCATTTGCGAAGCGACAGTGATGCGTCCGCGGCCGTTAAGTAACTGTTAAAACACATTTAAAGCACGTATAGCGACGCGCCGGATCCCTTTGAGTTCTCAGGCCCGTATTTATTCTCACGAGAATGTCTAATGAACAGCGCAAACACAGACTGCGTCAAGGCACTCTCTCAACAAAGACAGCCGGTTCTTGTGATGCTTCTGCAGAGACCACCCACTGGAGACGCTGTGGACTGGACAGGGACCCTCACACTGACGGGACACGTTCAGGGCCACAGTCAGGTGTTTAGTCCAAGTGCTCTGGGATCATCAGGCTCAAATGTTTTATATGTTTTCCCTGTAACTGATGGCTTTAGTCTTGGTAGTCTTGGTGTATTAGGCTTTTGTCCAGTCTGGTTTTGGTTTAAATGTGTGCCTTATTTTAGTCTTTGGTTTGTCTCAATCAAGCTGAAATGCTTTATGCAAATGTATTAATTTGTGGCTAGACTTCAAAACACAGCACATTAAAGAAGTTCACAGTGGCTCGAAAACACTGCAGTTTCTCCTCTCAGTTTTCTATAAGTCTCACTTTGTGGAGACTTAAGTCAAAGCCACTTAAAACAATGTGTAAACGGCTCATAGATAAATTGATTGCATAGATCTTAGTGTCACTTTGATCTAATTGAACTTGGATGGACCCTTGATGGAATGGGCTTGTCATGGTTTTAATAATGTCAGGGTTTCTTTGTGGATTTGGTTTACTCTTACTTTTATCAATGGTTTATACCAGGGTTTTTGATCAATTTCACTGTTTTGGTTTGATTCTAGTTTAGCTTTGTGTCTGTTAATCCAAGACACTAATATTCCTCTGATTTGTAATAATGCACTTTACAGTTGGGCTATGAAACTAAAGGACTATATTCATCGAAGCCAAATACTCCTAAATGCATATGGATTTTGAACATCTTTAAAGAACTTTCTCCTTTTATTGTAGGCCCTGTGAAATGTAAAAGGGGGAAAGTTGTATTGTTAAACCCCTTCATCCTGACTACATAAACATCCTTTTCCATCTACTGTAAGGACCAGCCCTTTCTGGCCCTCGGTGCTTCTCCAGAGAGGACTTGTGTATTGGAGCCAGACAAGGAATACACGGAGAAGAGCGGTCTTTTCATAGTCATGACACGGCCGCAGAAAGAGGCTGAGGGCTGCTCTAATAGCTCTGTGGGCCATCCTTCTCTAAATGAGGCCCATTGACAGCATCTGAGCTGAGGGACATCATTAGAACAAAGCAGCGGGACTCGTTCACTTCAGACATTAACACTCGGAGGTAATGAGGAGTTTAATAATGCAGGATGAAACTTTGACTTCATCTCAAATCAAACCCAATACAATCTGAGAGCCTCTGATATCAATCATCTATTTGTCGTTCACAGTTCAAAGACATTCACATGAAACAAGACATTATGAATATCACAGAAGTATATCGTTTAACAAATATACTGGAATTCATGGTTCATTTTCAGAGTTTTGCTCTAAGGCCATATCCAAGAATTAAGTTTGAGGACAAAGATTGTCATTTCAAGGCCTCATGCTTTACATTTACATTTATTCATTTGGCTGACGCTTTTATCCAAAGCGACTTACATTGTTCTACAGTAATTACCAGTGTTACAGTCACTGGAGGCAAGGTCGGTTAAGTGTCTTGCCCAAGGACACAACGACAGTATGAACTGTGGGGAGAGTGGGAATCGAACCGCCTACCTTCGGCTTGAAAGATGACTGCTCTACCCACTGAGCTACTGCCGCTTTCCTTTAAATATTTTCAACAAGCACAGCCACAGTCAATTGTAAAATGTAATTTATTTAAATCACTGTAACTATCCCGAATGTTTAATTTGTTTAGCTTTTACCGTTTTTTGTTGATAACCGTAAAAGTGTTCCTCAACCCACTTTATTTCTCCATAAAAAGAAAAGATTCAATTGTGGGAGTATACCTTTAAGAAATAATCATTTTATAAAAAGCACATGTTAAGAATGGCCTAGGGTCTTCTGGAATAAATATTTTGCTCATCTGCAGTTATTTGTCTTTGACGGACACTAAATGTTGGAATTAAGTGATTCATTTAAAGTCCTGTCCCTGTACTTTAGAGAACTAGAGAAGTAGAAATATCAGTTTATGTAAAATAAAATCCCTGCTACTTTTAAGTTAAAGCACATTATTGCCGTTATTAGCATCTCGTAACTTCTGGTCTTTGGTTTGTGAAAGCCCTAATGTATCTTGTTGGATTTAAAAGGATCAAAGTGTTAATTTACAGACAGTGCAGGCCATAAATGTTTCTGTCAGTGGAGTTTTGTGGCCGACACAAAAATGAGAGGAGAAACCGCAGTGTTTTTGGCTCACAGCCCAGTTTCACACTTGATTGAACCAAACAAAAGCATGAAGAAACACTGTCATCATTATTATGACTGCGCTGAAAAGGAGTTGCAGTTCTCGCCTGCTCGACACATTTAACAGCCACTGTACCCTGCGCCTTTCCCGTCCATGCATCACTAATGAGTTTATGAAGCAGGGCCTGCTTCTGTCGGACACTACGGCGGCCCGAGGGGATCTGGCCCTCACCTTGACTATGAATGGACTCGAGTGAAAGGCCAGGTATACGCTCCGTCTGGTCTCAATACACACCCTCTGACAGGGGCTGCTCCCGGGGCCAAAACACAGCTGTAAACGGTAAAAAGAAGCTTCAACATGAGCCACAAGCACCTGCTCTAAATCTGTGCAGTGAAAAAGACACTATGACAAAACAAGATTTTACAAAAATACGTAGATTATTAAATAAGATTTTCAAAAGAGTACCTCACAAGTGCAGATGACTCAAGTCTAAAGATAAGCACATACAAAAATCTCAAATAGCACCATAGGTTTATTATTGGTATTTGAAAATAAAACTCACAGTGAAGCAATTTATGGTAACATTTTGTCATTTCATGTGGAAGTTTAAATGTAAAAGTCAATGTTAGTTAGGTATCAAAGTTTTACGCTTTGTATGTGTTCAGCGGTCCTTCTTGATCAAGATCTTTATTTTTAGTTTGGGAGACAATAAGAAAACACTATAGACAGTTTTTTTTGTTTGCACTGCAATATTTGACCTCAAATTACAAAAAATAATGTTCAGAGTTTTGATTTAATGAAAACCCATTGTATGAAGTCGAAAGACAGATTCAAAAGCCTCAGTTTATCTCGTAAGCCCTGATAAAACTGATAGCTCTGTGTTAAAAAGTGACTTGAGCAGACTAATTCCAGTCCTGATTCATGTTCTCTTGTGTGTTTTGTATTTCCATGTGAGTGAGGAGAAAGGGCCACTGTCAGAGCAGCGCGTTAGCATCGACACCAGGCCTGTGAAGTGCTACTGTACGAGCTGCTCCCCGCTCTAATAATAGGGACATTCAGACCACTGACCTCAGTCCATTCATTAAAATGAGCGCCCATGTTATTACCAACTTAATGAGGGATTAAGATTCTCCCGGAGCAGGTTTTATGACCAGTGGCTCTCCCCGGGAACTGGCTCAGTGTGTATTGGACCTGTCTGGAAGTTTAACAGAAAACTCGACTTGAATGAAGCAAGTAAAGACTAAATAATATGGAGACTGACCTTTTATAAGATGAGCCAGGCAAAAATATCAAGTAATGAAAAAGCAGATGATTCAAGTAAAGATCATTATTTATGCATTTATTTATGATACAAATAAAACATGAGCATACACACAAATGAACTTTGGACATCACTGCACTACCAAAATAAAAAAAATATACAGTAGTTTGATAAAAAGTCAAACAAGTTTTAATGTATACAATCAGCTGTCTAGGGATCTCCTGTAGTCATTATTGGTTTCATGGAAGATTTATGGATTTAAAATTGCCTTGAGATGACTTTTGTTCTGACAATCTATGAATATTACTGACATAAATGCACCACTGGACACAATATTAATTAACACTTAAAGTAAATAAAAAACAGGGTAATGTTATAAATAGATCAAAATGATTGAAAGAAGGACAATAGTGGACACTAGGCTAGGAGTGTTCAAGGTCAGGTGGTCGTGTATAACTTTAGAAAAAAATCTACTTTTGTATTACGTTGTATTGGAAAGAAAAATAAGAAAATTATTGGAAACACAGGTTTAGTATAGAGCACATCTTTCTCAGATGTATAACAATATGGACTGAAAACCTCCTGTAAAACCATTTGTAATGATATTTTTTCTCCACATAATAATCCACATAAACTGTAAAACACACATAAAACGGTCCCCCACTTAGACTAAAGACCATGTCTCAAAATATTCACTTACAACAGAAATGTTCATTGGGCCCGGTAAAAGCAAAAAAAAAAAAAAAAAAGTGTTCAAAGACAATGATTTGAGAATTATTATTTTTGAATGAATCTGTGAAAAAAAAAACAATTTAATTTTGAGACTAACCACTTCTGCATGAGTTTCTTCTGTCTGTGGTCGTGTACAAAAGTAGCTTAAATGAGATTATTTTGTGCTTTTAAATTTCAGATAATGTCACTCAGACAAGTGCTGGGTGTAATATATCAGCCTTGACCTGTTTATTGTCAGTGGTCAGTCAGGTGTGCAGTGGGTGGTCGCTCAGTTCAAAGCCACAGTCACACACAGTAACCACGGCAACCACTGAAACACAAGCCACTAGTAGAGTTTGAAGTCATCAACTAGACACTAAATACAACATGAGCGTTAGGAAAATACTTCCACTTCCAGAAGTGTGTAGCGGCAGTAGCTCAGTGGGTACAGCGGCCGTCCTTTAACCGGCAGGTGGGAGGTTCTATCCCCACTCGAAACATCATAACATCCCACTCTCCTCCACATACTGTTGTTGTGTCCTTGGGCAAACACTTAACCCACCTTGCCTCCAGTGGTGTCAGCTGTTACACTGTCTTTTTTATATAAATACCAAAATTGAGAAAAGAAATGGTGGAGGCAGGATGATCGGTTACATTCACACTGTTGGGTTTTATGAGGCCCAGGGCTATTGTTATTAATATTTTTTTTTTCACTTTTTAGGTGACAGTTTGTTAAATTAAGCATATTAGAGAAATGTTAGTCTGTTGGTTTACATTTACATTTAGTGCATCAGATCTTATTTTAGCATACAAGTGCCTCAAGCCCTGTCCACACACATAGATTTGTTTTTGTAAACATAAATTCTCCTACTGCCTGAACATTTGTGTAAAATACATGATGTTTAAACAAGCAAATAAAGTTAAAATAGTAGATTTTAACGAGAAAGTGATCTGTGAGCTATTTAGAGTCACCTCAGTACTGCAGCCACAACAACTGTTCATGTTGTTAACAAAGATATGCACATGAGAATTTACCCAAAACAATAAGATGTGCAAATAAAGCCATGTCACTTATTCAAATGAAAAGCTCTACACAAGCACAATATCCAAGAACTCTCAGTTTGTGTGGACAGAGGCCCACATCCATGTATGTGTAGCCAGGAATCTGATTCAAAGACATTATGACAGTGTATAGACTTCAGAGGATTCAGGTTTGGTCTGTTCAAAACTCTGGGGTCACTTTTGAGGCCAGTGTAAACAATACCATATCTGGGTAAGAATGAACCAAATATGGAGGTCATAGTTGGCTGGATAAATACATAAAGATGTGTTTGACAACCGTGGCGACTTGTGAAGCTGTTTTATGAAGCGTTGCTGTGTTTCTGTGGAGGGGTGCTTCCCAGGTGCTCTGACAGACCCCCCTCCTGACCCCCCTCCTGTCCTCCCTCTTTAATGGAGGTGAGAATTGGCGGGTTGGACTTTAACACTTGACCTGTGTTTACACTTCCTGTGGGTGTCAGGGCCTGTCCATAAAGCGCTGGCCGCAGGAGACAGAGAGCGTCGAGCTCCGAGCGCTGGGCCCTGAATGCTCCGCTGCTCATTAGGACCAGACCATTTCCTCTCCTCACAGCCTCTGTTTGCTTATATTACTGCCACACTTCCTCGACCCCCCACTCTTCCCCTCCAGGCCTTTAATAGGAAAATGATAAGCAGGCTGCACATTTGGGCTGCGGGTCTGTTTGGTAATGGAGCTAATGGATGGTTTCAAATAGAGGATGCAGTTTCAGCTACACCTGTGGAGACATTAACGTTTGTGCCAAACCTTAGGCTTCTTATCTGTAGAGTTGTACCAACAGCGTATTTGTTTTTAAAATATATATTTTTTATATAATCCTATGTTAGAAAATACAAAAGAAAACTAAATACATAGTTATTACTGAATGAAAGAGAGTGAAAGCCTTGTATTAAATTGCATCTGTTTGACAAAATTTGACAAGACATTTTTTTTTACGGTTGCCTCAAAAGGCTTTGCAGATTGTTATCTGTCCTTAGACTTCTCTCAGGCCGAGGACAAACTCAAAAAAACCCAGACATGGGAAAAAAGAGAAATCTCAGGGAGAACTACAGATGAACGGATTGATAGACCGTGCAGTCGGTGCAGTTAGAACAGATAGAAACAAGACACATATACCACAAAGTTATAATGCAGTAAATAAATACAAGACCAAATTTACTCTGAGAGACTCCAGCCAGAGTCTAAAAAACAAAGTCAGGGACAGCCTCAGCATCTATGAATGAATGAATGAATTAAAATTGTTTAAGCTCACTTCTTTAAAAAAAAAACCCTGTTTATTCTACAGTATATTATATCTTTATTAAAATAATGTATTGCAAGAAAGAAATGGTTTGATATTCTCATCAAACACTAGATCATCTCAACAGAGTGTGTTTTTAAAGGTACAATAGTCTCTGCCCTGTTTCTTATATTTAAAGTCTAACTATGGACTTAGTTGCTCATGCTTCTGGTCAGAGCAATTAGACCTATTTCTTATGAATAACTGTATATACATAATTATGTACTAATATTATTTTTGCAAAACTTATCTGGAAGCATAATAGTTTTGAAAATAGACTTTATTTATCCTTTTTGTTTTTTTTTCTCAACAGAAAAGTAAAAGTGCTACAACATCAGCACACTTAAGTCACTGTTTTCAATGACAACATTTATGCTTTTTTAATCACTCTTTCACTGGAACTGTCTTTAACCATTAAAACTCTGTCCATGCTGTTTAAGTATTAAGTGTTGACAAGTACATTTTTATTATAACATAACAAAAAAAAAAAAAAAAAAACTGCACCCACAATTTATTTTTTCATGTGAACAAATTTCTGTAAAAAAAGAAAAAAAAAAAAGAAAACTCCACTGACAGCAGGGGGAGCAGTATCAGTAACAGAATGGCCTATCAATAATAATAGAAAAAAATACATTTTTTTTTGTAGCTATAACTATGACTATTTTCTATGTTATTTTATGTCACTCTCAGAGTATGTTTGTTATATTTTGAATGTTTTAAATGTAAAAATAATACATTGTGTATTTAAAACACATGTCTGTTTGACAGCTGCAGCGGAGACTGGACCGGAACGATTCAGGACAGAAGACACCACCAATTATCCTCTACGGTCAGTCCATTAACCTGTGGACCGTCGAAGGTAAAACACACTCAAGTCTGAACATGTCTCAGTCAACAATGTCTGCTGTCAATCACTTTATCTGAGAACATGAGCACCTTTGTCATGAGGCCACAAATGTAGACAGATGCATATTATAAAACTAAAAAACACAATTTAAAATACACTCACTCCAAACTATTAACCAAACCACCTAAAGTCCAGGCAACTTTACTGTTAATCTTAAGGTTAGAAAAATGGAGAGGTTAATACAGAAATTGTGGCCAAAAACACAGAAATAACACAACCTTTTCCCTTTTTCCCAATCTTTTAATGCAGATGTTAAGACAAGCATTTACATTTATTCATTTAGCTGACGCTTTTATCCAAAGTGACTTACATTGTTCTACATTAATTACCAGTGTTACAGTCACTGGAGGCAAGTTGGGTTAAGTGTCTTGCCCAAGGACACAACGACAGTCTGAACTGTGGGGAGAGTGGGAATCGAACCGCCTACCTTCTGTTTGAAGAACTATCTTTATAAGATCACCACAAATGCAATCAAGAAGCTTTAGGGAACTGGTAAAGAGGATATTTTAGAGAAATTGACACAGCATGGCTCATTAAAGTCATTAAAAGGGAACAGAGACAATATTAAATAAGTGTGTGTATTGCTTAAACATACATTAAATTGTGTTTGAGATACTAAAGGTGTTTGCCATTTTAGGTTTTGGAGTCATCTTTGGTCACTGGTTGATCTTTGTTGTTACCTTAAACTCAGAGGGCTGTATTTGAGCATCTGTGAAGTTTACTGTCACTCCACCTTCGCAGCAGTTTATTGTGCGTTGTGTTCCTCCAGCGGTGATCAAAGCGTCCGTCTCCCTGGAGAAAGGACAAACAAAGACAGATCCTACTGTGATGGACACCGAAAAGCACATTACTGCTCACTTTCCTGTCCTTTAACTCCTGCAAAGACAAAGACATACAATGGATAATTTGGTGTTTTTACAGGAGTGAGTTTTAAGGCAGACCACACACACAGATGGAGCCTCCTGCACTGGGGTTGTACTGACACCTGGTGGACACAGAGGGAAGTGCAGCTGGAGGAAGTTATGAGAAGAGACATCCATAACAAACAGTTCATAATCTTTGTTGTTCTAATGGCATGTTTCCAGCCACAATGGATCAAATATTTGCAGTTAAGATATTTACTCTGTTTTTTGTTTTTTAAATAATACTCAAAATCCCCGTCCACATTAAAATAGTAACTATACCTATTATATATTGTTTTATGGACTTACTCCATATCAGATTTATTTTTTTCACTAATCCATTTATTAGGTTTCTGCAACCTGACGTTCTTAGGTGTATTCCTGCAAGATACATTAGACAGACCCTAGAAAAAAAAATTCAGAATAGTGCACAATGTGGGTTTTAGAGCTCACACCAACACTCTGTTCTTAAAATCATATACACTAAAACTTGAAGACTTAATTTAATTAAAAACATTTATTAATGTATAAAGCTAGAAACAATCAGCTTCCTAACAACATTCAAAAAAATGTTTCCAAATTGTAAAGGGGGGTGTAATTTAAAGGGAAAATTAAATTTAAAAATACAGTTTATTACTCAAAGCGGGGTGACTCTTTGGAACAAAATAAACACTGACATAAAAGGTGCAGCAACATTGCTACAAATAAAAAAAAATATATAGGACAAATATCTTATATATCAAAAGTATATAATAAAGAATAATAAAAAACTATAAAAGAATAGTATAATCAAGAAATAAGTTGAAGTGAAATAATGAATGTAATTAAAATAACTATTAAATAAATATTAAATAATTTGATCTGAAGTTTTTTAATTAATAATTTATTTTAATAATAATAGGAATAATATTAGTTTTTTTTTCTACTGTTTGTGAATCATTGTGGTTGTTTAGTGTTTCTTATTGTCTTATTTTGTTGTATCATAATGTGCTTGAAATGTTAAAAGGGGTATGCATATGTCCAACAGGTGGCGCCAGAAACGGAATACTGAAACGTCCAGAAACTCAGATGTTGGCTGTGAATGACGTTTTCACAGTGAGTAACATGCAGCACTCTCATGTCATTTCTCTTTAAGTCCCACCTTTATGGCAGTAATATAATATCAGGAGCCCTAAATAACTACAAATATAATAGTGGACAATCTTAGCTGCTGCCAAGATACTTTATTTCCTACTAAATTACTTTTATTTTGAATTGTCATTTGAACCCACCTACGTTTTTTTAATGGTCCAAATAGATAAGACCAGATCAGATTAGATTCAACTTTACTGTCATTACAAATGTAACAAGGACAAGGCAATGAAATGCAGTTTGGCTTTTAACCAGGAGAGCAATAAACAGCAGGTGCTGAAGGAAGTATCTACAGTAAATACAAAAGATACATTGGTATATGGGCATAATATACAGATGGATATGCAGAGTTAGATGTATGTATGAGCAGTATCTATGACAATGAGAGCTCCAAAATAATAACCATAACAGAACCAAATTAAACTGAATTAACTGTAAAGATAGAGATGGGTCAGTCTGTATTATCAGTGTTGTGATGGTGCTGAAAGTGAGTGGAATGTATCGTGTGTGTGTTGTACAGTGCAAACAAAACATTAGGTCTGGCTAAACGAAAGAGCAAACTTATAAACCAAGCTAAACCAAAACCAAGGCTCAACTAAACCAAGTCAAACCCAACAGAACAGGTGGCAAGATGGCCGACCCGTCAGCGAGAGGGGCCCACAATAACTTATATAGTCACCTGACTCTTCAATACATTCACAATTCCCACCAGGGGGCGTCACAACAACTGTACAACAGGCTTCATGAATTTGAAATGAGTCAAGACCCTGTAGCCATCAGAGGCAGGGAGTTTCAGGAACAGGTTGAATCTTTTAAATACCCGGGTGTCTGTGTTGACAACCTGTTTAAATGAACTGTTCATTATGTTGTAAACTGTCTCAGACGCATCACTTTTAAAGACGACTCATGTTGTTTGGTGCGAGCACAACAATGATGTCATGTTTTTATAATGTTGTGTTAGAGAGTCTAATCAGATCTCACAGTTTGACTCTAAAAGAATCATCAGGGACCTTTCTCATTTGTTGCACGGTGAATATGAACTCCAATTATCTGTTGCTCTTCTGAACAAACCTGCTTAACAAAACCTCAGGTGCACTTTTTTTGTTTTATCTTCTTCCAAAAATAAATAGTTTTATCATTTTATTACATTTTATTTTATTTATATTTTTGGATAATAGTTTGACTTTTTAATTGCTTCATTTTATTTATTTTACTCTGTGCAGTTTTTTATTAATATTACTTTGTTTATGCTGCGCTGACTGTTGCCTGATTGCTGTTGTGCGTTGTCCTATAAATATTGTACAAAGAGCCCTAGAAAAATTTCCTTTTAGGACAAAGAAGTTGATCTTTATCTTGAAACTATGTACACTAAGTTCTAGAGATTGTATTAAAACATTAGTGCAGTGGATCATGAAATAGTTAAGCTGTGTTCACAGTGCAGTGGATAAAAAATGCATAGCATCTGCATGGAATCAGTGCAAATGGATATTATCATAGAAATTGTATATTATTGCTGAATGCTCTATCTCCTGGTCACGTTCATATATTTATACACATACATTTATGACTTAATGTCTTTAGCTGCTCATCCAAACTAGACAAAGGCATCCCTTTGCACTACATCTAATCACTGTTCAGGGACACTCTGTGCATTACACTTAGTGACGTCTACACGTAAACTTATTCACATCTATGATTGACACGTCTGCTCAATACACGTTAATCCACAACACTGGAGCTGAGAGGCGGACATAATGTACACCTATAAAAACTTCATGTGCTGTAAACTTATTAAGCAAAGCACCATGTACCAGTGTTGCATGTGTCTGACTTGTTTCATTCTTGCAAGAATTAAAACTGGTCTTCTATTCCTAAATTTACCACGTCTTTGTTGTCTCATTTGTAATCCAAACCAAACAGATATAGCAACAAATAATAACTTTAGAAAGAGTAAAGCAATTGTAAAAACAAATATATTTTGTAACACATATATTTATAAAAAACTCCTAACTCCCCTTTTTGCCATTTTCTGCAGTCCCACAAATGACCACTAGATGACACCAGTCAGAACCACAATGAGGTAACCTACATACTGTACATCTTAGTACAGTACAGTGCACGAGAAAAGAGGGATGAACGTAAAATAAACATAGCATTTGTGCAAAGCTCTGAGCACAGCCGTGAATAACCCTGAAGTTTAAAACCTTATTGTGTTATAAATTAAATTATAAGCACAGAAAAATATAGTTCTTCTCAGCCATTGGTAGCTGCCTTCAATTTTTATGTTTTAAATAAAGTGACAAAAGGAAATGAGTTTAAATAACCATGTAATACAGCTCTTTATTATATTATTTAACGTTAATTTGAAATGAGATGGGTAGCGTCAATAAATAATAATTCAATCTCATTTTGAACTCATTTGTGTTTAAGAAAATGTATCTATACTTGTTTTTTTTCATTTGTTGGCTATGCATATTTGACCTGCAGTTGTTCATCCTCACAGACAGACTGAGTGGAAGAACATGTTTAACATACTGCTGTTATTGTTCGAGAAAGCTGTGTCCTTTAAAATACTGTGGTCCCACTGTGAAATAATGAGCTGTGTTTAATGTAGACTTCATTTAGCCCCAGAGTCTGTTAACTGAGTGGTTAGTACACACCTGTTCCTCAGTCTTCACTTCTGGGACACTATGCGGATCATCTAAACAGGAAGCACTGTGGGAGGGAGATGACCTTTTACCTTTGAATAACATATCAGTCATTTGGGACGTCACAGACCAGTGCAGCTAATTGTAGAGTTTTAATAATGTTACCTTTGATATGAACCTTATTAACTTTTAATCCATGACCTCATTCATCATTTATATCTGTGCTTCTGAATCAAGGCCAGCTTCCCGACAGAGGGGCCCCCCGCCATGTCAGTCACAACAGCAGCCTCCCCACGTCAGCTTTGTGTTTAAGTGAGAGTTTAGACCTAATGCAAGCGAATAAATCAAAGCTAAAACATTTTCAAGATGCTCTTTTCCAGTCAGCACTCTTGCTCATTTCTAAGACACAAACCCTTGCGACAAAATGCAACCCAACCTATAATGCATCCCACTCCCTGTCACCATGTTAACTTGTGTTGTAGTCTCTCAAACTCTTTTATAGGCCTGTTCCATCGGGTCTTGGTTTAGATCTAATCAGTCCACATCATTGTTTTTGGATGAACAATACCGATGTTTTAGTTTCTGTTTTCACCAAAAGCTAATCCCTCACTGAGTTTGGACTTGGTCTACAATTGGTCTTTATTAGTCTTGCTCTTGCCTTGGTCTCCACTAAATTACAGTGTCTTATAAATATGTGGCACAATACAATTATATACTTTAGAGACGTGTTAGTATGTTAGTACTTATTAGTCATTTCAACTTGAATTTTTTTATTATGCAGGACTAAACATTAATACCTTCCTAAAAGAAGTTCAGTCTAAAGCAACATTAAATCCATCTAAATGGTTTTTGGCTTTAGTCTTGAGTACTTCTTTTTGACCCGGTCTTTGTTTGACAGTGTTGTAATGTTATGGCTGATCAGTGCCTGTGTGAGAAGCTCTGTTTGAAGCACACTTTTTGCACCAGAACAATTGTAAATGTTAGATGCCACTGTCTCTTCAGTTGACACACAAACATCATTGGCTCCAGCTGTTTGTTCAGAAGCGTGCTCTGAGCCGAGGTGAGATGCTAACGAAGGGTTGAAGGGATGTGAGGGCTGCAGGTGCTGGAGGCGGAGCTTGTGGTGAAGCTGAATGTTGCAGAGAGCCTTGTGCAGATGCTCTATGACCACTTCCTGCCACCTCTGCAGTTTCACACTCCGCTTCTCGGATCAACAACAGCTTTAATCAGTTTTTTTTTCCATCACCACAGCCCTCACTTCCTGTTTTTGCACGATACATCTACAATCATTTATGTTTCCAATCTGCAACATGGTTTTGTTAGCTTTGGTAGTTTTTATGTTTATAGCAAAACAACATCTGCAGCTTGCATAAAGAATACAACATGGGACCTAGCTAATCCACAAGCACTTTACACAATCTGTTTTTATAATTAAGGCTTAAACAAATAAAAGAAAAATCATATTCAGTCAAAGGTTTCTGACTCTTACTTAATAAAGATAAGAAAATTTGCACAAATTAGTGAGATTTCGACATTTAATTTGGAATAACAAAATCTACTACCTTCAAACATTTAAAACCCACCTTAAAAGATGTATTAAGACCAACCAGATCTGTGATCATTCATTTTATGCCAGTATTTTTTTCCTGTGCGTCTTTATTGTACTGTGGATTCTTATTCGAGGTGTGAATTATCTGTGTTTGACTTATATTGTTTTTCTTACATGTTGTTCATTCTGACCTGCCGATGTTAAATACCCTTCTGGCATATTTACATTGATATGTTCATTAATATGCAGTGTCCTTTTTAAATGAATTAAAGAAACAAATGGGCAACAAGACAATATTATTTTTATTGTAATAACTGCTAAATTCAACTTTAAACTTTTTACATTTTCCCCTAAACAAACTAATAAACTACAAATAATAAAAACCTAAACCCTTAAAAATTGAAATCCTGTCTGTGTTTAGTCAAAAAAACTGTTATAAACTGTATAAACTTTGTGTCACTGTTTGATCATGAACATTAGCTCTTCTGGTAAATGCAGACAGCAGACAGTAAATAGGTTTCTGAGAAAACATCAGAGAAGCAGACCGCTAAAAATAACTATCTGTGGGAAAAAGTCATGCTGTAGTCGATGTGATGATAAGGTTTTTCTAACGACAGCCCACTGCATCTGATCTGCAACGTGTGGCAAGTGCCGTTACCTGATACTTTATGTACAGCAGCAAGTCTGGCTAATTTTATTGCTATTACGTGAGGGATGATAGCTGTCCTGTCCTTCTTAACTTACCCTTCTCATGTCTCTGTTATTTATGCAGTAATGGCCAATATTATTAGATTAAAATATCCATAAACTGAATGAAATATTATCATTACGCTCTATAAGAAAATACAAAATAGAGCTGTCATAAAAAGGTTTAGATCATTTTCCTACAAAAAAAAACAAGCTAGGCCTATTTGACTGTCAGTGTCACACAATCATGTTCCTTCACAGAAGAAGCCCCGGGAGAACATTACTGTTGAAGTTCTCAGAGAGACGTGCTGCTGTAACTGCTGCAAAAGGTGGACATACTAAATATTAAAGTTAAAGTGGATAAAAACAGGACTCATCTGATATGTGTTGTGCTCAGAGCAGGTTTCATGAACATTATTAAAGGAAATTATGTTTTGGAGGCAACAAAGGTCAATATTTACAGATCCATCATCTGTTCTTTTCATTATTTTAGAAGAGTTTTAGCCACCACTGTCTACATCAGTGGTGGTCAAACTAAGGTCCTGGGGCCACTTGCGGCCCGTTAAGCTGTTTAATCTGGCCCGCCAAGCATTTTCTAATATTTTATTGATGATTAAACACTGCATATATTCTGCAGGGATCAGTTGATTCCACTATACAACATGCTCCAAACTGTAAATACCTCTCCTATAGGAAAAATAAACATGTTTTTATTGAGCATAAGTGAGTTCGGCCCTCCACTAGAGTCCTATATTCTAATCTGGCCCTTGGAGAAAAATAATTGCCCCCTGGTCTACATGGTATCAGTCAAGTACTCTATGCCCGCTACAATTGTTTTATTCCCTCGATAGTTAGTACC
Source organism: Neodontobutis hainanensis (assembly GCA_024349245.1). Lineage (NCBI taxonomy): Eukaryota > Metazoa > Chordata > Actinopteri > Gobiiformes > Odontobutidae > Neodontobutis > Neodontobutis hainanensis. The sequence goes on along the minus strand of JALDNG010000006.1, from coordinate 57,967 downwards.
TTGCACTTTTTCTAATCCAGTCAGTACCGTACGTATGTTTTTGAGTTTAAAGGTATTTAATCATTTACCTAGTTATCATTTATCATATCTGCTCCCTGTGATTGAATTAAACTGAAATAAAGTTACTTAAGAATGATAACAATGCAACTGAATACTCTTTATTTAAAACACAAGCATGTGACACTATGTACATGTATCAAAGACTATTACATCACCTCATTTATTTGACTTACAGAGAAAAACCAGGAGCCCAAATAAGCACAAAAACAAGTCGGTACAAAACCTACACGTCAGTACACTCTAATATATGACAATACAAATCTTTTTGTAGACGTCAGAGTATCTTGAATCTCCTCCGGCTCAGATGTGTTTTCCATTCGATCGCTGTAACAAAGTAGGACAAGACATATTTACTCACATTTAGAGACTTGTATGTTTTGAATTACATTATAAAGTATGTTGTGTGACAAACCTGCAGCTTCCAGACCAGAAAAGCCACAAAGATCCCATAGATGATACTCTTAAAGAGGAAAACCCCGTACGACAGTTTGGCGGCCTGGGTGATCTTCAGATATTCCTCTGTGAACGGATTATACATTTTATTAGACACATGACTCAAACGCACAAGAATGACACCCCCAAAAAAAAAAAAAAAAAAACATCTGAATATCTTACGTAGCATTATAAAAAACTACACACCTCTTGTCATGTTGTCCTCCTTTTTATTAGCTAAGGGAAACAAGATGTATATGTAAGACATTTGTGATACTTTCTAATAGATGGCGTCCATTTCGAGTTTCACCTGGACCTACCTTCAACGCCCGTCATTGTTGCATCGTAATCTGTGGTGTTCTCCCCGTTAAAGAAGTGAACTGTGCATTTAAACTCGCTGCTTGGGTCGTGCCACATGTCGTCAGAGACCCTGAGTCGGCTGCTGATGGTGTAGTATTTATCATTCTTGTCTGGGGCGCTGTCTGTGGCCACTCCGTCAGTGATGCTCTCCCGTTCACCTTCCAGGACACGGTCACATGGTCCGGGTAGAAATCATAGCCCAGGCACACTAAAGTCTTCTTCTTGGCGCTGTCTTTCTTGTTGCGACACTCGTTTGGTGAAGGTGGTAGGATCTTCACTTTTGGTGCAGTGACTTCGCGGTTCTTTTCTGCAGGAACAGTGACAATAAATGAGCGTTACTTACTTTATGAATGCAAATGTTGAGTTTACAAAACAACACCACAGACTTCTAAAGAGAATACAGAAATGAATTTACATTTGTTCCACTGTTTTATGACCCAGAGCACTTTTCCACTGTTCACTTTTCCACTGTTCACTTTTCCACTGTTCACTTTTCCACTGTTCACTTTTACACTGTTCACTTTTCCACTGTTCACTTTTCCACTATTCACTTTTACACTGTTCACTTTTCCACTGTTCACTTTTCCACTGTTCACCTTTCCACTGTTCACTTTTACACTGTTCACTTTTCCACTGTTCACTTTTCCACTGTTCACTTTTACACTGTTCACTTTTCCACTGTTCACTTTTCCACTATTCACTTTTACACTGTTCACTTTTCCACTGTTCACTTTTCCACTGTTCACCTTTCCACTGTTCACTTTTACACTGTTCACTTTTCCACTATTCACTTTTACACTGTTCACTTTTCCACTTTTCAGCTCGGCTCTTACAGGAGTTTATATTGAATAATGATGGATCATAGTCACCCTATAATGAAGTATAAGCATAGTTAAAAGTGTTTAACTCATCTTAACAACAAAACCCATAACACTACACTTACAAACCTGTCAAACCTGTCAAATCGTAGAATGAATTATAAGTATTGTTACTTTAAATTTAAACATTTTAAATAGGAATAACTACTATCTGTCATTAACCCTGCTTTTGACTAACTTTTTTCCAAAACATGTAGTTTTTTCCTACTTTTCAAAGAGCTGCAATATCTCTCATTTATACATCATTTTAATGTGGCCCTCTGTGGACTTTAATCAGTTTATTTGTGCTAGATATTAAAGGTTTTAACATTCATTTCCTCATGCTCAGTCTACAGCAGCACATAGTCTAGTTCTTGAGCCACTGACATTCAAACAGATCTATTCTTTAAGGCACAAGTCACAAGATGAAAATAATACTATGTATACATTTTCTATTATTTAAACCTGAGATGATTTTGTAAGATCTTACCTAAAACCGTCAGTTTGGTTCCTTTGCCAAAGTAAGCAGGCTCGTAGTTGTTCACACTGACACAAGGCAACAGTAAAAACCACTCGACTCTGAGAGACCTACCTTAGTCTGTGTGCTCTTTACGAAGAAACCCTCGCACAATTACTAATGTACAAGATACGAGTTAATGTTTTATAAAGACTTACCTAAAACTGTCAGTTTGGTTCCTCCGCCAAAGTAAGCTTCTGCATTGTAGTTCACACTGATACAAGGCTACAGTAAAAACCTCCACCTCGACAACACTGACAACTTCTCTCAAACTGTTGTTGATTCCTACAACAGTCCCTTTAGTCCCAGCTTTAAGCTCATTACATTTAACCAAATAACAACAACATTACGGACAATTGTTTAACTTCAAACTGTTTTCCATCATCTCTCACACTTTTAACAGGTGTTTTCTAAAAGCATTTCCCAAACCTTCCCCATTCTTCCATTTTCTGTTGTTCTTACCTAAAACAGTGAGTTTGGTTCCAGCTCCAAAGTAAGCCTCCGACTGAGTGCTCACAGTAAAGCATGGAGATGATAAGAACGTTCGACTAGACTCAAAATCTGGGCAAAGAGCCAAATGTTTTACAGCGGCCCTGGCTTCACAGGAAACAGCTTTATTTTAACAGCACTAACTTACTTTAAACCAATTTCTTTCACATTTTAGGAGCAGTTTATATGTAACTAATAAAATATAAATGTCAGATTTCAAAGAAAATGTCACTTCTCTGTTCTTCTGTTCCTCAAACCTGAACCTAAATGTCTGAAAGAGCAGTATTTGCTTGTTCTTACCTAAAACAGTGAGTTTGGTCCCAGCTCCAAAGTAAGCCTCGGAGTAAGAGCACAGAGCTGTCTAACTGTTACAAAACCTTCCCACTTCTTCTCTGTGCTTTTACGTCTGCTTTGAGGATTTAAATGAAGTATGATGATAATAATAACGAATCATTTAAATAGAATCTTACAAAGTCAAACAGAAGTCTTTTCTTTTCTGTGATTAAAATGTGTCCCAGAGGTATTTCTTACCTAAAACCGTTAACTTGGTTCCTCCACCAAAGTAGGCTTCATAAGTGCCGCTCACAGTGCGAACATTATGTGCTCAAATACATCTGTCAGTCTGCTTCCTCAGGTTTAGGAGTTACTACAGCTACTTTAACTGGGTTTAATAAAGAAGTGAAGATGAAAACAATGACTGACATAACTCAGACTTACCGACTACAGTCAGTTTAGTTCCTTGTCCAAAGTAGGCTTCACGGTCGTACACACAGCTTTGAGACTTTACACAAAACCCTCTGAACAGACAAAGCTCCTCTATTAAGGTGTTGTACTTGTTTTGGACTCTTACCTAAAACGGTCAGCTTAGTTCCTCGACCGAAGTAAGCTTCAGTGTTCGAGTCACAGTGAACATGTGCAGTGCTTAAATCAGACCAGACGCCTGTCAGACTGTGACATGTCCCCAACACTGCACTGACACCACTCATGGAGCCGTTTACTTCATTCACATTCAGAGGATACAGTGCATTCTCAGAACTGATTTACATTAGCCTCAGTTTCTTACCCAGAACTGTTAACTTGGTTCCTCGACCGAAGACAGCTTCATATCCACTGCCAGCACAGTGCACCTGATCAGTGCCTAAAACACTGCTCATGATGCTTCTCCTGTTGCTTTTACAGTTGTGTAAGGTGTTTGTTTAACCTTTGTACTGTTAATATAAGCTATAACTTACTATTTATGTCACAAGTAAAGTCCCTTTTGTCTCACTTACCCAGAACAGTTAGTTTTGTTCCTTGGCCGAAGTAAGCTTCATAGTTGGCACAGAGCTAGAGCTTCACACCAAAAAGTCCTCTTTGTGAACATTAGCCACGAAGACAAGTTTTTCACTTACAACACTTTCTTATTAAAACCATCATTAAAATAACTTACCTAGAACTGTCAGTTTGGTTCCTTTTCCAAAGTAGGCTTCGTCATAGTTGTCACAGTGAAAAATTACTGAGCATCAAACTCCATAACATTTTCAATCCCTGACAACAAAGATTTATCTTTGTACACTTCACAAATCTATCATATCTCAGGGACTACGTCACTTTGTGACCAAACCTTCACTTAAAGTATAATATTTACCTAAAACAGTGAGTTTGGTTCCTGGGCCGAAGTAAGCAGGTTCAGTGTAGCTCACAGTGCTTTCACTGCAGCCCAATAACATTCTATTAAACTATTCTTCTTTAATCTTCTTTAAATCTGAGTCCAGTTACATTAAACTGAGCTGTGGGCTCTGACTTACCCAAAACTGTGAGTTTAGTTCCTTTTCCAAAGAAGGCTTCATAGGCGTTGTCACAGTGACATAAGACTAAGCTTTAAACTCAATGACAGTGTTATTTGAACAGATTTTTCAGCCCATACACCATCACTCTAAGAATATCACTGTGGTACAACTGGCACCAGATTACACCAATAAACTGTGACATTTACCTAAAACAGTGAGTTTGGTTCCTTGGCCGAAGTAGGCTTCGTTTAAGTTGTCACAGTGAAGAATTACTGAGCATCAAACTGCATCACATTGTCCGACAGTAAAACACTTTTGAAACAATGCACCCAAACCAAACTATAACTTCAACTAGAATATTTACCTAAAACAGTGAGTTTAGTTCCTTTTCCAAAGTAGGCTTCAGCTCCAGTGTCACACTGGTCTCTTCCTCGAACAATAAGTCACCAAACCTTCCACAATCAGTAAAATCCAATAATCCAGACTACTCCAGAGACTGAGGTGTATCATGTAGAGGCTTTGTGTCGTCTTCTTGTTGCACAGGTGTGTCTTGTCTCTGTCAGGTCGAGTGAGCAGACATCCAGTCTGCCTCACACAGAAATAACTAAATAAAATAATAATATATAAATAACCTCTTTAGAGACTTGCATCAGTGAGAGGTGCACTGTAGTGTTGTGTGTCTCTGTTGGACTGGGGTCTGTCCAGGTCTTTATTAAACCGGGTCCTGCTGCCATGACAACAGGCCTCTGTCTGATCACACACTGGAGTTTAGTGCAGGAGGTTTTTGTACGGCGCCTCTATAGGATTGTATCACCGTGGCCCCCTGTCCCCACGATGAAAAGACTTCATACAAAAACCTGGTTCCCCTGGTTCCCCCGGCCCCCCTCGCTGCTCCTCTGTATCTCAGCCTCCATCTCGCTCTGAGGCGGGTGCAGCAGCTGTGGGCCTCGTCTCCCTGAACTCACTCTGCTGCTATTTCAGGACTCACTCAGAAAAGAAGCATCAAGACAAAGAAAAGGGCTTTTTTAAGGCCGGAACAGGAAGTGACACACTTCCTGGATGTGAGAGGTAGGTCATGACACGTACACTCACACATACATGTTTATCTTGTGATGTTTGTGATGGGATATATAAACTAGCATCTGTTACTATAGCAACCAGAGTGCATTTAATTCCAGACTCAGACCCATTTTCTTTGTGTTGTTCTCTGTATCTACCATTTATTGAAGGCAAAATGGCCTTAAAAAGAATAATATTGAGTGGTTCTTGTATAAATTTGGAATAGAGGCGTTGCTTTACTGAAGGGCTTGAGCACCATTGTATTTACAATGTAATAGTGCATAGTATGTTTGTTAAGCCACAATGATGTCCTTTTAACTTCAATAAACCACTAGATTTAATTCAGAAAAATAAAAATTAAACTTTATCAAAAGCATAAATCCCTTTTGGTTCACTCGGTAGATTAAAACATAAATGTAGAGACCCAGGTTTGATCTTTGACTCGTGTTTTTTCTTCAAGCCATTACCCATCTCTCTCCCTGATCTCCCTTTTCCTGTAATATATGTTTAAATAAAACAAAAAAGTATGAACAGATTGACTGTACTTATTTTTTATTACATTACATTGTACCAATAATAAGGCACTTCCCGTTAAATATTATTATCTTAAAATAAAGCACAGATTTTGTAAGTTGTTATCTAAGTTGTTTAATGTTCAGTTGGCTAACAGCATCTTGTTTTGCACACTGATGTTGCTTTTTCAAAGTGGTTTAAAGATGGATTTTGTGGAAAATGTAAAACAAATACACTACTTAGGTGAATGTTGTCAAGTTTCATGTTTGAAATAAAAACACAGAGCGTTTGCATTCAAACTGAATTCATCAGCAGTTCATTTATTTCGATAAACTTAGGGTCCATTGAGTCTTTTTATGTTGAAGTGCAATGCCACATGGGGCCTGAAGAGGTCAGTGTGTGATCACATTCAGCAGGACTCAGGAACAGTCTGTAGGTTCAGGGACTGTTCACTGAAGTCTTGGGCTGTAGAATGACTGGTTGTGGATTTATGGGGTTATATATTATGAAAGAGCAAGAAGCTTCATAATAGTGCGGTATTTGATAATATCATGTTATATTCAAGTGAAAAGTTAGACTATTTAGAGAAAGTGTTGCATGGCTTGTAACCAGAATATTTTTGGTTCAACCAGGAACCCTCTGCTTCACTTTATCAGTCCATACCATATCTGCCTCGTGTGAGCCATCTGTGGCAGAGTTATTTGTATGAAGATGTGGCTGAATGCTTCACTGTGAGAGGCAGCACAGTAGTACGTGCCGCTGTCGTCTGGGAGCAGCTCAGTGATCTTTAGAGAGAAGTTGTTCTTGGATCCATCGATAAATGTCTGGAAGCGGCCTTTACTTGTGTCATACTCCTTGCTAACAAACTCTATCATGGCTCTGTAGGCCTTCTGTTTGTACCAGTACATGGTGTAGCTGCTCATGGAAAATCCTTGTCCTAAACGGCATTCGAACATCACTGTAGAGCCAGGTTCAGCCCATCGGTCTCTGGGCTGAAGGACAACAATTGAGAGACCTGCAGCACATTAAAGAATAAGTCTAAGGTCAAATGTGAGATGTTTAAATGTCAAAATGACTCACCTGAGTGCACAAGCAGTGACAGAGTGAGGGCCAGCATGTTCCTGGTGAGGGCTTCACTGCTGAATGATGCTTAAGGTAAATGAGTCACATGATCAGTGGGTTGGACCGCCTCCTGATGCACTGTTAAGGTTTTAACTATAGAGACACTTTGCAAATGTATCGTAACACCTTAATTTATGTTTGACATAACCTACAACTCAGGATTTTATTTCAATTTCAAATATAAGATTAACATACAGCAAAATTTGACAAGTGTGCTGTGTGATTTATAGATCTTTTCTTTTTACATATATATATATATATATATATATATATATATATATATATATATTGAAATAATTTAATTTCATTGTTATTACAAAAATAAAAATATACAGATTTCTGCATACTGGCTCTTGTCCCAAGTATCAGCAGGTGACCATTGTAACATGTTTCTATTTCTGCCCAAAAGCCATTTTTGTGAGTTTTTTGTACACAGTACATGTTAAAGGTCCCGTTTGTAATTTTCCTCCTTCTGCCCTTCCTTCTACAGCGTGTGAGCTCCTACGGTAGTCCTGCAAGGACATGGTGTTATCTATGAAAAAACACAGTGAAATAGATTAGATAAGGCATTGACTTGATTTTTTTTTAAGTTCATAGATTTGCTGTGTGTGTGCTCCACTCTGGGAATAAACAGATGATTTCTATGGAGCTGTAAATGCCTTTTTTCAGGACAGATAAAGGCAAGGAGTATGATTTTGCAGTGTTCATACATTATAAAAAAAAAAAACATGCTTTCCACTTTGTCTAAATAAAAAAAAAACTTTAAATAAAGTTTTCCTGTTAATGTGCTGTAATCAAGTTTTTATAGAGCAAACTCCAGGGTTGCATTAACTGTGTGGTTTGGCATTCTAAGTTTTTATGGCTTGTAACCAGAATATTTTTGGTTCAACCAGGAACCCTCTAAGTTTCACTTTATCAGTCCATACCATGTCTGCCTCGTGTGAGCCATCTGTGGCAGAGTTATTTGTATGAAGATGTGGCTGAATGCTTCACTGTGAGAGGCAACACAGTAGTACGTGCCGCTGTCGTCTGGGAGCAGCTCAGTGATCTTTAGAGAGAAGTTGTTCTTGGATCCATCGATAAATGTCTGGAAGCGGCCTTTACTTGTGTCATACTCCTTGCTAACAAACTCTATCATGGCTCTGTAGGCCTTCTGTTTGTACCAGTACATGGTGTAGCTGCTCATGGAAAATCCTTGTCCTAAACGGCATTCGAACATCACTGTAGAGCCAGGGTCAGCCCATCGGTCTCTGGGCTGAAGGACAACAATTGAGAGACCTGCAGCACATTAAAGAATAAGTCTAAGGTCAAATCTGAGATGTTTAAATGTCAAAATGACTCACCTGAGTGCACAAGCAGTGACAGAGTGAGGGCCAGCATGTTCATGGTGAGGGCTTCACTGCTGAATGATGCTTAAGGTAAATGAGTCACATGATCAGTGGGTTGGACCGCCTCCTGATGCACTGTTAAGGTTTTAACTATAGAGACACTTGGCAAATGTATCGTAACACCTTAATTTATGTTTGACATAACCTACAACTCAGGATTTTATTTCAATTTCAAATATAAGATTAACATACAGCAAAATTTGACAAGTGTGCTGTGTGATTTATAGATCTTTTCTTTTTTACATATATATATATATATTGAAATAATTTAATTTCATTGTTATTACAAAAATAAAAATATACAGATTTCTGCATACTGGCTCTTGTCCCAAGTATCAGCAGGTGACCATTGTAACATGTTTCTATTTCTGCCCAAAAGCCATTTTTGTGAGTTTTTTGTACACAGTACATGTTAAAGGTCCCGTTTGTAATTTTCCTCCTTCTGCCCTTCCTTCTACAGCGTGTGAGCTCCTACGGTAGTCCTGCAAGGACATGGTGTTATCTATGAAAAAACACAGTGAAATAGATTAGATAAGGCATTGACTTGATTTTTTTTTTTTAAGTTCATAGATTTGCTGTGTGTGTGCTCCACTCTGGGAATAAACAGATGATTTCTATGGAGCTGTAAATGCCTTTTTTCAGGACAGATAAAGGCAAGGAGTATGATTTTGCAGTGTTCATACATTATAAAAAAAAAAACATGCTTTCCACTTTGTCTAAATAAAAAAAAAACTTTAAATAAAGTTTTCCTGTTAATGTGCTGTAATCAAGTTTTTATAGAGCAAACTCCAGGGTTGCATTAACTGTGTGGTTTGGCATTCTAAGTTTTTATGGCTTGTAACCAGAATATTTTTGGTTCAACCAGGAACCCTCTAAGTTTCACTTTATCAGTCCATACCATGTCTGCCTCGTGTGAGCCATCTGTGGCAGAGTTATTTGTATGAAGATGTGGCTGAATGCTTCACTGTGAGAGGCAACACAGTAGTACGTGCCGCTGTCGTCTGGGAGCAGCTCAGTGATCTTTAGAGAGAAGTTGTTCTTGGATTCATCGATAGATGTATGGAAGCGCCCCTTACTTTTGTCATACTCTGTGCTAATGAGCTCTATCATGGCTGTGTAGTCCTTCTGTTTGTACCAGTACATGAAATAGCTGCTCATGGAGTGTCCTTGTCCTAAACTGCATTCGAACATCACTGTAGAGCCAGGGTCAGCCCATCGGACTCTGGGCTGAAGGACAACAATTGAGAGACCTGCAGCACATTAAAGAATAAGTCTAAGGTCAAATGTGAGATGTTTAAATGTCAAAATGACTCACCTGAGTGCACAAGCAGTGACAGAGTGAGGGCCAGCATGTTCCTGGTGAGGGCTTCACTGCTGAATGATGCTTAAGGTAAATGAGTCACATGATCAGTGGGTTGGACCGCCTCCTGATGCACTGTTAAGGTTTTAACTATAGAGACACTTTGCAAATGTATCGTAACACCTTAATTTATGTTTGACATAACCTACAACTCAGGATTTTATTTCAATTTCAAATATAAGATTAACATACAGCAAAATTTGACAAGTGTGCTGTGTGATTTATAGATTTTTTTCTTTTTTTACATATATATATATATATATTGAAATAATTTAATTTCATTGTTATTACAAAAATTAAAATATACAGATTTCTGTATACTGGCTCTTGTCCCAAGTATCAGCAGGTGACCATTGTACCATGTTTCTATTTCTGCCCAAAAGCCATTTCTGTAAGTTTTTGTACACAGTGTATGTAAAAGGTCCTGTTTGTAATTTTCCTCCTTTTGCCCTTTTTGCTTGTGAGCTTCTACAGTAGCCCTGCAAGGACATCTATAAAAAACAGTGAAAATATTTTAGATCAAGAATTAACTTCATAAATTTGTTCCTAAATGTGCCAAACTGAAAACATACTTCCCACTTCGTTCGTATGTAAATGTTTTTTAAAGTTTTTCTGTTAAAGTGTTGTAATCATGTTTTTGTAGAGCAGACTCCAGGGTTGCATTAACTGTGTGGCTTGGCTCGCAGCTCCAAAATACACTCCACTGTCTGTGGTTGTCAGGTTAGAGATGTGAAGATGAACTGATGTCTCTCCATCTCCACTCACTGAAAACTGGTGTTTAAATACGTTTTCAACATTGGGGATTTTGTAATACATGTACGCAATCAGTTTTAGTGAAGTGTCTCCGTTTAGACGTTGGTACCACAAAACAGTGTCATAGTTCTTGATTTGATGAGTTAAGGTCAGCCTCTGTTCAGCGCTGGAATCTATAAACACTTCAGAGGGAGACTGGAAAATGTTTTCTCTGCTCAGGCTCCCTGTGAAGAGAAAGCATGTCCAGAACACAATGTGCAGTCAGATTTTTGTCTCAAATAAATAACATGTGCACTTTAGAATTAAGTAGTTTAATGAATGTGAGTCATTTAAAATCCTACCAGCAATCATTAACGTGGTGGTCAAGAGAAAAATGAGAAGAGACGGCTTCATGTTGAAAATGAAGAACGTTACAGAGACGTAAGGTTTAGAGCAAACAGACAGGAAGTGACTCAGAGGAGGACTGTGTCACGTTTGATTATAAGCAGTCTAAACACTGAGACTGTATGACTTGTATATACTGCACAGCTGATGTTAAAGGTCAGTGCCATATACCACTAAAAAAGAATTTGAGGAAAGTCTTTTCTGGTAAAGCGCTTAAATTCATATTTAATTTCTTAAAAAGAAAAAAGAAAAATAAGCCTGTTCTGTATGCTACATGTTCAAAAGTTGCGCACAATTCTTCTCTTCCACCTAATGCCCTAGAGTCCACACAGTTTAGGCAAGTACCTCTAAAAAAATCTGTGTTTTTCTGTGTGTTCTGGCCTTTTGTACACGTGCATATGGAGTTGACTTTTAAAAACTAGTGCAGACTTTCTACGTCAACAGGTAAAACTGAGATTCTTCAAAGGGAGATAGTCTCATTTTATTTTGTGCACGCTAGTATCTATGAAAACAACATACGCTACAGTGGTACTTACTTTAAATTGAAATAGGTCAGTGTTTTCTGACATATAAACGATGCTCATGACGTCTCTAAGGGACTTTTAGTGTGTTGGGGGAAACATGTGTAGCTGTTGACAGTGGGAGGGTTCTGCAGACACCAGTTCATAAGTACAACCATCTACACACAACCAGGACACACCCACCTAAACAATATTTTCTGCTCAAACTCGTGTAGTAGCTAACAACCTTTGATGGTGCCTTTGATAACAATGTCATACTCAAACAGATTAAACCCGCAGTGGCAGGTGTTTGGGATCTATATATGACTCTCATCAAAACCACTAATATTAAAGAATGGCACAGTTTTTGTTCACTTCATAGTAGGTTTGTGTTGCTGTGCTTGGCTGACTGCACAGTAGTATACAGCACTCTGTTTTAATCCTGTCAACTCGATTTTGAGCGACTCATTCTTGGCTGTATTCCCGCCCAAATCACCTTTCAAGCTAAAATAGTCCTTATAACGCTCCTCCACTACGACATTATTATAATTCAAATATCCAATGAGGTCCATGGCGGTGTCTCCAGGCAGTTGTTGGTACCAGAGCATTAGTCTGTAGTCGGTTCTCTCATGAGCGCAGTAGATGTTCACTGTGTCGCCAGCTTGTTTAATGACATTTGAAGGAGTTTGCTGGACTTCAAGACACAAACAGCAGCCTGGAAAGACAAGAAAATAATCAAATCTATGCTATGTTCTAATATACATTTAATGAATGAAGTTTGTTTGATAAAAATGATTAACCTGTCAAAGCACAAAGCCAGAGAAAGATGATCATTGTTATGCGCAGACCTGCTGTGCTTTACAGTTTATGTTGTTACACTGTCTGCCACTGGCTTCTCACAGAACAGGAAGTAATGAAGGCTTTCAGACGCTGCAGGTGCAAGTGGGAGGAGTTTCTAAATGATATATACTGGTAATGTGGGTTAGTGTGTGTGATAATGACCGAGCGACATTATGTTCTTGTCCTGCCTTGTTGATTAAAAGTGAGCAGCTCTTTATGCCGTCACCACTTCAAACTCCAGCAATGTTAAAGTGTTTCCCCTATAAAAAATATCTATTGAGATATAATTGTAGTTTAAATGTGCCATGTGCATTAGCTTGTAATCACCTTTTCTCCGGGGTAAGAGATGACATCTTTCAGTCGATGGATCTCAAAACCTAAACAGTCATTAACACCTGCAACACAACACAAAACTAGAGAACACAACATTTGTTCGGCGAGGAAGAAGCCCATTTAAGCAAAAAAGGAAGTGACATGGATAGTGCTGTGGGGGTGGAGCTTGATTATAACTGGGAGGGGTTTAGCCACAAGAAAAAAAAAAATGCTATGTTGACTGTTTAAATCAAATAAACATGTCTACATTATTTTGCAAAACAGCTGTGAGCTGTTCTTAACACTTAAAAGGGTTATCTTAATAAATTCCTTAGTTCACAAGCTCAGAGCACAACCTCAGCAGACTGGGAGAAGAAATTTTATACAGGGGACATGTTTCCATCCTCACTGTTTATGTTGATGAACACTTTAAACCTTGACTCTTAGATTTAAATGAAAAATGTGTGAATTGTGATCCTTGAACATTGTCAATTAGAAAATATGTATGTGCCTATTTGATTGACAGGTGCCATGTATATCCATTTTTTCTTGGTGCAACAAACATTACTCTAGTGTCCAGCTGTTTTATTAGTCAGGACTGATCTACAATTAATTTAACACCAAGATGGAAGCTCTTTGACTTGGGTAAACAATTTCAACATATTACTATACTCTAATTCTTCTTTTAGAGCGTAGAGATTTATAAGGTTAAAAGTAAATTTACTCAAGTAAAAGTTATTCTACTATTACTTCTAGGCTACTATACAAACCTTCTTAATATTTATCTAGAAGTTACTCCTCCAAAATATGATGATTTGTGAAGTTATCTAAAAGCTAAAGAAATGCTGTCACAGGTTGACTTTGCAGAATGAATCAGGTTCAGTTTTAAAGCTTCCCTTTAGATCTGAAGATTGTTTGAGTTGCAGCGCCACCTACAGGAGACATACCAGTCCAGACTTAGATTTTAATGAACCTCATCATGTCTTTAAGCCAACGATCAGACTCAAGGTAATATAGACAGCATCACATTGAAACTATAGCAGCTTGTATTTCCTTTTGTGAGGCTGCTCTGGTTAAATGACAGTGTATTATTTCAGATGTGGATCCTTGCTTTAATCTCAGATCTGGATGAGCTGGAGGTTCAGGTGCAGATGGCTGTGAGCCCAGATGAAAGTTTTTGTATTGAAGCAGACTGTTTTCTCTCATGAGGCTCAAGTCCTAAAAGATGAAATGATTTGTTGAGTTGTAATATTCTTACCATTAAATAGAAAAAGTACAAACAATAACAGGCCGAGGAGACTGTCTCTGATAACGTCCATGTTGTAAAAACTGTATAAATGTATCTGTGGAGGAGTCTTAGATCCATATAGTGACATTGTGGGTGTGTCAGTCTTCATCCCTCTCATGTTCAAAGTGTTGTGGTGCACGAGTTCCCCCTGCCGTACAAGAGCTGGCTCATTAGGTTTTTGTTAAGGTCTTGCCTTTGAATGATTCACTGTGTTGACTCACGGCACAGAAATACAGAGCTTTATCTCCAGGCTCCAGGTTTTTCACTGTAAGAGTCCCACTCTCAGCGGTGGGCTTTGTGGCTGTGAACCTCTCGTTTTTAAAATCTGCTTCAAAGTCAGTATTAGAGGTTGTAGTGAACACTATTTGTCTCATAGTTTCTCCTGGCCTCTGTCGATACCAGTACATCTGGTAATAAGAAGAACCCAGAGTGTGGCTGCAGTGGGCTGTGGCACTTTCACCCTCAACTTTCCACAAAATGGGAGTCTGGCTCACACTTGCATCAGTCAGACCTGAGATGGAGAAATAAATTTGTACATGAGTAATGAAGATTTACAGAGTTCAGTGAAACTTTGTGATTAAATACTGACATACTTAAAGCTCAGTCTTGTCTGGGACCAGAGTGTACCAAGACCAAGACCAGACCAAGAGTTCTAGGTGCTGATGCCAAGTCAAGACCAAGACTAAAGCATGACTCGTTCAAACAGAACAAGTCCAAACAAATATTCTGATTTTAAAATGTAAACTAGAAGTGTCCATCGTTTGAGCTACAGTCTGTGGTATTAGTCAGCTTTGAGTTAAATCTATCATCTTCTACGTTCTTTATCCAGACGAGCTGAGGAAACATTTATTAAATTCCAAGATAAATGGACAGTTTAAAGAACAAAAACTATCTCAAGTCCTAAAACATGAAATGATTTGTTAAATTGTAATATTCTTACCATTAAATAGAAAAAGTAAAAACAGTAACAGGCCGAGGAGACTGTCTCTGATAACGTCCATGTTGTAAAAACTGTATAAATGTATCTGTGGAGGAGTCTTAGATCCATATAGTGACATTGTGGGTGTGTCAGTCTTCATCCCTCTCATGTTCAAAGTCTTGTGGTGCACGAGTTCCCCCTGCCGTACAAGAGCTGGCTCATTAGGTTTTTGTTGAGGTCTTGCCTTTGAATGATTCACTGTGTTGACTCACGGCACAGAAATACAGAGCTTTATCTGCAGCCGTCACATGCTTCACAGTAAACGTTCCAGAGTCAACTTTAAGTCTGTTTGCTGAGTATTTATCCTTCGTGAAATCTCCAAAGTCGTGACTGTCAATCCCAAACATTGTATATACTATTTGTCTCATAGTTTCTCCTGGCCTCTGTCGGTACCAGTACATCTGGTTGTAGTCAGCTCCTTTAGTGTGACTGCATTCCATTGTAGCATCTTCACCTTCTTTTTTCCACAGTAAGTCAGTCTGTGTCACAACAGCTCCATTAGTTTTACCTGTGTAATATAATAACAGCTTAGTCCATCAATAACCAGTCTAATACAAATGTGTATTATAACTGGACCTTACCTTTTTCTTTTATCCAAAGCAGAATGACCAAAAAGCTGAGAAGGTGATGTTTAAACATGTTTGTGCCTTGAGTTAATCCAGTTTGAAATGAGAAGCTGCAGAGATCTCTCATTCTAATGTGTCTCCTCGTATGACCTCTGACAGTGCTCTGTAAATGTGCTGTGTGTCTAAGACTGAGGACTGAGTGCCCCCTAATGTACGTCATGTCACATTTCCATCTGTGAAAGTGAGGGGCAGAGGGCAAACAGACATTTTGACACAAACATTTTTCTTTGTAAACCTCATGAGTTCCTGATTTTCTGTAAAACTTTATTTTTTGTTTTGTTTTGAGGATCTCTTGCTGATGATCAGCTCTTGGTCTTAATTAATCCCCCATTACTTCAAGTCACATGATGGTTTGTCTGTCTATGTATACATCATTAAATATTCAGATTTAATGTAATGTAATGGTTCAATTACATAAAAAGGAAGAAAAAAAACACTCTTTAACTGAAACCAGTCGATTATACTGCACACTTTGCAGATTATTCTAAAGCTCAGATTTATATTGTTATCTTATTACCTGTGTTACATTTTTGTTTTTCTGATATTTTAGATATTTTTTATTAAACTATACATTATAAAATTTTATTGTGGACAGCAAAGACAGAATTTCATACATGGGACAGGAAAAGGCAGCTGTGATCCGTCTCTTGAACTTTTAGAGAATGACCTTTTCTGTATTAAATCTGATGCTGAATTAGAGACTGTTCATGTGGTGACTTTGATTGACAGAGCCTTGTGCATTTATTCTTGTCTTGGTGTTATGGGAATTTTAGTTTGTGGTGTTTAGAGTTACTGGGGGCTTATAGTTCTCTTCAAGTCATGTCAAATTCATGTCATGTCCTTCGTGCTAATCCATGAAGTAGACATAACTAGACTGAGACATGGCTTGTCACGGGACTCTTGCACCTGGACCATTGTCAACGCCTCTCACCAAGGCCGTCACTGTGTTGTATAAATTCTCATGTTATGTTTACATCTGCTGCTTTGCTTGGGCGGCAGTAGCTCAGTGGATAGAGCAGTCGTCTTTCAACCTGAAGGTTGGCGATTCGATTCCCACTCTCCCCACAGTTCATACTGTCGTTGTGTCCTTGGGCAAGACACTTAACCCACCTTGCCTCCAGTGGCTGTAACACTGATAATTACTGTAGAAATATGTAAGTCGCTTTGGATAAAAGCGTCAGCAAAATGAATAAATGCTTAATTTCTTGCAATGATTAAAACCTGGCCATTGCTTGTTAAATTATAATCTGTCTTCGTGTCTCTCTGGATCAATATAAGGATCAATCTCTCATGACACTTGCTGCAGCAAGTGTTTATCATTAGAGCCTACTCTACAACTGTTTTATTATGTTCAGCAGAGATCTACAGTGAGTTTGATACTGACAGAGAAGTACTTTGACTTAAACACAAATATAATGGGTAACATGACATGTCTTTATATTTTTAGACTCTAATTCTGTTTTTGAGAACAAAAGGGATTTGTGGATGTGTCTGATTTGTGTCAATGTGGATAAAGTACAGAAGGTTATATGCTGCTAAAGTGCATCTGAAAGTTAAAAAAGTGAAAGTTACTTAAAATACAAATACTACAAACTCCAAACCTTCATGCAATATTATCTAAATGTTCCGTAAAAGTATTTAAAGTAATTCAAAAGTAAATGAGTAACTTTAACTGATTACTATCCACTTCTGATCTAATTTAGACATGTACTATTTTTGAAGGAAAACCTGATGATTTGTGAAGTTATCTAAAAGATAAAGAAATGCTGTCACAGGTTGACTTTGCAGAATGAATCAGGTTCAGTTTTAATGCTTCACCTTTAGATCTGAAGATTGTTTGAGTTGCAGCGCCACCTACAGGAGACATACCAGTCCAGACTTAGATTTTAATGAACCTCATCATGTCTTTAAGCCAACGATCAGACTCAAGGTAATATAGACAGCATCACATTGAAACTATAGCAGCTTGTATTTCCTTTTGTGAGGCTGCTCTGGTTAAATGACAGTATATTATTTCAGATGTGGATCCTTGCTTTAATCTCAGATCTGGATGAGCTGGAGGTTCAGGTGCAGATGGCTGTGAGCCCAGATGAAAGTTTTTGTATTGAAGCAGATCGTTTTCTCTCACTGTGCTACTCGCAGCGCAGTAATAACGTGAACTCTCACTCGTTTTGTTAAGTGTTAGTGAACATAGCTGGTCCTTTGAGGCATCCCCCTCTATCTTCACGTCTGCCCCAGGCTCTGGAAAGTCATTCTTAAAGCTCATATATCCGAGGAGCTGCAGCTGTCCGTCTTTCAGCTGCTTGTACCAGAATATTCGGTCGTATTCTTGAAAGCTGTGTGTACAGTCGATCCGAGTTGATTGTCCAGTTTGGATAAAAATTTCAGCTGGAGTTTGTTGTACTTTGTCACTCAGAGAGGAGCCTTAAAGAAAAACACAATAAACAGAGATTCAGAGTAAATAAAGCTTTTCCCCTTTTTATGATAATAGAACATATTTAGTAAAAAGAATTGATACCTGAGACCAGTATAACTTTAAAGGCTATACACAAGAAAAGGAATTCCATGGTTCATCATCTGTTCTCACAAAGCATTTTTCTGAGACTCTTGAGCTCTAAACACAGCCACAATAAAAAGGATGGGCGGTGCCAGAAACACTTCCTATTGGCTTTAATGGAGTAATGCCTTCTCATTGGTTCATTCTATCGAGCCAGATAATCTATGTAACTATTTAAAATCACAAATCTAATATTTTACAAACAATTCATCTTAAACCCATTAAAGCTGCACTAGGCAATGTGAGGAGTAAATATTATCATTGGGAATTAAAGCAGAAGCTTAAACCAAAGTTTTGTCATTGTCTCCAGTTTTGTCTGAGGATCTGAAAACACAGTAAGAAGCTGGAAATGTAGCTTAGAAGACACAAATAATTGCCTAAAATTCATTTCTCTCTCAAATCCTAACAAGCGCTGGACACATACACATGTAATAATGTGAGAAACCTGGGGTCGAACTAAACCCAAGATGGTTCTTTGGTGAGACCAGTAGGGTTTAGGGACCAAGAGAAGACACTAAATAAAGTGTAAAGTCATGTTAAAAATATCCAACTCAAAGTATGAGTGGCATTAACTGTATGGACTGTTTGGCAATAACAAGTTCAAGAGGCTCAAATACTCACTTATACTAAATACCTCTGGATAACCTTTCCAGAGAACTCAAGGGTTTGGGTCTAAAAGGTCAAATGTCATTAACAATATAATGAATAAAAGAAAAAGAAAATGAGGAATTTGAAACACATGTAAAAATCAAACAGTGCAAACAAATTGTGATGGTGTTTTGTGGATTTTATGATTAAAACATTGGATGTTAGATGTAAGAGATTTAAAGCAGAGCCTAAACAATATTTTTTTATTCTAACATAACACAAAATTATAAATACAAACCTTGAACTGTGTTGACAGATAAATGAGAGACTATTGAGATGTTTAGCCTTTGCCTTCTTAAAAACATGTTCAGAGAAACAGTGCCCCCTGAAGGACCCAATGTGAACTGCACCACACTGACGAATCAAATGGAGCAGCAGATGTGTGGAACAGTTATTAATTTGGTTTTGATGTGGTTGTTGTAGTGAACACAGGTTTTTGTTAAAGTCGGGGGGATTCCACAGCACTGTGCTCTACTGGCAGCACAGAAATACACAGCGTTGTCTGAGGCTCCACTGGGCTTTAAAACACAAAGAGAGGACAGACTGGACCCAGAGCCCTTCACTTTATAATACTTTTCAAACCCTTTTTCAACTATTAAATTAGTAAAGCTGGCATATCCAACGAGGACCATGTCCGTCTGTCCAACAGTCTGTCTGTACCATTGGATCAGGTCAAAGTCAGAGTTTGAATGGTTGCAGTTTATCACCAGCTCTTCAACTGGAACTGTGATGACGGCACTGGGACTTTGGTGGACAGCAGTTTTTGACAGTCCTGTTGAAAAGAGTCATTTTAAATAAACAAACTATTACACAATCCAATAAAGAAGTTACTTAAATTTATAAATAATAACAGTAACAGTAATATTTATAAATTAATAACAATAACAATAACAGTATAATGTCAGAGACCAATGTCAAAATCATTTTAAACAACAAACCTAAAGTCAAAATAGTAAGTTTATTCTTACCTGCTAAACAGAAGCGTAGAGCAGCTAAATGAATGAGAAGTCTGAGCATGATGCTGACACATGTCAAAGATCACTGTCTAATGTTGAAGGATGAGGCGCTCACGAGAGGAAGTGAGGAGGGAGGTCTTTTATCAGAAGAAACCTAAAACTGTTGTGCTCATTTTTGACTCCTCTAGGAATTTATTTATTTATAGTCAGTAAACTACTGAAGGTTTTAAAAAAGGTTTGTGTTGGTGTCACTTTCAGTAAAAACAATTGATGTTTTTCTTCAGTGCCTTGCCTTGCCTAATGGCAAACTACAGAAACCTCAGAGGGTCAAAACTAAAACAAAATTACAATGGGTATAAAGAAGGGCATGCAATATTGCTTTTTTTAACATTTAAGACCAATATTTAGAAAATCTGAATCAAGGTAATTTTGAAAAAGTAATATACTTTATTTTTGCAGAGTTTTCAAGTTTTCCTGGAGGCGCTGAAATCATGAAACGCTTGTCAGTGGTAATTCCCTGAGACAGATGCAGTTTGAGTAAACATGTCTTGTGAGTGCAGCAGATCTTTATTTGTATCATGGAGTTATTGTGAGACTGGATTAGATCTGCCCTGACTGAGCAGGCGCTCCTCACGTGTCTGTGGTTTTTAGAGCGTCTAAACAACACTGTGTGTCACAGTGTGTGTGCTCAGGGCAGTAACACACCACACTATCTGCTGTGTCCAGCAGCTTCACTGTCCATGATCCAGTCTCTGCATCAGGTTTAGAGGCGGAGGACTTGTCCAGGCTGAAACTCCCAAAGTCTGGCTGACTGCTGTAAGGGACTGTGTAGACGAAGGTAACTGCCCCCCAGGTCCTGACTGCAGTTTATCTGAGCAGACTGACTCAGGACTAGTTTGAGCGGTGTCTGGTGGATATTCCTCAATACAAACAGGTGAACAGCAAAAATGAGCTGTAAGTCTCCAGTTTCACTCAGACTTTATCAACTGTCTTGTTACTTTCTGTCACATGACATCCCCTGTGCAGCAAAAGCTATTTTTCTTGCACAATTATTGAGTTGTCCACTGGAAACAAATAACTGACTGCATTAAATGTTTCATTAAATTTAGCTGTAGCTCTGGCAAAGACACTTTGGTTTGTGGGATTTTGTTTCATGTCACGTTCTTTAAACCACTGTTCATTGTTTTTTTTCCCAAATGTAGCAGGTGTCAGTGTCTGATCTCCTGTAAAAGTCCTGAGATCAATAAGAGTCAGTTATAACAGATGAGGCGTGTTTTTACCATTAAATAGAAAAAGTAAAAACAGTAACAGGCCGAGGAGACTGTCTCTGATAACGTCCATGTTGTAAAAACTGTATAAATGTATCTGTGGAGGAGTCTTAGATCCATATAGTGACATTGTGGGTGTTTCAGTCTTCATCCCTCTCATGTTCAAAGTGTTGTGGTCCACGAGTTCCCCCTGCCGTACAAGAGCTGGCTCATTAGGTTTTTGTTGAGGTCTTGCCTTTGAATGATTCACTGTGTTGACTCACGGCACAGAAATACAGAGCTTTATCTGCAGCCGTCACATGCTTCACAGTAAACGTCCCAGAGTCAGCGTTAGGTCTGTTTGCTGAGTATTTATCCTTCGTGAAATCTCCAAAGTCGTGATTGTCAATCCCAAACATTGTATATACTATTTGTCTCATAGTTTCTCCTGGCTTCTGTCGGTACCAGTACATCTGGCTGTAGCCAGCTCCTTTAGTGTGACTGCAGTTCATTGTGGCATCTTCACCTTCTTTTTTCCACAGTAAGTCAGTCTGTGTCACAACAGCTCCATTAGCTTTACCTGTGTAATATAATAACAGCTTAGCCCATCAATAACCAGTCTAATACAAATGTGTATTATAACTGGACCTTACCTTTTTCTTTTATCCAAAGCAGAATGACCAAAAAGCTGAGAAGGTGATGTTTAAACATGTTTGTGCCTTGAGTTAATCCAGTTTGAAATGAGAAGCTGCAGAGATCTCTCATTCTAATGTGTCTCCTCGTATGACCTCTGACAGTGCTCTGTAAATGTGCTGTGTGTCTAAGACTGAGGACTGAGTGCCCCCTAATGTACGTCATGTCACATTTACATCTGTGAAAGTCAGGGGCAGAGGGCAAACAGTTGGTCTCTACAACAACACTAGGATATATTTACAAATGAAATGGGACACATCAACACAGCTTCATTAAACATACAACTAGAAGAAGGCAGTTTAATGTGAGACAGTTTATATTCTTTACAGGATCTCTCCACAGTCACAGTCGAGGTCTGGCCTCTCTAACTTCATCTCCAAAACATCTCACATGAGCTGTCCCTCTGATGGACTCACTCCTGATCATATCCATCCTCGTCTCTCTCAAACAGAACCTCAACATCTTCAGCTCTGCTCCCTCCAGTATTTGCTCCTGTCTTTTCCTCAGAGCCACTGTCTCTAAACCTTACAACACCACCGTTCACCTTCTTTTTAATTCTTGCTGCTACTCTTTTATCACACGTCACTTTTCACACTTTTCTCACTCATTCCAACCTGCTGCACACACCTCTTCATCTCTTTTACCTCACACTCCTCGTTGTTCTGGACTGTTGACCCTAAATAAAATCCTGTACCTTCTTCATCTCTGCTCCCTGTAACAGTTTCTCCTGTTTGTACCGACTGCATTAAATGTTTCATTAAATTCAGCTGTAGCTCTGTCAAAGACACTTTAATGTGTGGGATTTTGTTTCATGTCACGTTCTGTAAACCACTGTTCATTGGGTATTTTCCAAATGTAGCAGGTGTCAGTGTCTGATCTTCTGTAAAAGTCCTGAGATAAATAAGAGTCAGTTATACCAGATGAGTCGGGTTTTTGTTTAGCTTTTACATGAGTTTGTTTCACTGTGTCACTGACAGAACAAAAGTAAACACCACTGTCTCCAGGCTCCAGGTTTTTCACTGTAAGTGACCCACTATCAGCAGTGGGCTTTGTGGCTGTGAACCTCTCGTTTCTGAATTCTTTTTCAAAGTCAGTATTAGAGGTTGTAGTGAACACTATTTGTCTCATAGTTTCTCTTGGTCTCTGTCGGTACCAGTACATCTGGAAGTAGGAAGCGTCTTTGGTGTGACTGCAGTGCATCGTGGTATTGTCACCTTCTTCTGTCCACCTCAAGTCAGTCTGTGTCACATCAGCTCCATTAGCTTTACCTGTGTAATATAATAACAGCTTAGTCCATCAATAACCAGTCTAATACAAATGTGTATTATAACTGGACCTTACCTTTTTCTTTTATCCAAAGCAGAATGACCAAAAAGCTGAGAAGGTGATGTTTAAACATGTTCGTGCCTTGAGTTAATCCAGTTTGAAATGAGAAGCTGCAGAGATCTCTCATTCTAATGTGTCTCCTCGTATGACCTCTGACAGTGCTCTGTAAATGTGCTGTGTGTCTAAGACTGAGGACTGAGTGCCCCCTAATGTACGTCATGTCACATTTACATCTGTGAAAGTCAGGGGCAGAGGGCAAACAGACATTTTGACACAAACATTTTTCTTTGTAAACCTTAATTTTAACTTCAAGTCACATGATGTTTGTATGTCTATGTATACATCATTAAATATTCAGATTTAATGTAATTTAATGGTTCAGTTACATAAAAAGGAAGAATAACTACTCTTTAACTGAAACAAACCAGTCGATTATACTGCACACTTTGCAGATTATTCTAAAGCTTAGATTTCTGTTGTTATTGTATTATCTGTAATTCGTTTTTGTTTTACTCTTTGTTTAGACTTTTGTATTACACTATACATTTTTCAATTTTATTGTGGACAGCAAAGACAGAATCTCATACAGGGGACAGGAAAAGGCAGCTGTGATCCGTCTCTTGAACTTTTAGAGAATGACCTTTTCTGTATTAAATCTGATGCTGAATTAGAGACTGTTCATGTGGTGACTTTGATTGACAGAGCCTTGTGCATTTATTCTTGTCTTGGTGCAGCAAGTGTTTATCATTAGAGCCTACACTACATCTGTTTTATTATGTTCAGGAGAGATCTATATTTTTGAGAACAAAAGGGATTTGTGGATGTGTCTGATTTGTGTCAATGTGGATAAAGTACAGAAGGTTAAATGCTGCTAAAGTGCATCTGAAAGTTAAAAAAGTCAAAGATTCTTATATAATATCAACATTTAATCGATCATTTACTCAAAGTAACTACTTGAGTAATAAAAATAAAGTACACAGTGAAATAAATCTTATGTACTGTCTTAACTTTTATTCACTAGAAAAAAATACATCAAAATACAAATACAACCAACTCCAAACCTTCATGCAATATTATCTAAACGTTACGTAAAAGTATTTAAAGTAATTCAAAAGTAAATGAGTAACTTTAACTGATTACTATCCACTTCTGATCTAATTTAGACATGCACTATTTTTGGAGGAAAACCTGATGATTTGTGAAGTTATCTATGTTATTATAATTTTTACTTTACAGAATAAATGAGCAGACGATGGAGACTGAATATGATTTTAGGTTAAAGGGTCAGGTTTTAATCCTTGCAAGGAATCAAGCAAAATACAGGTCAGACACTGTTACAGGCTGATGGTTTCGTTCTACAAAGTAAACATTACATTGCATTTTATATCAGACGGTTCAGACAGTGTTTTGGACAGTGCAATGGTAACCGCCTCTAAAGACCTACAACCCAGAAGCCAGGTGATAATATGTCTAGATCTATGTTGAAGGACAGGGCATGAACAGAACAACCCTCAATAATAATGAAATAATAATGATGGAAATATAGAATGTAAAATTCCCATAACAATCTAAAAGCTAAAAAATGCTGTCACAGGTTGACTTTGCAGAATGAATCAGGTTCAGTTTTAATGCTTCACCTTTAGATCTGAAGATTGTTTGAGTTGCAGCGCCACCTACAGGAGACATACCAGTTCAGACTTGGATTTTAATGAACCTCATCATGTCTTTAAGCCAACGATCAGACTCAAGGTAATATAGACAGCATCACATTGAAACTATAGCAGCTTGTATTTCCTTTTGTGAGGCTGCTCTGGTTAAATGACAGTATATTATTTCAGATGTGGATCCTTGCTTTAATCTCAGATCTGGATGAGCTGGAGGTTCAGGTGCAGATGGCTGTGAGCCCAGATGAAAGTTTTTGTATTGAAGCAGATCGTTTTCTCTCACTGTGCTACTCGCAGCGCAGTAATAACGTGAACTCTCACTCGTTTTGTTAAGTGTTAGTGAACATAGCTGGTCCTTTGAGGCATCCCCCTCTATCTTCACGTCTGCCCCAGGCTCTGGAAAGTCATTCTTAAAGCTCATATATCCGAGGAGCTGCAGCTGTCCGTCTTTCAGCTGCTTGTACCAGAATATTCGGTTGTAGTCTTGGATGCTGTGTGTACAGTCGATCCGAGTTGATTGTCCAGTTTGGATAAAGATTTCAGCTGGAGTTTGTTGTACTTCGTCACTCAGAGAGGAGCCTTTAAGAAAAACAGAGGTTTAGAGTAAAAAAAATTACATTTTTAACATTTTTAGTAAAAAGACTGGATACCTGAGACCAGTATAACTTTAAAGGCTATACACAATAACATGAGCTCCATGGTTCATCATCTGTTCTCACAAAGCATTTTTCTGAGACTCTTGAGCTCTAAACACAGCCACAATAAAAAGGATGGGCGGTGCCAGAAACACTTCCTATTGGCTTTAATGAAGTAATGCCTGCTCATTGGTTCTTTCTATCGAGCCAGATGATCTATGTAACTATTTAAATCACAAATCAATTAATTTACAAACAATTCATCTTAAACTCTTTAAAATTGCACTAGGCAATCTGAGGAGTAAATATTATCATTGGGAATTAAAGCAGAAGCTTAAAGCAAAGTTTTGTCATTGTCTCCAGTTATGTCTGAGGATCTGAAAACCCAGTAAGAAGCTGGAAATGTATCTAAGAAGACACAAATAATTGCCTAAATTTCCTTTCTCTGTCAAATCATAACACGTGCTGAACACATACACATGTAATAATGGGAGAAACCTGGGCTCGAACCAAAGCCAAGGTTGTTTTTTTTGTGAGACCAGTAGGGTTTAGAGACCAAGGGAAGACACAAAATCATCCTAAAAAAGTGATTCTTTTCAGCCTTATAAAGTCATATTAAAAATATCCAACTCAAAGTATGAGTGGCATTAACTGTATGGACTGTTTGGCAATAACAAGTTCAAGAGGCTCAAATACTCACTAATACTAAATACCTCTGGATAACCTTCCAGAGAACTCAAAGGTTTGGGTCTAAAAGATCATTTGATGTGGTTGTTGTAGTGAACACAGGTTTTTGTTAAAGTCGGAGGGATTCCACAGCACTGTGCTGGGTTGTTGAGTCCAGTAATGACAAAGATTTAAACAGGAATTAATTGATTTATGGTCTGTAAACGATTGTAGGTTTTTGGTATCATTGTCAGTAAAAATAATTGATGTTTTTCTTTAGTCAGAAGAGAACTGACTAATATGCGGGCTACTTCAGATGAAATTGTAACGAGTTAAAACTAATAAAATTGGGTCAACAGAGCAAACAAATGCATATGTCTTAGACTTTAAAAACTATTTAGGGCTCTAATATTCTGACATTTGAAACAAACATGTTTTATGAAAATATTTCTAAGGACACTTTCAGGACTTTGACAGATCAGGACTGCATTTTCTCATTAATAAGAGACATATTTTTGGCACACCCAGTTTTAATTCTCTGATTGATTTCTTAAAAGATTAATTGAGATGAGGATTTAGACTTTTTATTTCTGTTTCTGTTGAATCCAGTCTGGTCCAGTGCATCTCAAAGTCCAGGTCCCAGGTCCTGACTGCAGGTTATCTGAGCAGACTGACTCAGGACTAGTTTGAGCGTTGTCTGGTGGATCACTCAGACTTTATAAACTAAGTCTTGTTTCTTCTTGTTACATGACATTCCCTTTGCAGTGCTATAAGTAAAATGTTATTTTAATCATATTTTGGAATGATATTCTTTTAATATAGTGTGTAAAGGTTAAATCTGAATTAGATGAGTTTGAAGTGCTTATGACCTCACTGTCTGTGCAGTCATAAGGGCTATATGTTGACTACCCATTTATGGACACACTGGACATACGTCCCATATATGGACGCGCTACACTAAACATATGGACATGCTGCTTTTGCTGCACAAGACACATCTGCCTTTTGCCTTTTTTAGTTATATTCTGAATGTATTCTGTGATTGGTAGATGCACCCTTACCATGTAAAGTCACACTGCCATTGTATATAAACTGTGCGTTTACAATAAAGCTTTGAGAAAGAAAGAACAGAACCACTAAACCAGCGTGTTGCCTTTTGTCTCTTTCTCCCACTGATCAGTGCTCAGACAGCTGTGTATTGTCCGGAACTGTCGGGATTCTAGAAACTGACTTAGCGGAGCGAGTTACGGACAATAATCTGAATATGATATCATTAGTCGGCGGGATGCTGACATCTGGCCAAGCAATATACTGGGTAAAAGATAAGTTTGCGGGAGCAGGCTATCGAGCCCAGCTATAGCTCGGTAGTTTAGCTAATCTGTATTGGTCAAGCGGGAAGCTGACTTCGGCCGAATAAATCCGGAAAAAACATCTATCGACTATAGCTAGAGGAAAAAAAAGTTGTTTCATGCAGCACAAGCTTAATTTCTTGGACAATGATAATTTTATTTTTAAAGCTGTCCACTGGAAACTCCTGTTTATACCGACTGCATTAAATGTTTTGTTAAATTGAGCTAAAACTCTGTCAAAGACACTTTCATGTGTGGTATTTTGTTTCATGTCACATTCTTTAAACCACTGTTCATTGGGGTTTTTCCAAATGTAGCAGGTGTCAGTGTCTGATCTTCTGTAAAAGTCCTGAGATAAATAAGAGTCAGTTATACCAGATGAGTCGGGTTTTTGTTTAGCTTTTACATGAGTTTGTTTCACTGTGTCACTGACAGAACAAAAGTACACACCACTGTCTCCAGGCTCCAGGTTTTTCACTGTAAGTGACCCACTATCAGCAGTGGGCTTTGTGGCTGAGAACCTGAGATGCCTTTTAAATTCTGGTTCAATTTCAGGATTAGAGTATGTGCTGGTGAACACTATTTGTCTCATATTTTCTCTTGGCCTCTGTTGGTACCAGTACATCTGGTTGTAGTCAGCTCCTTTAGTGTGACTGCAGTGCATCGTGGTATTGTCACCTTCTTCTGTCCACTTCAAGTCAGTCTGTGTCACATCAGCTCCATTAGCTTTACCTGTGTAATATAATAACAGCTTAGTCCATCAATAACCAGTCTAATACAAATGTTTATTATAACTGGACCGTACCTTTTTCTTTTATCCAAAGCAGGATGACCAAAAAGCTGAGAAGGTGATGTTTGAACATGTTCGTGCTTGAGTTAATCCAGTTTGAAATGAGAAGCTGCAGAGATCTCTCATTCTAATGTGTCTCCTCGTATGACCTCTGACAGTGCTCTGTAAATGTGCTGTGTGTCTAAGACTGAGGACTGAGTGGCCCCTAATGTACGTCATGTCATATTTCCATCTGTAAAAGTCAGGGGCAGAGGGCAAACAGATATTTTGACAGAATAATTTTTATTTTGAGTTTCCAATTTTCCAGAAAACTTTACTTTTTGTTTTGTTTTGAGGATCTCTTGGTGATGATCAGCTCTTGTTCTTAATTAATCCTCCATTACTTCAAGTCACATGATGTTTTGTCTGTCTATGTATACATCATTAAACATTCAGATTCAAAGGAATTTAATGGTTCAATTACATAAAAAGGAAGAATGGTAAATGGCATTTATATAACACTTTCCTGCACCCTTCTCAGGCACCCAAAGCACTTTACATCGTGCTTCCACTCACCCCATTCACTCCTGGGGCAGACAGAGAGGGGTGCTGCCACACAAACGGAGCTCAACCTTCTCCTACCACCACCAAACACACCTCCACAGTCACACACATTCATACTACAGACACTGGAGGCAAGGTGGGTTAAGTGTCTTGCCCAAGGACACAACAACAGTATGAACTGTGGGGAGAGCTGGAATCGAACCTACTACCTTCCGGTTGAAGGACGGCCGCTCTACCACTGAGCCACTGCCGCCCCCCCGAGTAGAATAACTACTCTTTAACTGAAACAAACTAGTCGATTATACTGCACACTTTGCAGATTATTTTAAAGATCAGAATTTTGTTGTTAGTGTATTATCTCTAATACATTTTTCTTTTTCTGATATTTTAGTCATTTTTATTAAATTATTCATGATTCAATTTTATTGTGGACAGCAAAGACAGAATTTCATACAGGGGACAGGAAAAGGCAGCTGTGATCCGAATTTTGAACTTTTAAATAATGACCTTTTCTGTATTAAATCTGATGCTGAATTAGGGACTGTTTATTTATTTAGTTTAGATATTTATAACAATTACAATGCAATCAGACATAGTTACAAAATAAATATTGCAGCTGATGTGATGCATATAAAGTTTATATAAACTATAAAAAACATTATACACAAAAATACATAAAAATATAATTTCAAAAATACAAATCCAATAATACAGTGCCTTTACACAACATTAATAAATGTATCCACACCATTTCCTCATTCATTCAATCATCCATTCACCACACTGCAATATTTTAAAAATGGCTAAAATTTTTTAATTTTTAGCCAAGATTTAAGCCTAAAGGTAAACAATTTAAAATCAGATTTCCCAAGTACAGCATGTTATTCAAAAATTAAGTAAAGTAGTAAGTAGTAAAGTAAATTCAACTGATTACTATCCACTTCTGATCTAATTTAGACATGTACTATTTTTGAAGGAAAACCTGATGATTTGTGAAGTTATCTAAAAGCTAAAGAAATGCTGTCACAGGTTGACTTTGCAGAATGAATCAGGTTCAGTTTTAAAGCTTCACCTTTAGATCTGAAGATTGTTTGAGTTGCAGCGCCACCTACAGGAGACATACCAGTCCAGACTTAGATTTTAATGAACCTCATCATGTCTTTAAGCCAACGATCAGACTCAAGGTAATATAGACAGCATCACATTGAAACTATAGCAGCTTGTATTTCCTTTTGTGAGGCTGCTCTGGTTAAATGACAGTGTATTATTTCAGATGTGGATCCTTGCTTTAATCTCAGATCTGGATGAGCTGGAGGTTCAGGTGCAGATGGCTGTGAGCCCAGATGAAAGTTTTTGTATTGAAGCAGACCGTTTTCTCTCACTGTGCTACTCGCAGCGCAGTAATAACGTGAACTCTCACTCGTTTTGTTAAGTGTTAGTGAACATAGCTGGTCCTTTGAGGCATCCCCCTCCATCTTCACGTCTGCCCCGGGCTCTGGAAAGTCATTCTTAAAGCTCATATATCCGAGGAGCTGCAGCTGTCCGTCTTTCAGCTGCTTGTACCAGAGGATAACGGTGTAGTCTTGGATGCTGTGTCTACAGTCGATCCGAGTCGATTGTCCAGTTTGGATAAATTTTTCAGGTGGAGTTTGTTGGACTTTGTCACTCAGAGAGGAGCCTTAAAGAAAAACACAATAAACAGAGGTTTAGAGTAAAAAACCTTTTCTATCTTTTTGACTAAAAAGCAAAAGTTGTAAAAAGACTGGATACCTGAGACCAGTATAAGTTTAAAGGCTATACACAAGAAAAGGAGCTCCATGGTTCATCATCTGTTTTCACAAAGCATTTTTCTGAGACTCTTGAGCTCTAAACACAGCCACAATAAAAAGGATGGGCGGTGCCAGAAACACTTCCTATTGGCTTTAATGAAGTAATGCCTTCTCATTGGTTCTTTCTTTTGAGCCATTTGATCTATGTAACTATTTAAATCACAAATCAATTATTTTACAAACAATTCATCTTAAACCATTAAAGCTGCACTAGGCAATGTGAGGAGTAAATATTATCATTTGGTATTAACGCAGAAACTTAAACCAAAGTTTTGTCATTGTCTCTTGATTTGTCTGAGGATCTGAAAACACAGTAAGAAGCTGGAAATGTAGCTCAGAAGACACAAATAATGCTTAACATTCAATCCTAACAAGTGCTGGACACATAAACATGTAAAAATGGGAGAAACCTGGGGTCGACCTAAACCCAAGATGGTTCTTTGGTGAGACCAGTAGGATTTAGGGACCAAGGGAAGACACTAAATAAAGTATAAAGTTATATTAAAAATCTCCAACTCAAAGTATGAGTGGCATTAACTGTATGGACTGTTTGGCAAAAACAAGTTCAAGAGGCTCAAACACTCCTTAATATTCATCTAAATAATGAGTCTGATTCTTTGACCAGAGCATTTCAATCTCTGCTTACAACACTGTCTTTTATGCACTTTATTCCTGAGCCCACACTCATTAGTGTGGAATACATGTTTTCCATCTGTTGGTCTCCTCTCTTTCGCCTGCTATTTCTGATCACTCACTGGTGGAATTCGAGATAAATACATCTCCCTTAAATTCTGACAAATGCGTAGTGTCTTATTAAAACTTTAGTGCAGCTGCAATGGAAGAGTTTGTGTCACGGCTGACTGATGTTCTTCACTAGTCACTAGAGGCCTACACAGAGGAGGTTCATGCCACACTCTCGGCCATCATCGACTCAGTGGCACCCCTCAGGACAAAGCCCAGACCAACCAGACCTACGCCATGGTATAACGAGAAAACCCGGGCTTTGAAACAGGCCTGACCACAAATGATGCAATTCAAAAATTATCAAAAGTGACGTTTGTGTCTGATATCCTTTAATTTTTATGTTATTAGGAAATGCATGTGTAATGTTTGATCTTATAACTTGAGTTACTCTGGTGTGTCGTAGTCTTGTGAGGATGTATGGTCACTGTATGGGGCACCAGAAAGTGAGGCTCCTAGCTTCCATCTGGAGAAATTAGATGTTTAATCTTATAGGCTCTTTTCTCTCTGTGGTAATATGTGTGTTCAATGACCGCAGGAAGCAAGACTCCTAAACCCCCGTCCGGGAGTAATTATAAACCTATCAAAAGGGCCTCTACGTAATATGATTGTGGTTTCCTGGGACAAGGACCCCTCTCTACAACAGGAGAGAGATGGCAATAAATGTAAAACAGATTTTATTTGCTAGAAGATATTTAAGAACTGGTCTTCTGATACTCGAGATCAGATTCTGCATTTTTGTGTCTGAGCCCAGATCTGAAAATGAACCTGAGTGAACAAACCTTTCGGCCTTGTTTCATTTTTGTGACCCTCTCTGCTTGCCTACAGTGTCTTAACACCTATCAGCCTGTCGTCAGTGCTGCAAAGTCTCAGCTCTAATCAGAGAAAACAGGCTTAAGCCCAGGTTTCTCTTTAGGACAGTTGCTGAGCTAATCCAACCAACAACAACTGAATACTCATCTCCCTTTAGTGCACAAGACTTTTTTCTTTAATCATAAGATTGAAGATATAAGGGATAATATTTTGTCCTTGTCTTCCTCTGCTGCGTGTCCCACTCACTTGGATCCACAGACCTCTCGTCTCTCAGTCTTAGATCCTGTATCCGTCGATGAGGTTACAAAAGTGGGTTCTTCATGTAAAGCAACTATGTGTAGGCACTCAAAGCACTTTTCCATTAATACAGCTGACACCACTGGAGGCAAGGTGAGTTGTGTCTTGCCCAAGGACACTACGACAGTATAAACTGTTTGGGATGTTATGATGTTTTTTTGGGACGTTTTGAGCGGGGATTGAACCTCTCACCTGCCGGTCGAATGATGGCCGCTCTACCACTGAGCTCCTGCACATTTTATCTAAAAGTTATTTAAAAGTACTGAATGTAATTTATAAAGTGAATAAGTAACTTTAACTGATTACTATCCACTTCTGATCTAATTTAGACATGTACTATTTTTGGAGGAAAACCTGATGATTTGTGAAGTTATCTAAAAGATAAAGAAATGCTGTCACAGGTTGACTTTGCAGAATGAATCAGGTTCAGTTTTAAAACTTCACCTTTAAATCTGAAGATTGTTTGAGTTACAGCGCCACCTACAGGTAATATACCAGTCCACACTTCATTTTCAATCTAAGGTTTCTCTTTTTTCTAAGCAGTTTTTTTTGTTTTTTCTTTACCCTGATGGAGGGTCTCAGGACAGAAGATGTTAGTCTAGTGCAGTCTGTTTGGAGGTGACTGTTGTTGAGATATTGAGCTATTAAAATTTAAATGTCTTGACTTGTAAATTAAATACTGCTGTAAAAATCTGGATAACCTTTCGAGAGAACTCAAAGGTCTCTCAAGGGTTTTGGTTTAAAAGAATAGAAGAAAAAGGAAATAAGGAAACATTTGAAACAAAATCAAACAAAGTGTTTTGTTGATTTTATGATTAAAACATTGGATGTTGATTTATGAGATTTAAAGCAGAGTCTAAACTATTTTTATTTGTACGTTTCAACTTTTTTCCAACCATGCATTAAAAAAAATAGAAACCTTGAGCTGTGTTGACAGATAAATGAGAGAGTATTGCTGAGATGTTTTGCCTTTGTCTTCTTAAATGTCTCATTAAATTCAGCTGTAGCTCTGTCAAAGACACTTTAATGTGTGGTATTTTGTTTCATGTCACGTTCTGTAAACCACTGTTCATTGTTTTTTTTTCCAAATGTAGCAGGTGTCAGTGTCTGATCTTCTGTAAAAGTCCTGAGATCAATAAGAGTCAGTTGTACCAGATGAGTCGGTTTTTTGTTTAGCTTTTACATGAGTTTGTTTCACTGTGTCACTGACAGAACAAAAGTAAACACCACTGTCTCCAGGCTCCAGGTTTTTCACTGTAAGAGTCCCACTCTCAGGGTTGGGCTTTGTGGCTGTGAACCTGAGATGCCTTTTGAATTCTGGTTCAACTTCAGGATTAGAGACTGTTGAGGTGAACACTATTTGTCTCATAGTTTCTCCTGGCCTCTGTCGATACCAGTACATCTGGTAATAAGAAGGACCCAGAGTGTGGCTGCACTCGGCTGTGGCATTTTCACCTTCAACTTTCCACAAAATGGGAGTCTGGCTCACACTTGCATCAGTCAGACCTGAGATGGAGAAATAAATACTTTGTACATGAGTAATGAAGATTTACAGAGTTCAGTGAAACTTTGTGATTAAATACTGACATACTTAAAGCTCAGTCTTGTCTGGGACCAGAGTGTACCAAGACCAAGACCAGACCAAGAGTTCTAGGCGCTGATGCCAAGTCAAGACCAAGACTAAAGCATGACTCGTTCAAACAGAACAAGTCCAAACAAATATTCAGATTTTAAAATGTAAACTAGAAGTGTCCATCGTTTGAGCTACAGTCTGTGGTATTAGTCAGCTTTGAGTTAAATCTATCATCTTCTACGTCCTTTATCCAGACGAGGAAACATTTATTAAATTCCAAGATATATAGACAGTTTAAAGAACAAAAACTGTCTCAAGTCCTAAAACATGAAAGGATTTGTTAAATTGTAATATTCTTACCATTAAATAGAAAAAGTAAAAACAGTAACAGGCCGAGGAGACTGTCTCTGATAACGTCCATGTTGTAAAAACTGTATAAATGTATCTGTGGAGGAGTCTTAGATCCATATAGTGACATTGTGGGTGTGTCAGTCTTCATCCCTCTCATGTTCAAAGTCTTGTGGTGCACGAGTTCCCCCTGTCGTACAAGAGCTGGCTCATTAGGTTTTTGTTGAGGTCTTGCCTTTGAATGATTCACTGTGTTGACTCACGGCACAGAAATACAGAGCTTTATCTCCAGGCTCCAGGTTTTTCACTGTAAGAGTCCCACTCTCAGCGGTGGGCTTTGTGGCTGTGAACCTCTCGTTTTTAAAATCTGGTTCAAAGTCAGGATTAGAATCTTTTGTAGTGAATACTATTTGTCTCATAGTTTCTCCTGGCCTCTGTCGATACCAGTACATCTGGTAATAAAAAGAACCCAGAGTGTGGCTGCAGTGGGCTGTGGCACTTTCACCTTCAACTTTCCACAAAATGGGAGTCTGGGTCACACTTGCATCAGTCAGACCTGAGATGGAGAAATACATATATAAATGAATAAAGTAAAAAAGATATAAAGTGAGTTTTTGTTTTTGCTGAAAGTATTTAATGAGTCATGTCCATAAAATCTATCATCTATGTCCTTTATCGAGATGAGACGAGGACATTCATTCATTTTCTACCACTTTGTCCCGTTAGGGGTCGCGGGTGACTAGAGCCTATCAAAGCAGCTTTGGTCCTGAGGCGGTGTAGACCCTGGACAGTGGCCAGGTAGTCGCAGGGCTAATATTTAGAGACAGACAGTGACAGACAACCATTCACTCTCACATTCATTCACTATAGACACTTTATTCATTCATTCATTCATTTTCTACCGCTTTGTCCCGTTAGGGGTCGCGGGTGACTGGAGCCTATCCCAGCAGCTTTGGGCCTGAGGCGGTGTACACCCTGGACAGTGGCCAGTTAGTCGCAGGGCTAATATTTAGGGACAGACAGTGACAGACAAACATTCACTCTCACATTCATTCACTATAGACACTTTGTGTGTGTGGATGGTGGGAGTAACCAGAGTACCTGGAGAGAACCCACGGTAACACGTGGAGGACATGCAGACCTCTCACAGAAAGACCGGAGTCAGCCGAGAATGTTTAAGTCGGCCAGGTTTTGAACTCACAACCTTCTTGCTGTGAGGCAGGAGTGCTAAGCACTCTGACACGTGCACCTCGAGACGAGGACCAATACATTCAATTCAAAGAGAAATGCAAATCCTGTGAGTGAACAGTGTAGCAACTTATAATGGTGCACTGATAAGCTAATGACCTTTTTCCAATAATGTAATGAGTTAATTTGTTTGGCTTGTTATTACGATACTGGCCTTGCATCAAAAAAATAATAATTTGAAAATGAAAAAAATGTAGCCAAAAACATAATATATTATTTTTTATTTAGCGCTTTTCCACTTATTGTAGTAGCCACTCAAAGAACCTTACATATAAGCTTCCATTTACCAGTGTTACCACTGAGCTACTGCCATTCTAAAATATTAGAAAAGGTTATTATCTTATTGGTCGCTACAGACTGACTAAAGACCAGAACTGTCTCAAGTCCTAAAATATGAAATGAGTTGTTGAGTTGTAATATTCTTACCATTAAATAGAAAAAGTAAAAACAGTAACAGACCGAGGAGACTGTCTCTGATAATGTCCATGTTGTAAAAACTGTATAAATGTATCTGTGGAGGAGTCTTAGATCCATATAGTGACATTGTGGTTGTGTCAGTCTTCATCCCTCTCATGTTCAAAGTCTTGTGGTCCACGAGTTCCCCCTGCCGTACAAGAGCTGGCTCATTAGGTTTTTGTTGAGGTCTTGCCTTTGAATGATTCACTGTGTTGACTCACGGCACAGAAATACAGAGCTTTATCTGCAGCCGTCACATGCTTCACAGTAAATGTCCCAGAGTAAACGTTAGGTCTGTTTGCTGAGTATTTATCCTTCGTGAAATCTCCAAAGTCGTGATTGTCAATCCCAAACATTGTATATACTATTTGTCTCATAGTTTCTCTTGGCCTCTGTCGGTACCAGTACATCTGGTTGTAGTCAGCTCCTTTAGTGTGACTGCATTCCATTGTAGCATCTTCACCTTCTTCTGTCCACTTCAAGTCAGTCTGTGTCACATCAGCTCCATTAGCTTTACCTGTGTAATATAATAACAGCTTAGCCCATCAATAACCAGTCTAATACAAATGTTTATTATAACTGGACCTTACCTTTTTCTTTTATCCAAAGCAGAATGACCAAAAAGCTGAGAAGGTGATGTTTAAACATGTTCGTGCTTGAGTTAATCCAGTTTGAAATGAGAAGATGCAGAGATCTCTCATTCTAATGTGTCTCCTCGTATGACCTCTGACAGTGCTCTGTAAATGTGCTGTGTGTCTAAGACTGAGGACTGAGTGCCCCCTAATGTACGTCATGTCACATTTACATCTGTGAAAGTCAAAATGGACATTTTGACAGAAATATCACTTTGTGAACTTTTGTAAAGCCTTTTTATTGCAGTTTCACATTAATACCTGATTTATTCAATTATGTACACATTAAGGTAAGCATTACTTATGACAGCTGTATTTTTTTTTTTACATTTAAACACATCATAAGTTGTCTAAGGACTAGTGTCTAAAGTCTCATCTTGGTCTCAGACACAGAGGACTTGATGAAAATTGTCTATCTTCAAATTGAGGTTGGGTGATATATTGAGCTTTGACATTTAATAAAATATCATCATACATCATTTTTGATAACACTACTTTGCTTTATAAAGATTTAGTTTATATTTCCTAATGGTGTTTTTCCACTGTGTGTATTTTGTATTTTTCAATAGCATTAGGATTAAGGCTGGTTAGACTTGTTTTTTTCTTGGTTTAGTCCTGATTTATTCCAGGTTTAATCTTGAAACTGTCCTGGTTTATTCACCCTGAGACATTAAGGACATCTATTTTATTATAACTTTGAGAAAAAGAACAATTGGATAATATTAGGATCAATATGTTGAGAATGAGATTTTATTTTTTGGCCATATCACAGTTTAACTGTGGCTAAGTGCCTCACAGCAAGAAGGTTGTGAGTTCAAACCCTGGTCAATTAGAAAATCCTCAGCCAACTCTGTCGTTTCTGTGAAGAGTCTGCATGTCCTCCCTGTTTCACTGTGGGTTCTCTTTCCAGGTCCTCCCGCTTCAATCCAGTGTCTAGTGAATTATTGGTTCATTTTTTATGTACTTCCTGGTTTCTCTTTCCATAAATCAGCCCATTTCCTTGATGCAGTTATTTTAACGTCTTGGTGTCAGCTGGTCTCTACAACAACACTAGGATATATTTACAAAATGAAATGGGACACATCAACACAGCTTTATTAAACATACAACTAGAAGAAGGCAGTTTAATGTGAGACAGTTTCTATTCTTTACAGGATCTCTCCACAGTCACAGTCGAGGTCTGGCCTCTCTAACTTTGTCTCCAAAACATCTCACATGAGCTGTCCCTCCAGGGCCGCGGGAAGTAATTTTGAACAGGGGGTGCTGTGAATTTTATTTTTTTTTTCAAAAAACCTATGAGCCTATAAGCCTATTTAAAATACATTTAAAAAAATACATTGAGATTTACTACTTTATTGTCATATACACTTCAGTACGCAGCCAGCCAGGGTCTGAAACACACAGACATCAGTTCTCAGATATGCGCAATACGCTATTAATCTGAAGCAGAAGCAGAATCAGAAATAATAGTTTAATAATCGAAAGAAAACAAAATAATTACTTTCATTACAATTTCAGACAGCCTATACATACATGCAACTTATTTAGATAGAACAAATAATATTACAACAAAATATAATATTAATCAAACTTCACAATAAGGTTAAAACAAGGCAATCGATTTGGTCAGCTGGCTTGAGTCACTGCACGTTTATGTCACACGCAACTCTATTAACTCCAAAATCTTTTTATGCACACCACAAGGAAATAATCTCTGACTATTTAAGCAATTTATTTATTGAACAGTTCTCCACATCCTTTACGCAAAGAACACATGCACAGTATAAAGCTTTCTGTCTCCATCTCCAGCCTTTTTGCACAAACCACAAGGAAATAATCTCCAAATATTTAAACGTTATTTAACTCTTCTCCACAACCATTACGCAAAGAACACACGAACAAAATAATACTCTCCATCTCCATCCCCACCACCTTACAAAAATACTATAGTGTAAAACTTACAATTGCTTGGCTAGTCAAAGCTGATCCCAAACTTGTTGCCAAAAAAATAAATGTTACAAGCGCGGCAGCACCATGCTCTTACCTGAGCTACATGCAGGCGGGGTGCCCTGGTTACAGGTGTCCAAATGTCTTTTCTGTCATTAAACTATGTAAATTTACTAGTCAGCTGCTGCCAAAGATGGATGTATTCTGGCAGAATACATCCATCTTACATCTCATCGCAGAATACATCGCTGTTCCATGCAGAATAATTAAGCGGGAAACCTCTTTACTCAAACCTACCTGCCTGACGTTGACAGCGTAACTTCCGAACCTGTGTTGATTAGGCCTCAAAATATGAAATTAAAATCCAAAATATACGTAATAGCCTACGTGTGTCAAAATCATTTTCTAAAACATTCATAAGGAATTTATAAATTTGCAAAATATTTTAATAGGCCTACATTTTTTTTAATCTCCCTCTCGTCACTAGGGGGTGCTGCAGCTCCCACAGCACCCCCACTTCCCGCGGCCATGTGTCCCTCTGATGGACTCACTCCTGATCCTATCCATCCTCGTCTTTCTCAAAAAGAACCTCAACATCTTCAGCTCTGCTCCCTCCAGCTTTTGCTCCTGTCTTTTCCTCAGAACCACTGTCTCTAAACCTTACAACACCGCCGTCCTGTTCACCTTCTTTTTATTCTTGCTGCTACTCTTTTATCACACGTCACTTTTCACACTTTTCTCACTCATTCCAACCTGCTGCACACAGCTCTTCATCTCTTTTACCTCACACTCCTCGTTGCTCTGGACTGTTGACCCTTCATCTCTGCTCCCTGTAACAGTTTCTCCTGTTTATACTGACTGCATTAAATGTCTCATTAAATTCAGCTGTAGCTCTGTCAAAGACACTTTAGTGAGTGGTATTTTGTTTCATGTCACGTTCTGTAAACCACTGTTCATTGGGTATTTTCCAAATGTAGCAGGTGTCAGTGTCTGATCTTCTGTAAAAGTCCTGAGATAAATAAGAGTCAGTTATACCAGATGAGTCGGGTTTTTGTTTAGCTTTTACATGAGTTTGTTTCACTGTGTCACTGACAGAACAAAAGTAAACACCACTGTCTCCAGGCTCCAGGTTTTTCACTGTAAGTGTCCCACTATCAGCAGTGGGCTTTGTGGCTGTGAACCTCTCGTTTCTGAATTCTTTTTCAAAGTCAGTATTAGAGGTTGTAGTGAACACTATTTGTCTCATAGTTTCTCTTGGCCTCTGTCGGTACCAGTACATCTGGAAGTAGGAAGCGTCTTTGGTGTGACTGCAGTGCATCGTGGTATTGTCACCTTCTTTTGTCCACCTCAAGTCAGTCTGTGTCACATCAGCTCCATTAGCTTTACCTGTGTAATATAATAACAGCTTAGTCCATCAATAACCAGTCTAATACAAATGTTTATTACAACTGGACCTTACCTTTTTCTTTTATCCAAAGCAGAATGACCAAAAAGCTGAGAAGGTGATGTTTGAACATGTTCGTGCTTGAGTTAATCCAGTTTGAAATGAGAAGCTGCAGAGATCTCTCATTCTAATGTGTCTCCTCGTATGACCTCTGACAGTGCTCTGTAAATGTGCTGTGTGTCTAAGACTGAGGACTGAGTGCCCCCTAATGTACGTCATGTCACATTTACATCTGTGAAAGTCAGGGGCAGAGGGCAAACAGACATTTTGACACAAACATTTTTATTTGTAAACCTTATGAGTTCCTGATTTTTTTGTAAAACTTTTGTTTTGTTTTGAGGATTTCTTGCTGATGATCAGCTTTTGTTCTTAATTAATCCTCCATTACTTCAAGTCACATGATGATTTGTATGTCTATGTATACATCATTAAAATATTCAGATTCAATGTAATTTAATGGTTCAATTACATAAAAAAGAAAAATAACTACTCTTTAACTGAAACAAACCAGTCGTTTATACTGCACACTTTGCAGATTATTTTAAAGATCGATTTATGTTGTTATCTTATTATCTGTGTTACATTTTTGTTTTTTTGATATTTTAGACATTTTTATTAAACTATTGTTTGTAAATTTATATTTTAATGTTTAGAGTTACTGGGAGCTTAGAGTTCTCTTCAGGTCATGTCAAATTCATGTCATGTCCTTCGTGCTAATCCATGAAGTAGACATAACTAGACTGAGACATGGCTTGTCATGTGACTTTTGCACCTGGAACATTGTGAACGCCTCTCACCAAGGCTTCACTGTGTTGTATATAATCTCATGTTCTGTTTACATCTTTAAGCAAACCTCTCGCTTTACCTTTGTTACTGTGTCTGCTTTGCTCATCCTTGCAAGGATTAAAACCTGGCCATTGTTTGTTAAATTATAATCTGTCTCTGTGTCTCTCTGGAGGAATATAAGGATATAATAAATTCCAATAACAACTATACATTTTTCAATTTTATTTTGAACAGCAAAGGCATAATCTCATACAGGGGACATGAAAAGGCAGCTGTGATCCGTCTCTTGAACTTTTAGAGAATGTAATTTCTGTATTAAATCTGATGCTGAATTAGGGACTGTTCATGTGGTGACTTTGATTGACAGAGCCTTGTGCATTTATTCTTGTGTTGGTGCAGCAAGTATTTATCATTAGAACCTACACTACATCTGTTTTATTATATTCAGGAGAGATCTACAGTGAGTTTGATATTGACAGAGAAGTACTTTGACTTAAACACAAATATGTAGTGTTGTGTAATCTTTTATTCAGAAGAAATCAAAAACATCAAAATACAAATACTACAAACTCCAAACCTTTATACAATGTTATCTAAAGTTACGTAAAAGTACTGAATTCAAAAAGTATCTATCCACTTCTGATCTAATTTAGACATGTACTATTTTTGGAGGAAAACCTGATGATTTGTGAAGTTATCTAAAAGATAAAGAAATGCTGTCACAGGTTGACTTTGCAGAATGAATCAGGTTCAGTTTTAAAGCGTCACCTTTAGATCTGAAGATTGTCTGAGTTGCAGCGCCACCTACAGGAGACACACCAGTCCAGACTTAGATTTTAATGAACCTCATCATGTCTTTAAGCCAACGATCAGACTCAAGGTAATATAGACAGCATGACATTGAAACTATAGCAGCTTGTATTTCCTTTTGTGAGGCTGCTCTGGTTAAATGACAGTGTATTATTTCAGATGTGGATCCTTGCTTTAATCTCAGATCTGGATGAGCTGGAGGTTCAGGTGCAGATGGTTGTGAGCCCAGATGAAAGTTTTTGTACTGAAGCAGACCGTTTTCTCTCACTGTGCTACTCGCAGCGCAGTAATAACGTGAACTCTCACTCGTTTTGTTAAGTGTTAGTGATCATAGCTGGTCTTTAGAGGCATCCCCCTCCATCTTCACGTCTGCCCCAGGCTCTGGAAAGCCCTGGTCCACATTCATTTATCCCAGGAGCTGCAGCTGTCCGTCCTTCAGCTGCTTGTACCAGAATATTCGGTTGTAGTCTTGGATGCTGTGTGAACAGTCGAT
Organism: Neodontobutis hainanensis; assembly: GCA_024349245.1. Lineage (NCBI taxonomy): Eukaryota > Metazoa > Chordata > Actinopteri > Gobiiformes > Odontobutidae > Neodontobutis > Neodontobutis hainanensis. The sequence continues at coordinate 15,868 of JALDNG010000006.1, read as the reverse complement.
TCAAGTCGGTTGTCCAGTTTGGATAAATATTTCAGCTGGAGTTTGTTTGACTTTGTCACTCAGAGAGGAGACTTTAAGAAAAACAGAGGTTTAGAGTAAAAAAAACATTTTTTACTTTTTACTAGACTAGAACATATTTAGTAAAAAGACTCGATACCTGAGACCAGTATAACTATACACAAAAAAAGGAGCTCCATGGTTCATCATCTGTTCTCACAAAGCATTTTGCTGAGACTCTTGAGCTCTAAACACAGCCACAATAAAAAGGATGGGCGGTGCCAAAAACACTCCCTATTGGCTTTAATGGAGTAATGCCTTCTCATTGGTTCTTTCTATCGAGCCAGATATTTAAATCACATATCAATTATTTTACAAACAATTCATCTTAAACCCTTTAAAGCTGCACTAGGCAATGTAAGGAGTAAATATTATCATTTGGTATTAACGCAGAAGCTTAAACCAAGGTTTTGTCATCGTCTCCAGATTTGTCTGAGGATCTGAAAACCCAGTAAGAAGCTGGAAATGTAGCTTAGAAGAAACAAATAATGCTTAACATTCAATCCTAACAAGTGCTGGACACATAAACATGTAAAAATGTGAGAAACCTGGGGTCAACCTAAACCCAAGATGGTTCTTTGGTGAGACCAGTAGGATTAGGGACCAAGAGAAGACACTAAATAAAGTATAAAGTTATATTAAAAATCTCCAAATCAAAGTATGAGTGGCATTAACTTTATGGACTGTTGGCAGTAACAAGTTCAAGAATCTCAAATACTCACTAATACTAAATACCTCTAGATAACCTTTCCAGAGAACGCAAGGGTTTGGGTCTAAAAAGTCAAATATCATTAACAATATAATGAATAAAAGAAAAAGAAAATGAGGAATTTGAAACACATGTAAAAGTCAAACAGTGCAAAGAAATTGTGAAGGTGTTTTGTGGATTTTATGATTAAAACATTGGATGTTAGATGTAAGAGATTTAAAGCAGAGCCTAAACAATATTTATTTTATTCTAACATAACACAAAAATATATATATACAAACCTTGAGCTGTGTTGACAGATAAATGAGAGACTATTGAGATGTTTAGCCTTCTTAAAAACATTTTCAGAGAAACAGTGCCCCCTAAAGGACCCAATGTGAACTGCACCACTCTGACAAATCAAATGGAGCAGCAGATGTGTGGAACAGTTATTAATTTGGTTTTGATGTGGTTGTTGTAGTGAACACAGGTTTTTGTTAAAGTCGGGGGGATTCCACAGCACTGTGCTCTACTGGCAGCACAGAAATACACAGCGTTGTCTGAGGCTCCACTGGGCTTTAAAACACAAAGAGAGGACAGACTGGACCCAGAGCCCTTCACTTTATAATACTTTTCAAACCCATTTTCAACTATTAAATTAGTAAAGCTGGCATATCCAACGAGGACCATGTCCGTCTGTCCAACAGTCTGTCTGTACCATTGGATCAGGTCAAAGTCAGAGTTTGAATGGTTGCAGTTTATCACCAGCTCTTCAACTGGAACTGTGATGACGGCACTGGGACTTTGGTGGACAGCAGTTTTTGACAGTCCTGTTGAAAAGAGTCATTTTAAATAAACAAAGTATGACACCATCCAATAAAAAAGTTACTTAAATGTATAAATGATAACAGTATAATGTCAGAGACCAATGACAAAATCATTTTAAACAACAAACCTAAAGTCAAAATAGAAATTAAAGATAAGTTTGTCTTCAAGTCTTTAAAAGAAAATATAATTTTTATTTTATTTCTGCCAGTAAGTAGTTTCTTACCTGCTAAACAGAACGGTAGAGCAGCTAAATGAATGAGAAGTCTGAGCATGATGCTGACACAAGTCAAAGATCACTGTCTAATGTTGAAGGATGAGGCGCTCACGAGAGGAAGTGAGGAGGGAGGTCTTTTATCAGAAGAAACCTAAAACTGTGGTGCTCATTTTTGTCTCCTCTAGGAATTTATTTATTTATAGTCAGTAAACTACTGTAGGTTTTAAATAAGGATTGTGTTGGTGTCACTTTCAGTAAAAACAATTGATGTTTTTTTGTTCAGTGCCTTGCCTTGCCTAATGGCAAACTACAGAAACCTCAGAGGGTCAAAACTAAAACAAAATTACAATGGGTATAAAGAAGGGCATGCAATATTTAGAAAATATGAATCAAGGTAATTTCCAATTTTGAAAAAGTAATATACTTTATATTTGTAGAGTTTTCAAGTTTTCCTGGAGGCGTTGAAATCATTAAAAGCTTGTCAGTGGTAATTCCCTGAGACAAATGCAGTTTGAGTAAACATGTCTTGTGAGTGCAGCAGATCTTTATTTGTATCATGGAGTTATTGTGAGACTGGATTAGATCTGCCCTGACTGAGCAGGCGCTCCTCACGTGTCTGTGGTTTTTAGAGCGTCTAAACAACACTGTGTCACAGTGTGTGTGCTCAGGGCAGTAACACACCACACTATCTGCTGTGTCCAGCAGCTTCACTGTCCATGATCCAGTCTCTGCATCAGGTTTAGAGGCGGAGGACTTGTCCAGGCTGAAACTCCCAAAGTCTGGCTGACTGCTGTAAGGGACTGTGTAGACGAAGGTAACTGCCCCCCAGGTCCTGACTGCAGTTTATCTGAGCAGACTGACTCAAGACTAGTTTGAGCGGTGTCTGGTGGATATTCCTCAATACAAACAGGTGAACAGCAAAAATGAGCTGTAAGTCTCCAGTTTCACTCAGACTTTATCAACTGTCTTGTTACTTTCTGTCACATGACATCCCCTGTGCAGCAAAAGCTATTTTTCTTGCACAATTATTGAGTTGTCCACTGGAAACAAATAACTGACTGCAATTAATATCTCATTAAATTTAGCTGTAGCTCTGACAAAGACACTTTGCTTTGTAGGATTTTGTTTCATGTCACGTTCTGTAAACCACTGTTCATTGGGTTTTTTTCCAAATGTAGCAGGTGTCAGTGTATGATCTCCTGTAAAAGTCCTGAGATCAATAAGAGTCAGTTCTAACAGATGAGTTGGGTTTTTACCATTAAAGAGAAAAAGTACAAACAGGAACAGGCCGAGGAGACTGTCTCTGATAACGTCCATGTTGTAAAAACTGTATTAATGTATCTGTGGAGGAGTCTTAGATCCATATAGTGACATTGTGGGTGTGTCAGTCTTCATCCCTCTCATGTTCAAAGTCTTGTGGTCCACGAGTTCCCCCTGCCGTACAAGAGCAGGCTCATTAGGTTTTTGTTGAGGTCTTGCCTTTGAATGATTCACTGTGTTGACTCACGGCACAGAAATACAGAGCTTTATCTGCAGCCGTCACATGCTTCACAGTAAACGTCCCAGAGTCAACGTTAGGTCTGTTTGCTGAGTATTTATCCTTCTTGAAATCCCCAAAGTCGTGATTGTCATTCCCAAACATTGTATATACTATTTGTCTCATAGTTTCTCTTGGCCTCTGTCGGTACCAGTACATCTGGTTGTAGCCAGCTCCTTTAGTGTGATTGCAGTTCATTGTGGCATCTTCACCTTCTTTTGTCCACTTCAGGTCAGTCTGTGTCACAACAGCTCCATTAGCTTTACCTGTGTAATATAATAACAGCTTAGTCCATCAATAACCAGTCTAATACAAATGTTTATTATAACTGGACCGTACCTTTTTCTTTTATCCAAAGCAGAATGACCAAAAAGCTGAGAAGGTGATGTTTAAACATGTTCGTGCTTGAGTTAATCCAGTTTGAAATGAGAAGCTGCAGAGATCTCTCATTCTAATGTGTCTCCTCGTATGACCTCTGACAGTGCTCTGTAAATGTGCTGTGTGTCTAAGACTGAGGACTGAGTGCCCCCTAATGTACGTCATGTCACATTTACATCTGTGAAAGTCAGGGGCAGAGGGCAAACAGACATTTTGACACAAACATTTTTCTTTGTAAACCTTATGAGTTCCTGATTTTCTGTAAAACTTTTGTTTTGTTTTGAGGATCTCTTGCTGATGATCAGCTCTATTTCTTAATTAATCCTCCATTACTTCAAGTCACATGATGGTTTGTCTGTCTATGTATACATCATTAAATATTCAGATTCAAAGTAATTTAATGGTTCAGTTACATAAAAAGAAAGACTGCTCTTTAACTAAAACAAACCAGTCGATTATACTGCACACAATGCGTATTATTTTAAAGCTCAGATTTATGTTGTTATCTTATTACCTGTGTTACATTATTGTTTTTCTGATATTTTAGATATTTTTTATTAAACTATACATTTTTCAATTTTATAGTGGACAGCAAATAAAGAATTTTATACAGGGGACAGGAAAAGGCAGCTGTGATCCGTCTCTTGAACTTTTAGAGAATGTAATTTCTGTATTAAATCTGATGCTGAATTAGGGACTGTTCATGTGGTGACTTTGATTGACAGAGCCTTGTGCATTTATTCTTGTGTTTATCATTAGAGCCTACTCTACAACTGTTTTATTATGTTCAGGAGAGATCTACAGTGAGTTTGATACTGACAAAGAAGTACTTTGACTTAAACACAAATATAATGTGTAACATGACATGTCTTTATATTTTTAGACTCTAATTCTGTTTTCGAGAACAAAAGGGATTTGTGGATGTGTCTGATTTGTGTCAATGTGGATAAAGTACAGAAGGTTAAATGCTGCCAAAGTGCATCTGAAAGTTAAAAAAGTCAAAGTTACTATATATATATATATATATATATATATATATATATATATATATATATATATATATATATATATATATATATATATATATATATATATATAGCGCTTTACATACATTAAACTATTACCAGTGTTACAGAACTTCACTGGAGGCAATGTAGGTTAAGTGTCTTGCCCAAGGACACAACGACAGTTAAATAAATCTTATAAGTCTGATCTTTTATTCACTACAAAAAAATACACCAAAATACAAATACAACAAACTCCAAACCTTCATGCAATATTATTTAAATGTTCCGTAAAAGTATTTAAAGTAATTCAAAAGTAAATGAGTAACTTTAACTGATTACTACCCATTTCTGATCTAATTTAGACATGTACTATTTTTGGAGGAAAACCTGATGATTTGTGAAGTTATCTAAAAGCTAAAGAAATGCTGTCACAGGTTGACTTTGCAGAATGAATCAGGTTCAGTTTTAAAGCGTCTCCTTTAGATCTGAAGATTGTTTGAGTTGCAGCGCCACCTACAGGAGACATTCCAGTCCAGACTTAGATTTTAATGAACCTCATCATGTCTTTAAGCCAACGATCAGACTCAAGGTAATATAGACAGCATTACATTGAAACTATAGCAGCTTGTATTTCCTTTTGTGAGGCTGCTCTGGTTAAATGACAGTGTATTATTTCAGATGTGGATCCTTGCTTTAATCTCAGATCTGGATGAGCTGGAGGTTCAGGTGCAGATGGCTGTGAGCCCAGATGAAAGTTTTTGTATTAAAGCAGACCGTTTTCTCTCACTGTGCTACTCGCAGCGCAGTAATAACGTGAACGCTCACTCGTTTTGTTAAGTGTTAGTGAACATAGCTGGTCTTTAGAGGCATCCCCCTCCATCTTCACGTCTGCCCCAGGCTCTGGAAATCCCTGGTCCACATTCATTTATCCCAGGAGCTGCAGCTGTCCGTCCTTCAGCTGCTTGTACCAGAATATTTGGTAGTAGTCTTGGATGCGGTGTGAACAGTCGATTCGAGTCGGTTGTCCAGTTTGGATAAATTTTTCAGGTGGAGTTTGTATGACTTTGTCACTCAGAGAGGAGCCTTACAGAAAAACAGAGGTTTAGAGTAAAAAAACATTTTTCCTTTTAATGAAAATAGAACATATTTAGTAAAAAGACTTGATACCTGAGACCAGTATAAGTTTAAAGGCTATACACAATAAAAGGAGCTCCATGGTTCATCATCTGTTCTCACAAAGCATTTTTCTGAGACTCTTGAGCTCTAAACACAGTCACAATAAAAAGGATGGGCGGTGCCAGAAACACTTCCTATTGGCTTTAATGAAGTAATGCCTTCTCATTGGTTCATTCTATCGAGCCAGATGATCTATGTAACTATTTAAATCACAAATCAATTCATTTACAAACAATTCATCTTAAACCTATTAAAGCTGCACTAGGCAATGTGAGGAGTAAATATTATCATTGGGTATTAAAGCAGAAGCTTAAAGCAAAGTTGTGTCATCGTCTCCAGTTTGGTCTGAGGCTCTGAAAACCCAGTAAGAAGCTTAAAATTATAGATTTGAAGACACAAATTATTGACTAAAATTCCTTGCTCTGTCAAATCCTAACAAGTGTTGGACACATAAACATGTAATAATGTGAGAAACCTTGGGTCAAACTAAAGCCATTATGTTTTTTTGGTGAGATCAGTAGGGTTTAGGGACCAAGAGAAGACACTAAATAAAGTGTAAAGTCATATTAAAAATATCCAACTCAAAGTATGAGTGGCATTAACTGTATGGACTGTTTGGCAATAACAAGTTCAAGAATCTCAAATACTCACTATTATTAAATACGGCTGTCAGAATCTGGATAACCTTTCCAGAGAACTCAAGCCTTTGGGTCGAATAGGTCAAATGTCATTCACAATGAAATGAGGAAACATTTGAAACAATGTAAAAATCAAACAAACAAAGTGTGGTGGTGTTTTGTAGATTTTATGATTAAAACATTGGATGTTAGAGATAGAGATTTAGAGTCTAAACTATTTTTTTTTCTAACATAATACAAAAAAATAAATACAAACCTTGAGCTGTGTTTTGTCTTTGCCTTCTTAAAAACATGTTCAGAGAAACAATGCCCCCTGAAGGAACCAACTCGAACTGCTCCACTCTGACGATTTAAATGGAGCAGCAGATGTGTGGAACAGTTATTAATTTGGTTTTGATGTGGTTGTTGTAGTGAACACAGGTTTTGTTAAAGTCGGGGGGATTCCACAGTACTCTGCTCTACTGGCAGCACAGAAATACACAACCATTAGGTTCAAAGACTTTTTACATACACACTACTTTTGTAGTAATAATGTAGGAAATTGTCTGTTTTACGTTATAATTATGCCCAGTGGGCTGTACGTAGAGAGGAAATGCCATCCATAAGACCTTAATAAGACATTTATAAGACATCATGATCAAGGAGTATTTGCACTTGTCCAATTGTTTTAGTTTATGAGGGTCATTACTGATAATAATTAAATATAGTGTTTTATTGTAACATAACTTTTATTAATATAACGCAACATAAACGAGTGAGCAGGCTGCAACTGCCTCTAACAACCTGAAGTATCGCTCGTGTTTAGACATTTCTTAAACCTCCATAATGCACCTTTCAATAATGTATGTTTTAAAAAGAAAATAAATATGAGAATAACTTTGCATTTTGATCACTTTATTAAAATTGATACAAAATTCTGAAAAAGTTTTAACTTTAGATTCATGTAGAACAAAAGAAGGCAAATGAGTGAAGTCAATGTGTGACAATGGAAAAGGCCATTTAAACTGTGAGGTCTAGTCATTGGTCAGTCACTTGCCTAATGACCTGTTGTTACAGGAATGTTACCTTGACATTTCATGTAAGAACTGTCTTTCCCACAATTGTGCATTGAACGCACACAGATAATCCCTGACACAAACATACCTAACTGAATGTTGGGTAGGGAAAATTTAAAAGCAGAGAAAAAGTAAAATGGCAAGATTCAATCCATTAATGTCCAGGAACCTTCCGACAGACCAAGGCTCACTGAATAAAGCTGTCTGCCTAAACAAGTTGGGCTGATGAGACTGGGGCTGATGATATTCTCGTGGTTCACAGGGAGCTGCAGAAACATGCTGGGAAGAGAGATGTTAGTTATCAAAGCCCTCGTGCACACATGGTTTTTAACTTAATGTCATGTTTTCCCTCTTACATATTCAATCAAACTGGATTTGTTGCATAATTAACTAACCACAAACAATGCAGCAATCATTAATGGCAAAAATCGAGGTATGTTATCTGTTTAATTTCCCACCTGTGTAACGTTAGGACCCACATGCATGACACCAGACTCAGACTGGTACGATGTATAATCTTTAATGATACAATAGCAGCAAACACAGGAGTTGGATAAACTGGACGTGTTCGGTTGACCCGAAGGACGGCAGGAAACACACGGCGACAAGCTGGTACAGAAGGTAAGGACCGAAGACTCAGGACCCGTTAACATTTGAGCCGAAACAGGCTGCAGGATCAGGTACTTAGGAGCAGTTGAACAGGTACTCAGGAACAGGTGCTCAAGATCTGGTTAGCCGGAACAGGTACTCGGGATTAGGTTAGCCGGAACAGGTACTCGGGATCAGGTTAGCCGGAACAGGTACTCGGGATCAGATTAGCCGGAACAGGTACTCAACAACAGGTTAGCCGGAACAGGTACTCAACAACAGGTTAGCCGGAACAGGTACTAAACAAAAGGTTGGCCGGAACAGGTACTCGGGAACAGGTTAGCCGGAACAGGTACTCAGGAACAGGTTAGCCGGAACAGGTACTCAACAACAGGTTAGCCGGAACAGGTACTAAACAAAAGGTTAGCCGGAACAGGTACTCAGGAACAGGTTAACCGGAACAGGTTCTCGGGAACAGGTTAACCGGAACAGGTTCTCGGGAACAGGTTAGCCGGAACAGGTACTCTGGAACAGGTTAGCCGGAAAAGGTACTCAACAACATGTTAGCCGGAACAGGTACTCAACAACAGGTTAGCTGGAACAGGTACTCAACAACAGGTTAGCCGGAACAGGTACTCAACAACAGGTTAGCCGGAACAGGTACTCGGGAACAGGTTAGCTTGAACAGGTACTCGGGAACAGGTTAGCTTGAACAGGTACTCTGGAACAGGTTAGCCGGAACAGGTACTCAACAACAGGTTAGCCAGAACAGGTACTCAACAACAGGTTAGCCGGAACAGGTACTCGGGAACAGGTTAGCTTGAACAGGTACTCAACAACAGGTTAGCCAGAACAGGTACTCAACAACAGGTTAGCCGGAACAGGTACTCAACAACAGGTTAGCCGGAACAGGAACAGGTACTCAACAACAGGTTAGCTGGAACAGGTACTCAACAACAGGTTAGCTGGAACAGGTACTCAACAACAGGTTAGCCGGAACAGGTACTCAACAACAGGTTAGCCGGAACAGGTACTCGGGAACAGGTTAGCTTGAACAGGTACTCTGGAACAGGTTAGCCGGAACAGGTACTCAACAACAGGTTAGCCAGAACAGGTACTCAACAACAGGTTAGCCGGAACAGGTACTCAACAACAGGTTAGCCGGAACAGGTACTCAACAACAGGTTAGCCAGAACAGGTACTCAACAACAGGTTAGCCGGAACAGGTACTCAACAACAGGTTAGCCAGAACAGGTACTCAACAACAGGTTAGCCAGAACAGGTACTCAACAACAGGTTAGCCGGAACAGGTACTCAACAACAGGTTAGCCAGAACAGGTACTCAACAACAGGTTAGCCAGAACAGGTACTCAACAACAGGTTAGCCGGAACAGGTACTCAACAACAGGTTAGCCAGAACAGGTACTCAACAACAGGTTAGCCAGAACAGGTACTCGGGAACAGGTACTTTTTTGTTTTACTGTCAGTTATTCCTGTGTTAATTATCCTCATTATTTGTCCCTAACTTTATCCATTGTGTAATTTCCATATCATTATCATTCTTTGTGAAATTTTGTGTAATCTTTAATAAAACCTCATAAAACGTTAAAGATTTTCATTCAGTGCTTTCCTGTTAGACTTATTCAAAACAGAGAATTCCCTTCCTTAAGATCAGACTTAATCAGTTTGACTGTCAAACCTGGGTGGTGCCCTTTAACAAGAAAAAAATTTGATAACATAATATTAATTGAGAATGTACATAGATAAATATCCATATTCACTACACGAGAGAGAGAGGAATGGGTCAGTGACTAAGAACATAGGCCAGACTCAATCTAGACTAAACTGGGGTTGTTTTAAGGTGTGTCTGTGTTTATGGAAGAAGAAACTTGATATTAACTTCATTCTGTGTCATATGTTTAACTCTTACCTTTCCATCTAACCTTGCCATTCTAAGGTTTTTGAAAAACTTAATTTGCGCTATCAACAGGAAAGAATACTGTGTGTGTTTTTATTTTTTATTTTAATGACACAATTAAATTTCTTTAACATCTTTGTCAGTTTGTGACTTCTGTTGTTGTTAATTATGCAAATTAGTTTTGCAGCAAAATGCACTTTTATACAAGCCTAAAGAAGCCTGTGTCTCTACCACAGTGTCTCAGAACACACCAGCACACCTGAGAGAAACTATTATTTATCATCTGCACACTGTCAACACTAGAATAAAACCAGCAAAGCCTTGTGTGTTAAACATTATCTTTCAGAGAAAAGTGTTTTTTCTATCACTCACCTATTCATTTAACAAAACAGCATTTACATTTTTGGCTCTTTCTGAACAGACGTCCTGTATTTCTCTGTAAAGTTGAGTTTGTCTGTCATCACTGCTCTCCTGTCACAGTTCTGTTGTAACTCTCTGGTGGTAAACAACATCCCGTCTGCGTGTTTCTCAGCTCATTAACTGCTAATTGACCAGCTTTCCCAATTGTTACTACAACAATACAGGCTTGTAACACACTTTGTGTCAAATATAAGCTACCAATCAATCAATACAAGACCTTGTATGGGTTTTTGACACAAACGTGTCCTCAACAGAGACGTGACCAGGACACAGCTCGTGCTAAACTCCAGCTTCCATGCGTGTCCACATTATATGTGCATTATAAATGCAAAAAAAATAAATATATACCTGAGACATAAAGGCTATTTAATAAATAAGAAAATACATAAATAAAAATGTTGTCTAATAGAGTATGCATTATATTGCACATCCATTATCACTTATTATTAAGAAATTTACCTTTGTATGTTTCGACACATTTCAAATGCCTCAAAAGAAAAATAATGTAAGGCTCAGCCTAAAGCATGCAATAAAATTTAATAAATAAAGTGTAATCCAAAAGCTGCCTTTTAAAGTTTACGTGGGGTGACGCTCACTTAGCTTGACAGCGCTAACACAAAACTAACACTTAAATACTCCGATCCCTTCATGGTGTCGGTGATTCTTGTGCTAAAATCGAAACAACGGTTATTGGAACATGTGAGGACTTTAACCAAACAGTTTAAAGTAAAATGTGCCCCCATGTGAAAACCCATCACATTGTTCTGCCTTTTGTTTTGAGACAAACCCCTCAACAGTATAGTATAGTATAGTATAGTATAGTATAGTATAGTATAGTATAGTCGGGGCTGACTGCTCTAAGGGACTGTGTAGACAAAAGTAACTGCCCCACCAGGTTCTGACTGCAGTTTATCTGAGCAGACTGACTCAAGACTAGTATGAATGGTGTCTGGTGGATATTTCTGGACCCACCTGCAAACACATCATAAACACCTGACCTAAGAGTCAGGCAGTGTATAAAATAGTATTACTGTAAAAATATGTTACCTGTAAATACAAACATAAACAGCAAAAATAAGTGAGCTGTAAGTCTCCATTTTCACTCAGACTTTATAAACTGTCTTGTTACTTCCTGTCACATGACATCCCCTTTGCAGCACAAGCTTCTTTTCGTGGACAATTTTGATTTTGATCATTGAGTTGTCCACTGGAAAAAAAAAAAACAGTTTCTCCTGTTTGTACTGACTGCATTAAATGTCTCATTAAATTCAGCTGTAGCTCTGTCAAAGACACTTTGGTGAGTGGTATTTTGTTTCATGTCACGTTCTGTAAACCACTGTTCATTGGGTATTTTCCAAAAGTAGCAGGTGTCAGTGTCTGATCGTCTGTAAAAGTCCTGAGATCAATAAGAGTCAGTTATACCAGATGAGTCGGGTTTTTGTTTAGCTTTTACATGAGTTTGTTTCACTGTGTCACTGACAGAACAAAAGTACACACCACTGTCTCCTGGCTCCAGGTTTTTCACTGTAAGAGTCCCACTCTCAGGGTTGGGCTTTGTGACTGTGAACCTCTCGTTTTTAAAATCTTGTTCAAAGTCAGTATTATAGACTGTTGAGGTGAACACTATTTGTCTCATAGTTTCTCCTGGCCTCTGATGATACCAGTACATCTGGTAAAAAGAAGCATCCAGTATGTGGCTGCACTTGGCTGTGGCTTCTTCACCTTCAACTTTCCACAAAATGGAAGTCTGGGTCACACTTGCATCAGTCAGACCTGAGAGGAAAAATATCAATTAATAAATAAAGTAATAAAGATATAAAGTGTGTTTATGTTTTTGCTGAAATACTTTAATGAGTCATGTCCGAAACTAGATTGTAACAAGACCAAATCCATATTTTTTTGTGCTGAGGCCAAGTCAAGACTAATATATTTTACATATAAACAGAAACAGACATCAGTGTTCAAACAGCCAAGTCCAAACAGAAATATTCTGATAATATAATGTAAACTAAAAGTGGCCCTACTTTGTGGTATAGTCTGTGTTTATTAGTCATCTTGAAATTTAAACTCTCTCATTTTCTACGTTCTTAATTGAGATGAAACAAGGACAAATACATTAAATTCAAAGATAAATGCAATTCTTTGACTGATCAGAGTAGCAACCAATAATGTAATAAAATGTTTGTGCTGATAAGCTAATCACCTTTTCCAATAATGTAATGAGTTAATTTGTTTGGCTGCTTATTACAATATTAGCCTTGCATCAGAGTTTTTTTTAAAACATGTAATAATTGAAGCCAATAACATAATAATTTATTAAGATATCGGAAAAAGGTTATTATATTATTGGTTGTTACAGACTGTCTAAAGACCAAAAACTATCTCAAGTCCTAAAAGATGAAATGATTTGTTGAGTTGTAATATTCTTACCATTAAATAGAAAAAGTAAAAACAGTAACAGACCGAGGAGACTGTCTCTGATAACGTCCATGTTGTAAAAACTGTATAAATGTATCTGTGGAGGAGTCTTAGATCCATATAGTGACATTGTGGGTGTGTCAGTCTTCATCCCTCTCATGTTTAAAGTGTTGTGGTGCACGAGTTCCCCCTGCCGTACAAGAGCTGGCTCATTAGGTTTTTGTTGAGGTCTTGCCTTTGAATGATTCACTGTGTTGACTCACGGCACAGAAATATAGAGCTTTATCTGCAGCCGTCACATGCTTCACAGTAAACGTCCCAGAGTCAGCGTTAGGTCTGTTTGCTGAGTATTTATCCTTCGTGAAATCTCCAAAGTCGTGATTGTCATTCCCAAACATTGTATATACTATTTGTCTCATAGTTTCTCCTGGCCTCTGTCGGTACCAGTACATCTGGTTGTAGCCAGCTCCTTTAGTGTGATTGCAGTCCATTGTAGCATCTTCACCTTCTTTTGTCCACCTCAAGTCAGTCTGTGTCACATCAGCTCCATTAGCTTTACCTGTGTAATATAATAACAGCTTAGCCCATCAATAACCAGTCTAATACAAATGTTTATTATAACTGGACCTTACCTTTTTCTTTTATCCAAAGCAGAATGACCAAAAAGCTGAGAAGGTGATGTTTGAACATGTTCGTGCCTTGAGTTAATCCAGTTTGAAATGAGAAGATGCAGAGATCTCTCATTCTAATGTGTCTCCTCGTATGACCTCTGACAGTGCTCTGTAAATGTGCTGTGTGTCTAAGACTGAGGACTGAGTGCCCCCTAATGTACGTCATGTCACATTTACATCTGTGAAAGTCAGGGGCAGAGGGCAAACAGACATTTTGACACAAACATTTTTCTTTGTAAACCTTATGAGTTCCTGATTTTTTGTAAAACTTTATTTTTTTGTTTTGTTTTGAGGATTTCTTGCTGATGATCAGATCTTGTCCTTAATTAGTACCACTTTACTTCAAGTCACATGATGGTTTGTATGTCTATGTATACATCATTAAAATATTCAGATTTAATGTAATTTAATGGTTCAATTACATAAAAAGAAAGAATAACTACTCTTTATCTGAAACAAACCAGTCGATTATACTGCACACTTTGCAGATTATTCTAAAGCTCAGATTTTTGTTGTTATCTTATTATCTGTGTTACATTTTTGTTTCACTTATTTCCTTTTATGCTTTTTTATTAAACTATACATTATTCAGTTTCATAGTGGACAGCAAAGACATAATCTCATACAGGGGACAGGAAAAGGCAGCTGTGATCCGTCTCTTGAACTTTTAGAGAATGTAATTTCTGTATTAAATCTGATGCTGAATTAGGGACTGTTCATGTGGTGACTTTGATTGACAGGGCCTTGTGCATTTATTCTTGTCTTGGTGCAGCAAGCGTTTATCATTAGAGCCTACTCTACATCTGTTTTATTATGTTCAGGAGAGATCTACAGTGAGTTTGATACTGACAAAGAAGTACTTTGACTTAAACACAAATATAATGTGTAACATGACATGTATTTATATCTTTAGACTCTAATTCTGTTTTTGAAAACAAAAGGGATTTGTGGATGTGTCTGATTTGTGTCAATGTGGATAAAGTACTATTGTAACCATTTCAAATCACAAATCTTTTCATGTACAAACAAGTCATATTAAACCCTTTAAAGCTGCACTAGGCAATGTGAGGAGTAAATATTATCATTGGTTATTAACTTAAACCAAAGTTTTGTCATCGTCTCCAGTTTTGTCTGAGGCTCTGAAAACCCAGTAAGAAGCTGGAAATTTAGCTTAGAAGACACAAATAACTGCCTAAAAACAAGTGCTGGACACATAAACATGTAATAATGCTTCCTGCTTCTGAAGAGTGCAGTCACACCTCTGCTTGCTCCTTCCAGCTTTACTTTTCTTTTTAGTTATCTCCACATTTAGCCAATAATTGTATGATCAACTTTTTACATTACTTTTTACTTTCTTTTAACTGGATTTTTATGTTTTTACTTTTTTTTACTTTTTTAACAACACGTTGGACCTGCTGAGCAACTGCAGCTTTGGTATCTATTTTTCAACATGTCTGGGATAAAAACAACTACTACAAACTCTTTCTGCCAAAATTGTTGGAAATACCAACAGGAAATCAGTGTGCTACAAACAAAGATTGTTGCTTTGGAATCTGAAATAGGACTTCAGGAGACGATCCCGATCACACAATGTGGTAAGACTGTGAATTTAAACTTGGAAGATATAGTGTCATTCCCAGAACTGAGCAAAGAAAAGGGATTTAAACAAAATGATGGCACCTGGCATAAACTTGGTGCCCAGCCAAAGCAGCACTGGATAAGAAAAAAGAATCCTGGCATCACAAGAGCACATGTAGCATCACCAGACATCCAGCTAAAAACAGATTTGTATCACTGAATTAGCTAAAGATGAATGAACCAGAAAACTCTGCTTTAACTGTAAAACATGGAGTAAATAAAAGTTTGTCTATGGAAAACAGGGGACATGAATCTGTGGAAAAGCACCAGGCTAACAGACAGAGAATCTATGCCAAAAGTGAAGGACAGAGATGTCCTGTTGCTTCGAGACGGTGCTGTCAGGGACATAAACTATAGTTGTTTTGTTACATGCAGCTATCCAAGTGCTATGGTCACTGATATAACAGCACTCCTCCCCCAAGTCCTGTCCAAACACACAGGGCTTAAACAGCTGACAGTACACGTGGGTGCAGTTGACACCAGGAAGGGAGAATAAGAGGTTTTAAAAAAGAATTTCTCCAGGCTTTTAAATAAACTTGAAAATCTGGAAGTGCAATCTTTCATGAGTGGAACACTTCCAAACATCGACAGGCAGATCAATAAATTCAGTCGGCTGCTTGCATTAAATACATGGCTG